>JADLZN010005707.1:0-467370 GCA_018155175.1 Sinocyclocheilus anophthalmus | reverse complement strand
AGTTACTTGAAATAAGTAATCTGATTACGTAACTTGTGTTATTTGTAATGCGTTACCCCCAACACTGACGATAAATGTACCGCAGCTTTAGAGCACTGATCGAACGAATCAGTGAATCGAGTTCATTTAAACGATTCATCGAATTAATTATCACGTGTTCTATAATATTACAATCGAATATCGCGAATTCGAAATCCACTCTATTTCCCGGCAGCATCGGTGTGAGGATCTGTAATAGCGAGCTGTGTGTGTGTGTGTGTGCTTTGGTTTGTGTCTGTTGAGTGTGTGGTGTGTGAGAGTGTGTGTGAGGAGAGTGTGTGTGTGAGAGTGTGTGTGTGTGTGGTGGTTGTGTGTGTGGGAGTGTGTGTGTGTGAGGGTGTGTGAGCGTGTGTGTGGGGGTGAGAGTGTGTGTGTGTGTGTCGTGAGTGTGTGTGTGTGTGGGTGTGTTTGGGTGTGTGTCAGGAGCGGAGGGCGTGGGTGGGGATCCACACACACCCACACACACACACAATAGCCCACCATGGGTATGAGCGGGTGTGTGTGTGCAGATAACGGCATGGCCCGGTCTGTGTGTGTGTAGCCGGTCAGGGGAAGGCGTGGTGAGTGTCTGGTCACAGATGAACAGATGAGGGACCGGAGCAGATGCGGAGATGCAGCCGACAGCGAGCGCGTGAACTGAACGGAAACGCCCTTTTTTTTATATAGACAGAGGTAAGATTTGTTCGCTCGTGTATTAATCAAATTCTGAATTATTTCCCGTTTTTCGGCTTTGACAACAGGCTGCACCGGAGCACGTGAAACACGACAGATTAATGTGGAGATGTTCATGGTTTATTATTTTGAATGGACAGGGTTTGTGTAAGCTCATATGCAGTTATCCGCATTTATTCAGCAATTTGTTCAGGTGGGATCTGTGCTTGACCATTCATTTCAGCATTGATAAGAACATATTAATTGATTAATTTCATACGGCCACTATGTCCTGTTAAAGCAGGCCTATTTACATTACAAGACAGTTCACTAGGGTTTACTACCAGTGTGGCTAGTTCTTCTCTGGTTATCTGTTTCTGAACATAGACAGTATTGTGTCACATCACAGACATAGTGGTTTGTGAAATTAATATTTCCTCTTTGATGAGGACACAGGAAATTACATGAGATGATCATGAAGTAAATACAGGCTGCATTGCATCTATATAGCCTAAGCTGATTTGTATTGGTTACTACTTTACTTGTGCTAGGCTACAGTACCTGAGGATGCAAAACAGCTTAGAGGAAAGGAAAGAGAAAGGATTGTATTGTGTTAGCATAATGCATCATCACTGACCTTGTCTTAAGATCACAATTAGGTTTTGTTCCCTCTGAAGATAGCACCGCGTGAGTGATATGCCAGCCTTGCGTAGGTGCATGTGCATTTCCTGATGTGTCTGCAGTGTGGACAATCTCACTGCAGGGCCTGTTTAATTCTGCACATGAGCTTTTTTCATTACCCTCTACTTTAACTGTCCGTTCTAATTGCTGGAGCAATTAGCAGCCCGATACGGTGCATATGAGAGGGTGGAAGAAAAGATAACGTCAGGATCTCTAAGGAATCTTACCTCCAGTGTACTTATGATTATTTTGTCCGTTACAAGATAAAGACATCATGCCTGGGAACAAGAATAGCTGAAGACAGCTGCTCAGTTCTCCAGGTGTCTACGTACAGAGCTGTTTGCCTGTGTGTATTTGTGCTCTTAATGAAGAACAGGGTGGAGGACATTTATCAGGACAGTGGGACGACCAAAGAGCAGTGATGAGTGAGCTGCCTTTGAGGTGCTTTTGTATCAGGTATAGAAAGGCACTGTATCATATTACAGTGTACTCAGTAGCTGTATGCAGTCTCCTGTGTTCATGTTCCTATGTTTACCTGATTGTTACTGGCTTACACATTGATATTCTACTAAATACATGTAATAAAATGACAGTCTTTTGACAAGGCACAGAGTATTTATGTAATATCATATTTAGCAGATTCCTGTGTTGTTAGGTATACTATGTGTTTATGGGTTTGGTTGTATATCGTTTCAGTTTTGTTTAAGTTACCAGTGACCAAAAATCGATCTATCTGTTAGGGATGTTCATTTTAACCGTTAACAGACCGTAAGAATTTAACAATCAGTTAAACGGTTTAAAAAGTAAAAAAAAAGTTTTCAGTAGGCCTAATTTATCAAAATATTTAAAAAGATTTGCTGCATGGTTAAAATACACTACGCGTATAAAATAACTGCGTTTTTTAGAGAGAAAAAAAGTTGCGTATAAGTCACATTTTATTATTTCATTCAGAAATAGCCTATAGGCCTAATGCAGACACAAAATGTTTACAAACATTATAATAAACAATGTAAACATAGCTAGGCTATTTTAGCTCCCATCACTCCACAACAAATCCTTTCAATTAACAGTATTTAGAAAAGAACAAGAATTAAAAAAATAAGAAGCTATAGCAATATAAACGACAAGCCAAAACGAATTAATTTAGGCTAAAACCAAACTGAAACCAACGTTGGGTCTCTCATTCGACACAAAATCAAATGTTTCCGTATTCGCGATGTATTTGAATGCCAAAATATTATTATGTAGGGACTTTATCACTGGCATTCCAATATCCACGTAAAAAAAAATGTTTTGCATAACATCACGGCGGTACTGTTATAACACTTAACGGCACAGATTTTATTTTTATTTAAACTGAGCAGTGTGTTTTTTTTCCCATATGTTTGACTGACTATATTTTATTATGATGGCTGCATTGTCAAGGTAGCAATGCTTAACTGTGTGCGCACATGCGGCGCAATCACTTGAATTTTTTCCTTCTAACAGTGGAAGCAACTACTCCTTTTAGTCCTAAAGATAATCGGAAATTGTAAAAGGTTTGCCTTTATTTGTGTACATTCACAATAAAAACAAATCTTTGTGCTTTTGTAAAATAAGCCTAAAGAAAAATAGGATGCCGCTTTCTGCCGTCTGTTTCCTTTCGCACAGCACAAAAATTAACTGAAACTCTGCATACTAGGCTACTTGTTGCCACAGTTTCTTTCGTTTTCTTAAGTTATATTTAAGTAAACATATATTTCGTTAGTTATTATTATTATTATTATTATTGATTATTATATAATATTATTTTATAGTATTTTATATATATATATATTATATATAATATATATATATATATATTATATATATAAATTCGACTTGATTGCACAGACACCATTTAAACTGAACTGAGCTGGATGACATCACTGAATCATCAATGAACTGACTTTAACTGAAAAATTAGTGTTTACTTTTGTCATTTTGCATTATTGACACACTATTTTCCTATTTGTAAAGTTGCTTTGACACAATCTGTTTTGTTAAAAGTGCTATATAAATAAAGATGACTTGACTTGACTTGTTATAGATAGACTTAGCTTTATATGTTTTTATCCGTCGCAGAGAACTGCAGGTGAGTGAGTGATGCATGTCAATCCTCAGTGCTTTTTAAATTTAATTCACTCGAATTTAAGGAAATCTTGTTGGTTGAAGGTTAATAATCGGTTAATGAGCGTCGGTTGTCGGTTTGGAAAAATAACCGAAATAACATCTATCTATCGATCCGACTATCTATCTATATTAGCTATCTACTATCTATCATTATCTATCTGTCTGTCTGTCTGTCATATATCTATCTATCTGTCTGTCTGTCTTTTTTCTGTCTGTCTGTCTGTCTGTCTTATGTCTGTCTGTCTGTCGTCTGTCTGTCTGTCTGTCTGTCGTCTTCTGTCTGTCTGTCTATCTATCATTTATCGAAACCTTTGATTGTTTTTTGAAAAATGTCAAAAGTAGTAATGTCAAAAGTATCTGACAAGTATCAAGTAGATACTAAAATTTTACGAAATGTTAATTGTAGTGGCATTGAGTATTGAAAGTTTGATACTTTCAGGAGGATTTTTCTCTGCATTAACAGGGCTTGTGTTTATCTGTAAAGGTCCAATTCTTTCTAACTTTGTCTATTTCAGTATAACTTCACGCTGTTCTGTTTTGCCCATTCAGTTGCCTATTTGAAACAAAATCTCAATGCAAAGGGACAGAGCATTGTGTTTCCCTTCAAAAACTCAGGCTGAAATTTAATTTCCATTAGAAATTTAAGAGTAAGCTAATCTGTGTTGTCCTCCTCCATCTCCAAGCCCGAAAGCTGCATGAAATGGGGTGCAATCAAACAAACATGCTAAATCCCAATTTGCATAATATCCATCCTATATGCAAGATTAGGATTAGCATATCCCAAGTCATGTTTTAAAAGACCGTTCTGGGATGGAGTACTATTTTTGGTGGATTTTTAAAGTATGTATCTGTGCATGCGTTTTTGCTGTTACCCATAATTCCCTGCGCCAACACAAGAAGTTTGTTTGTGACGGTTCTATTTTAGGTATCAAGACACAGATTTTTCTCAACACAGACTTTTGGCTCAATTTTTGCATAAAACTACATATATTGCCATCTGCATACATAATTCAAATATTTAGAGTAGTATTTCAGCTATTCCCTGTCTTGTTAAGTTAACGTGACACAATTGGGCTTAATTTGGAACCAATATACTATTTTATTTTTCCCTCTGTGGCTTTACATTTATGTCCGGCTGTTTTTCCCCCTTGTATTTAATAGATAATACTCTGCTCATTAAAGTGCACCGTATTCATGCACTGCCTCATTATATGGAATACAAACAGAGTGTTGGCCCCTTGAGAGCTTTGCTCATGAATGGTGGGTAAAGGGTGCCTTTTATTAATAGTAGAGGAACACAAGGTGCTATGATTCACTGAGGCAAATGAGTCCGTTAATATCAGTGGCAGATAAATGTATGCCGTACCGGTCACAAAAGGACATAAGAACTAGCACGTACCAAAGCAGCAGCAAAAATAAGCAGAAATACAGTTCTGAATGTAATGGGTGGAGAGAGATGTGGTGCAGACGGTCTTGTGTTGTGGACAAAAGAATGGGCCACATGCTCAGGGGTTCATATAATGCTATAATGCATGAGAGAGCGATATGGGAAATGCAGACAGGTGTGGCTTGCCATCGGTAATGGAGTGGCACGAGCTTAGACATGATTCAGAGATTATCCCGCTCCACCGGCATCCAACTTAAAGTCATGGAAAACAAAGGGGTGATGGTGAATGGATGGAAGACCTGTGGTAAGGTGTGTTGCAATTAGATGCAATGTTGAATAAACACATTTCGAGTTCGTTGGGTTCTGGTTAGTCTCAGCACACCTGCAGACCATTCTCCTTCCGACTGATGATTAAAAACAGTGAAGAATGGCAAGAGCTGTCCAAAATTTGCAAGCTTCAGTCTGATTGGCTGAATATACACAATTTCTTGTGTACATGTTTATAACAGTTTCTACATTTTAGATGATCTAGTCATCATCTAATACTCACTTAGTTAATCTGTAAAAAACACAACTGTAAAATTGAATCTTTAGCAAATATATTTTTATACTGTACATTTATAGTGTTGTGAAATGTTCGTATTTAAAACAGTTCGATTTTAGGTTATAGCGCGGCTCATTTGAAGCACTAAAACAGATGCGTTTACTCGCTGATGAGTCCCTGTCACGCAACACTAAACAGCACTGTGAGATCTAGTGTGAAGTGCTTGAATTCAGTGAAGAACTCCAATGACTCTGTGATTTAGACTAGTTTAAAGCCGGATGAAACAGCGCTGACAAACAGGAGAAACAATGTGCACAACGATGCAGTTAGAAGACTTTCAGTCTACAAATCGCCATCCTTTACATGGATTTACTGTAGAACACTAACGGCCAATGTATGTTGCAGAAATGTGAGAGATCGTATCAATTTTATTATATATTAACGTATCAATGCAGTAAAGGTGTAAGGGAGATAATTACAGTATGTTTGTGGAGTAAATGTTTGTGCATTTAGCCTATACTAAATAGACTACTGTTTTTCATACAAATACCTATAAACAATGTAGTTACCTGTATGACCATGTATTGAGGTGACTATATGTGTGGGGGGGGTTTTAAACTGTGTTTCATGATCTACTGTATGCTACTAGACGCAAAAAGACAAATGGTAAATTTAATCAAACAGCAGAAGCATTCAATTTAATATTAAAAAACGAGTTGTGTTCGTTTTAAGATTGTATGTTTGATTACTGAAATAAATTATAATAAATGTATATGAATATAAATGAATTATAAAACTCTGCATCTACTCAAGCTACACTGTTGTCAACTAGCTACTGTCAAATGTGCATTTCTAGGAGACAAAAAGGTAAAATGATTAATATTGGAGCCTGCACAACTGTGCTGAAAATACTCGTCATCAAAGTAAATTTCATCAACTGAAAACAAAAGTTGTAATATTTAGTTTAGTTTGCAAAGACACACAAACTAATGATTTGTAAAACACATCTTTCATGTTGACGTATCACAAAGCAAATTGTGTACGCTGTGAAATAGACCAGACTTCATTCCAAAAGTCATATATCTCAGATTTCTGGTTCATAATAGTGCATTATTTGTATTGTTCCACAGAAAATATTTTATGCGCTGCATGCATTTTTAAAGATCATAAGTGCCACGAGCTGAACTCTGAATTCACGTCTCATTTGCCAGCTCCCATCTCATTTCTTTTCAAAAGAGGCTATGCAAATGTCACATGATAAAAGGATATACCGAAATGTAAAATCTGAAGGAATATCTAATAAGGATGTTGCGGTGGGTTTGAGGTGATTAATCCAGACAGGAATGTTCAGATTGGTGCCCTTTCCACGCAACATTAAGCACTGAATCTCCCCATTAAAGTGACCACACACTTACCTGTTATCAGTCCCACAGTCACAGCTAGAGGTAATTTCCTTATCACTGATCCCAAATCAGCACTACAGGCAGGACTACAGATGCATTGATTTAATGACCATCAGTATCACTGCAAGTAAACCGCCAACCGGGGAAGACCAAATCGCAGCGATAGAAATATGTGCAGTATTTACAATCTGATTTGATTTCTCTGTTGCCAGGGGAGAAAGGCTGTAGTGAATTATGAGGCCGTCATGCCAACGGAGGCGCGTTGGATTAATCCACAGGGGGGTTTGGCGGGGGTTGCTAAAAGTGCATTGTTTTTGACGAGAAGCCACATTTGGGTAAAACTCCTCAGGGTTGTCTTGTCTGGGCAACACCACATTACAACCACATTACCCATGATTCTGTACAGAAAATTCCACCAATCAGAGGCCACATACACACTGTAAAGTTTCATGAGTGACAACTGCATTTAAATACGGGAGTGAATCCCATAAACTCGGTCCTGGAGGGCCGGTGCCTGCAGAGCTCCACCCCCAAGTAAAAAACACCTGAAAAAGATAATCAAGGTCGTATTAGAAACTTCCGGCAGTTGGGGGAAGGCAAGTTGGAGCTAACTCTGCAGGGACACCGGCACTCAGGAAGAGTATGGGAGAACACTGTTTAGTGTGTATGGAACAGAACTCACTCTTGAATTGTGCTGATTGACACCATGGTAACAATAGCAACGTTCATGCAATATGTGCTTGTTTGAGATGTTGGTTTTGACCGAAGTAATATACTGTGATGAAAGAATTAGGTCGGACTAAATCCCCGTGACAGAGCAATACTATTTTGTGTATGTTTGGAAAGCTGTTTTGCAGCAGCGTGTTCTTAAAGGGTTGCCAGGTCTACTTTATAAGCAAACACTTATCAAGTGTCTTATAAGGGTTGGGTTGTTTGGGCTTGGCTAATAAAGACGATCCGTGTATTGAGTTAAGAAGTAGGTAAGTGAAGGGTCGCATGAGTTTGGATGGTTGAATATTTAATTTAATTTAATTTAATTTATGGCCTTGTTCTTATTTGTTACATTACCCATGATTCTGTACAGAAAATTCCGCCAATCACAGAATTGCGCCAAAAGACCTTGCAAATTGTGCCAAAATCACTCCCATGAAGCACTGCAAATGACACAATTACGACAATCTTGGTTTGCTGTCAAAATACTACACTATATTGACAAATAAAAAATAACGCTTTAACGAAAACTTTTTAATAGAAATCAATAGAAAAACTGCTTCTGGAACCAACGCTGCTGAAAAATGGGTGGCACTAATGCACTTTATAGGGCAGATGTCTGCAAATACGTTATAAATAGAAATCTCGAGTTATGTCATAAAGCCACCCAACAACATGCTCAACATGTTCCCTGAAATCATGCACCTTTCTTGCTAAATGTAACCCTGGCATGCTTGGCCATGTGTGGACAGACATATCTGATTCCTTTCATGACTGTTAGCTAGTGAGCTAAGCTTAGAGACTAATTTAATTATTACTCTTCCCATCGACCCCCACTGTATAGGAAAGCATCACTAATCATTCAGAATCCTTTGAGGGGGTGGGGTGGGTAGGAGTGGCCCTTTTTAGTCGGAAACGCAGTGTAGTGCACACTGCGGTTTAATTTTCCAGGGAATCTTCACAGCTGAGATTAGATGGCTTTTTTTCAGAAGGTTCTGTCCTAACCCAGTGACCTCTAAACTGGCGGCAGCTGCCTCGCAGATGTGCTGACAACCTTATATTTACTCCGCTTCGGCAAGTAAAACGTAATAACGGAGCTGTCGTAATTGATTACAACAGTGGAATTCTATAGATTTGTTGTTTGGAGTTTGTTTAGCTCTTTTCTCTTAACTCATTAGATGAATATTAAGCTTAATTCTTAAATATTAAGAATATTTAAGCTAAGCTGAATTGCTTGACGGAATATGTGTCATTTTGAATATGAACATCTGTGTTCAGTGTTGCCAACTTCTTTCAGTGGAAAGTAGCTAAAGCACGCTTGAAAAGTCGCTAAATGGACGTAATTACGTGCTTAATTAGCGTATTCGACGTCATAGCGTCGTATTGCCTTTTAAATTGTTTGCTCTCTGTGCTTCAGTACGTATGTGAATTTGGCCCAATTCTCAATAAAACGGTTTTCCCTTCTTAATTACTGTTTTGGTTGTCAGTCAATGGATAAATATGAATAGTGACTGAATGGGGCCCTTAAGACATACATAACCAGCTATCCCTTCACAGATGGAATCTGCACAAAATTCTGATTATAAGCGCGCCGTAGTCATGATGAAACCAAATAACATAGAATAAGTAAGACAAAGACAAGTCCTGTGCGTTTTCGGCTATATTGGCTGTAAAGTTGAGAAGCAACATCTGTCTTATTTTAACGAAAGTGCTGCTCCTCTCTCCGCTCTGAGAGAGAGAGCGAGAGAGCGAGAGAGGTGTGTGCACTGTGAAAGCAAGATCTCGTGCTCATGTGTCAGTACCAGTGAGTCAAAGAGACTCGCTAAGGTTTGCCCAAGAAGTCGCTAGATTTGTCACTAGTCGCTTTTTTGGAAAAAAGTCACTAAGGGGGTCTGAAAAGTCGATAGTGGCACACTGGCGGTGTTATGCCGGGTGTGCCTCACACGTCCTGAAAGTGAAGCTGCGGGCTCTTTGATCGCCCCCTGTTGGCTGGCTGCAGTACAGGTCATAAACCTCGCCCTCTCCTTGTAAACGAATGGGACTTGTGTCAAAATAAAAAAATTAATTACACTTACAATTTTCCGAAAGATGGTTTTTGTCATTTAAGGTAGTTGTTATCACGCTAATATGCTCAATTGTTCGTTTTTGTGATAAGTTTGATTTTAGCTAGTAATTTGATGCTATAAAAACGGGGAGTGTCGTTATGGTTGATTGGGTCTGCAGGAGTTTGGGCGGGACTTTGATACCACGGCTCCACCTCACGACACTACTGCGCAGACTCGGGCTCCAAATAAATCTCTACTGCGCAGACTCTGGCTCCAAATTACGTCATTTACAGTGGCCATACTGAGATGATTTGCCTTCACATTTCTATAGTGGAAGGAAGTGGAGTTGCGTCATCCATCTACGTTTTTTACAGTCTATGGTTATTGCATGAGGTGCATCTTGTAGATTTGAACATTTGTGTAAAAGATGGTGGTTACTTTTAACTCTAATTGAATACTGTGCGACACTACACCAATTTTTATTGTAAGGGATGTGCGTGATTCAATTAGTATTTGTCTTTGGCATGTAGATCAGTGGACTCAAAAAATCAAGCTGACAGGAAACATCTACAGTATGTAGTACAGTATTGTTTCTGTCTACAATAGCCCTACTGTGCTGTAACATGATGTGATATATGGGCAACTCTGGAAACGCTGCCCTCTAATTCATTGATCTGCTAACAGCTATGTCATGCTCACGTGTTCTGATAATAATAGATTTCTAGGACTAAACATTATTTGGATAATTGAAAAAAAAAAAAAAAAAAAGGTAAATATCTTAACCCTACTGTTAGACATACCTGAAAAACTAAAAAGCAATCTATTTAATTCGAAAGCCTGTTGTTATTTTTTATTTGTGCTATATTCATTTCTTTATTTGTTCTTATTCTACTACTGACTGGTTACTTGTCATTTTTTATTCAATTCAAAATTCGAAATCAAGCTATCTCGTGCTACTGCACCAAAATTACCCCACTGTAAAATAAAAAAAAACACTGAGTGAGCAAAAAATTTGTGAGATAGCTAGTTATAAGGTAATTAAATAATGTTTACATTAAACATTAAAATTGTTTATTATTTTAATATGTACATTAAAATCTGTCATATAAATTGATAGAAATTAGCCTACTGATTGCCACCAATAATGGACAATTTTTTGTATTTTGTTTGGGTGCCACAATTTTGTTTAAAATTTCCAAAGGGTGCCAACGAATAAAGAAGGTTGGAAAACACTGAGTTAGATAATGGAGCACTTGACAGATGTTTATCCAGAGTGGTGTCATGCAGTCATTAGTGTTGGGGTCGTTCTTGAACGAAGTTAGTTGAACGATCTTTAATGTGACGCGGGAAGAAAGAGTCATCTGGGGGAGGAGGATTAGTTCAGTCGCGCCTGGCAAATCCTATAGGCTCTGTACTGGAAATTAGTAAGTAGTTCACATGGTTCGAGCTGGTCGTTCATCACTTGACAGCCCCATAAGCTTTATCCAATGCAGTCTGAGCCGGAAAGAGAATTGATTAGTTCATCTCGCGTCTTCGGGTTTTCGAGTCGTTCGTTCATCACGTGACAGCCCCATAAACTTAACCAATGCAGTATGAGCCGGAAACAGAATTGATTAGTTCATCTCTCAAGTCTTCGGGTTTTTCGAGTCGATCGTTCATCACGTGACAGCCCATAAGCTTTAACCAATGCAGTCTAAAATAGGAAATAGAATTGATTAGTTCATCTCTCAAGTCTCCGGGTTTCGAGTGTCGTCATCACGGACAGCCCCATGCGCTTTAACCAATGCAGGCTGAGCCCGGAAAGAGAATGATTAAGTCATCTCTGAGTTCTTCGGGTTGTTCGATCAGCGATCGTCATCACGTGACCAGCCCATAGATTTAACCAATGCAGTCTGAGAGGAAAGAGAATGATTAGGTCATCGAGAGTATTCGGGTTTTTCGAGAGTCGTTTCGTTCATCACGTGACAGCCCCATACGATTTAACCAATGCAGGCGGAGACGGAACGCGAAAAAAGAATGATATTAGTCATCTCTCGAGTCTTCGGGTTTTTCGAGTCGTTCGTTCATCACATGACAGCCCCATAAGCTTGAACCAATGCAGTCTGAGCCGGAAAGAGATTTGATTAGTTCATCTCTCGAGTCTTCGGTTTTTCGAGATGTTCGTTCATCACGTGACCGCCCCATACGCTTAACCAATGCAGTCTGAGCCGGAAAAATAATTTATTAGTTCATCTCTCGAGTCTTCGGGTTTTCGAGTCGTTCAGAATCACGTGACAGACCATACGCTTACCAATGCGTCTGAGGCGGAAAGAGAATTGATTAGTTCATCTTTCGAGTCTTCGGGTTTTTCGAGTCGTTTGTTCATCACGTGACAGCCCCATAAGCTTTAACCAATGCAGTCTGAGCCGGAAGAGAATTGATTAGTTCATCTCTCGAATCTTCATGTTTTTCCGAGTCGTTCATTCATCACGTGACAGACCCATAAGCTTTAACCAATGCAGTCTGAGCCGGAAAGAGAATTGATTAGTTCATCTCGAGTCTTCGGGTTTTTCGAGTCGTTCGTTCATCACGTGACAGCCCATAAGCCCAAACCCGAAGACTTGTCAGATAAGAGGTGAGCTAATCATAGACTGAAGACTCAGGTAAACAATGAATTAATCTTTTCTGTTTCTTATAGCAGTTTTGTATTGTTTGTAGTGTGATCAACGTTTGCGTAAGTAGTAGACATATTAGGGAAGTAACACGTAACATTTGAATTATATTTTTGTTAAAATGAACGAAATGACTCGGAAAAAAAGATTTGTTCATTTTGCTGAACGAGACTCAAAGGTCCGAGTCGGTAAAATGATCCGAACTTCCCATCACTAGCAGTCATAGAAGTGCCAGTATCTAATCTATCCCATAAATCTGTTTGAATTTTGGCATCCTAATGATTCTAAGTGGCTAGAACTTAGTTTGCATTTAAGTTCTGGCATATTAGTAAGGATAATCATTAGTTATCATTTATTGTGTATTTGAATTCTGATATCTCAATTGTTACAATCAACTATTACTGATTACTGTTTTATTTCTGACATCTCAGTGATTTTAATCACTCTCTAGATTGTAATTAAAAGGTAAAAATGAAAACAATCTTCAGCTATCATTGATTTTACATTTGAACTCTGATATCTCAGTGAATTCAATAACTATCAATGATTTTAAATATGTCTCAATTAGGGCGGCACGATTAATCAAATGCGATTGTCATGCGCGTCTTGCCAGTAAGGCCGGTTCTGTGATTAGTAGTAAATCTCTATCACCTGCTTTCAGATGGAGCAGCATTTCCTACATAGATCTGTAGTTCACTGACGAGCTACGCAAAATCGCCTTCATAATCACAGACGATATAATAATAGGATTATGAAATCGTCGAAATCGTTCGCGATTAGTACAAGCTGTTGGTAGCTTGTCAGGTTGAACTATGGTCTGGTAGTAAAGGCTGCTCCATTGAAAAGCACGTGAAATACCACATTTACTTAACACGGTTTTACTCCAACTCACTTCATAAGTCAGTCGAGTGTTGAAATAAATCTTCTGTGAGAGGATGTGGCTTCAGACACAGAATAAGGCACGAAAAGATTGCATATATTCTAAGCAGTGTAAGGCGATGAGATTAGCATTGCATTATTATATACTTTATTATAATAAAAATTATAATAAGATGAACTCAGATTAACCATATATTGTCATAGTCGTGTGTTTATTAGTCAATGAATGAAAGCAGTTAAATCTTCTGTTTATTCAGCAACTGCTATAGGCATTTCCTGGGTTTCTTCTGCGAGGCGTATTTGGAGTTTCAGCACGAGAGCGCCCTCTGGCCCTCGGATGGAGATTTACTGCTGATCACAGAACCCTGCTTCACTGAAACATAAGCATGACAATCGCAGCTTCTGCCTAATTGCGATTTATTGCCTTTGCGATTTAATTTTGATTAATCGTGTATTGAATATTTAACATTATATTAATTACATCCATGTACTTAATAGAAATCCTTAATCTCTAATAACTCCGTTGTGCTCTCTGTTGTGCTGGTGTCGGTGTTTGTTTGTCTGGACACAGCATTGTTCACATGCTGTGTGGTATCGGCTTTTGGTATCGGAGCATTTTAATGAGTACGAGTACAGGAGCTCAGTATCGGTGCATCCCTAATTTTGAGTTTGAATTATTCCAACTGTAGCCTATTACAGTCACCAACTCTGAATCATTTAGCTATGAAAACAAATGTGATTGCCTTCTAATAATGAAAATTAGCCTATAATATTTTGTTCTAGCACAAAAGTTAACGTAGTTTCATATAGTATCTTAAAACCTGGTATCATAAATTGGTGCAAAATGTCCCAGAAAGTCCTGTCTATGGCTTTCCTGTGGTGTTCTTTTCATAAATCAGATTCCAGTAACATCTGCAGCAGTAATGCTAATGTTGCCCAGTATGGAGAGACAAAAAAGCACATTGATTTCATTTCCTGGCCCTCTGTGTAGCTTTGGACTAGATTATATGGGAATGTCATATCTAAGAGGAAGATTAGAGGAACCGGTGTCTATGGGGACTGAGACTATGTGCTCTGCCTCACAAGTAGAAGAGCTTTCGTTTAAGATGTCTGTTTTCCCTCCCTCGCACTAAAGCTCAAATAAAGCCCAAGAGAAATACCTCATGCTTGTTCCAGACTGAGTAGTCATGTAATTGGTCAAGCGTCTTTGTCTCTTTTGGCGTACCGACAATGAAACATATCTGGTGTTGTCATCTCTGGCAGTGATCTTTCAGTTGTGTGGTTCGCCGAGGAGTCAGAAACGTGTGGATATCCCTGTACATCATGTCTGCCATTGTTTTGGCCAATTTCGAAATAAACCAGAAATAAAACTTAACTGTTTACTTTCAGAATACATTAATGGTGTTAGTGTGAAATTATTCTTCAGTGCACTTTCTTCCAAAAAAGAATTTGTTCTGTCTTTGTAATTTCCCTGTTGAAAAAACCTGCATATGCTGGTTAGGTATGTTTTGATGCTGGTTTAAGCTGGTCCTTTGCTGGTTTAAACTGGTCCTTTGCTGGTTTAAGCTGGTCCTTTGCTGGTTTAAGATGGTCCTTTGCTGGTTTAAGATGGTCCTTGAGGGTTTTAGCGGGTCTTGCTGGTTAAGCTGGTCATTGCGGGTTAAGATGGCTTGCGGTTAGATGGTCCTTTGCGGGTTTAAGATGGTCCTTTGCTGGTTTAAGATGGTCCTTTGCTGGTTTAAGCTGGTCCTTTGCTGGTTTAAGCTGGTCCTTTGCTGGTTTAAGATGGTCCTTTGCTGGTTTATGCTGGTCCTTTTGCTGGTTTATGCTGGTCATGTGCATCCCAGCGTCAAAACATACCTAACCAGCAATGCTGTTTTTTTCAACGGGGTGTCCTCAAATTATAATAATTTGCTTCACCTCTGGAACGACTTTCCTTTTCGACTGACATCATTGCGTGCTAGGCTGGCACGCTATTATTAATTGCTAAATGGAAGTGTTGATTTAGGCTAGGTAATGCAGCCTGTTTTAAAATCTTGTCAGTACTAATTAACTAAACTTTATATTTCAAGTTAACACAGGTAAATGAGGGAAGTTAATTTAAAAATGTTTCCTGACGCTTGCCTTTTCAGAATACCTTTTATCCCTCACTCTGAAAAAGACACATCCCTTACGAAATAAACACCAATTAAAAACACGGTTACTATAGTTAAACTATGGTAATTACAAATCAACCATTGTTTTGCTACATTAAACACAGTTTAACCATGGTATTGCTAGTAAAACTGTGGTTATACAAATGGAAATCAATACACCAAAAAAAAACAACCATGGTGCATTTTTGTGAGGGATTATAGAAAGTAAAATGGTTGGGAAATATCGTTAACACATCAATAATATAAACATACAAATATAAATATATGTAAAAATATATTGAAATGGCAAGCTAAATATTTGAATTCTCAGTGCAGTTTTCCTGTTGAAAAAACAGCATATGCTGGTTAGGTATATTTTGACGCTGGGATGCTGGTTTAAGCTGGTCCTTTGCTGGTTTAAACTGGTCATTTGCTTGTTTAAACTGGTCAGGAAACAGTCAGTAGGTATGAGATAAAGCCCCCTCAGCAGTAGCACCTGTCCATCCTTTATCCGACGGCATTTGTTCTGAGACGTGACTCTCGTCTTTATGTCCCCCTTGAGGGAATAAGTGTTCAAACTCTATAGCCATGAGACTTTCTGTGGTATAAGCAGTTCTTTGATACTGTCATATAAAGATGTGCATAAATAGCTTGCCCTTTCATTATATCCTTGTGGTACAAAAAGCTTGAAAGCATTTTTGACTTGTATTAGATTACACTGTACAAGCTTTACCCATGTTGGTGTGAAGAATAGATTTGATCTGAAACTTGAACAAATTCATAAATGTCAAATAGCAGCAAGTGCATTGAATTAGTTTAATTACAACATGAACATCAGCAAGCGTTTTCAATGTTATTGTTTATCTATAGCACACAATAGCCTTATGAAAATGTACTTGATGTGGTTTTACTATAGTAACAGTAATATTTGGGGTAACTATGAATTATTGTAGACTAATTATTGATTAAAAGAGAATTACAAGAGAGATACTACTGTAGTATATTTAATACACTACAGCTGTGACAGTTTCTTCAGTTAAACCCATAGCGATAGTTTCTAAATGTTTTTTATTTTTAACAACAAATACCATACTTATCTTTTTTCTTTTAATTATTGATAGTCAATATTGGATATTTAATTGTTCATGCAAAATGAATTTAATTGTTTTGAAATTTGTTTTTTAGATTGAATTTTTTCCCATAAAAACTACCATTATTTATTTATTTATTTTGATTGGATAACATCAATATGGGATAGTTGTTTGTGATTATTTCCCTCTTTTTACCATTATTTCTTGTGTCATCATGCGCACGTACGGAAGTCACTTTAGATCAAATAATCTACTTTGCATGAATAAATGCAAGATGCTAATGAACTGAACCCTTCTTAATCTCAAAGTGAATATCCATTTTTCATACTGTACATACATGATGACCAAATTCACATCTAAAATGATTGATTTTTTTAATTTTTTATCCATTTAGACAAAATAATAAAGAATTTAAGTATTAGCCATTTGTCAGTTATCAGCCATAACATAATTATGAGTGCAATCAACTTACTTTGCCTCTGAAACGACTGTCCTATTCTGCTGATGTTACCTAGGCCAAGTTGGCTATTGGATCATTTTAACCAGTAGTCAAACAGCTATTTAGGCATTGTTTTACAACATGTTTGTGGGTGGAGTTTATTCACAGACCACCACAATATCACTCTATCAATGGCTTTCTCTTATCTCTGATGATTTTGTGAAGTCTTAGTTATCCTGAACTTTCTGGCTAGGGCTTTTTTTTAGTTTGAATTGGTTGTATTTTTGATGAAAAGGTTTTAACGGATCTTCTGACATGTTAAAACTTAACCAGAGAGATATTTTTTGTGTTGTTTGAGCGTGTGTGTGAGTATGTGTATAAACTGGTTCGTGTTGCTGTAATGAGAGTTAAGACCATTTAGCTAATTACGCACGCTACATTATAGAACGTGGCGTCAGTGGTTTGTTTATAAAAACCGAAATGTTCTTAAACGTATTTAGATGTAGAAGATGTCTTCAGATGAAGATTACACAATCTTTTCTGGTGCTACTCTTCAAGTCTGAAGTCTTCATCCAGAATAGGTCATATAATGAACACAGATGACTAGACATTTAAGCTACCTAATATGCCAGGAGACAGAGACGTTTAATGAGCCTGCGAAGTTATAAGCGACTGCTTATATTGATTTAACTTCCCTATCAAATCGGGTTCATTAAGTTTTCCTGAAGCAGTTCAGGAGTTTTTCCACAGTGTCGGTTTGCATCATGTAGCCATGGAGCCTGCCTTTAAAATGTCTATAAAACGCTATTGAGCCAAGAATGCCTATTGCTTTTAGCATCCACGTTAATTAGAGCCGAAACAGAGACTTCATATAAAGCAACACGGGCATTGGGTTTTCATAGTAGCAGCTTAATTGTGGCGTTGTAATGAGGAGAATCAGCAGGATACAGTGATCTGAGGGGTAGAGATCTGCTGGGTTGGCAGGAGCTGGTCTCGCAAGTCTTAACGCTTGATTCTGGATTCTGATTGGATGAAATGTTTTTGCTGGTCAAGACCGGTCATGACTGTACATTAAGTAAAAAATACTTTACGTAATCAAAAGCAATATTACATACCATCTAAGTCAAGTTACTTTAAAGACTTTTTTTCTTCATTTAATGGGATAGTTCACCCAAAAATGAGAATTCTGTAGTTATTTTCTTATGTTTTTCCAAACCTGTATGACATACTTTCTTCTGTGGAACACAAAAGAGGATATTTTAAGAACGAAAGAACACAGGACTTACATTGTATGGAGAGAGAGGAAGACATTTCTCCTTTTTTACTATTTCTTTAATTCAAATTTAAAATAAAGATGTTATTGTTTGCATTATTCGGTAATGGTGAAGATGTTATTGTTTGGTTATTTGTTGTTGGATGTCAAATTTGCAAAATAAATTATGTATTTTTAAAATGTAATTTTATGTGCAGTCTATATTGTGAAGCTTATATTTTGAACATTTTTGCACTCAGCTGCATAGATTTTATTTGCTTTAAATAAGATTTTTATTATTATGCAAATAAATAATTTCTGTTTAAAAAGTATATATGTAATATAAATTTAAGTACAAAATAAAATAAGCTTTTTAAGTATTAAAATAGGCTAAGTGTTACTTTGGTATTATTTATGTACTATTGTAGTATTTATTAATATTACTTCTTTTTTTTTCTTCTTTTAGTTAATAATAACAACACTGCAAAATAATTGTTAGTTGCAGCCCTAAAAGTTTAACACTAAAATAATTGTACTGATCATTTGTAACGGAAAATAAATTCAACGGAATATTGCCAAAGCAAAATAGCATCATGTTCAGTGGTGGTCTCAGACTTCTGGACCCCTGTGCATTACACGTCATGCTTCTAAATTCAGTGCGTGTGATGTTCTAAATGCTCAGCTGTGGATTCTAAATGAATGCTAATTAATGTAAGCCATCATACACACATGTTGTCCCTGTCTGCTTAGCACAGACTTTAAACAGAAACAAATCTGTTCAACAGATTGTTGATTTGTTGAGTAATTCACCTTCATCAAAAAGAGAAATAATTAACTTTTTCCACTCGCAATCAACATATTTTAGTGGACACATAAAGTGGGCATATTGAATCATTACAATTTGGGAATTATTTTGGTGTGATTTTAAGCTTGTTACAGAAACTTGGCCCAGTCTGGCTCTGAGTGCTCTGTTACCCACAATCCCCTGTCCAGATATGCCTTTCCGTCTGTTCTCAGTGAATCCGCTCACTCCAGACATCCATCATGTCCCTGAATAGCAACTCCTCAGGGGCCGAAACACAGTATCATGCTCTTTCCAAACAAGGGGCTTCTTCCACACTAGCAAGAGATTCTTGCAGTACCGACTGGATGTGACGTCACCAAAGAGCAACCGCACAGTGTCTCTTTTATTCGTCTGGTCTTGAATTCTTGAAAGATGTGAACTGGTTCTTGGTGTTCTGTAGCTCCTGTGTTTCCTGCCTTCAAATGGTTTTTGTTACATATCTTATCAATCTTCTGCTACATGGGAGAAGTCTGTTCAACACATGCCATCTATATACAGATCGACACTGTTCATTGACTGCAGTCACTCACAGGACTGTTTTATAATAGTGTTGTTTCTTTGTTGTATAGACATACAGAAAAAAAATAGCCAATAGTGATGTGCAAAACTCACAGCTATTCATTGGGTTGTTTGAACAAATTCAAACAAAGCCATCAATCTAAAAAAGAAAAATGAAAAAATAATTTCTCACCCTCATGTCATCCCAAACCTGACTTCTTTCTCTGGAAATATTTTGGTACTAGTGCGCATATGTCGAGTGTCTGTGTTCACGTCAAAACTGAAGTATACTTGGGGATTTAGCTGACAGTCTAGGGCTGCCACTAATTTATCGATTAATCGATTCATCTAAATGATTAATTTCCCATTAAAAAAATCTATAATTTTACTTAAGATTATTTTATTAAACTATATTTTATTAAAACAAATGAAATCCAAATTTCTATGAAAACCATTTTTTAAAGCAAAAGTAAAGTGCAAAAGAGTGCAAGAAGCAAGTGTCCATCTCAAATCACTGAAATCAAAGTTCAGTATTAAAGTGTAAGAATGACAACATGTCCACGTGTTCTAGTCTACTAATAATAAAATGATAATCAAAAAACACTTTTTAAAGGAGTATTTACCAGAAATGTTATTTACCAGAATTTATTTAGGAGAAAAAATGTAAATGTGCAGTATTTATGGAAAAAAAAATGCTTTTTTTTTTTTTTATAAAATCATAATGGGAGATGCTTTGATTATTAAAATTAAGGACCATTTAAATGGAATCAGAAAAGAATGAAAACAGAATTTGGGTAAAGATTAAAAACTGTAAAACTCAATTAAAGACAGGCGTTTTAATGATACATTTTATTTAACCATTTAAAACAGAGTATGGAAAAAATGAAAAACAAATGAAAAAAAAAAAGGAATTTGGAAATTAAAAACAGATTTCATGGGCCCTTATATTATCATACATTTTTGTGGTAATAAACATAGAGGTAAGTGAACAATAGCTGTGACATTACTTAAAATAAATATAAAACACTTGAGGCAATAATAAAAATAAAACAGTATCAAAAGCAAGAAGTCAGGGGTTTTATTGAACCAAAATTGTTAAAATACATAATGTATTATAAACAATAGAGCTAATGTACATTACGCATTACAACAAAGGCCTGCAGAGGGAGCCAACAGCCTGATGATTATTTTTACACATTACCGTGCGATCTAATACTTGTTTAATATTAACCAAACACCATTTAATTCAAATGTCCACTTAATCTCTAATATTTGGCCATTTCTTTAGGACAGAAATGCTATAGCCACTGAAATTAAAAGAATATGTGGACATCAAAAACGTGTAAACTCAAGAGGTGGGGGGAGGGGGTTTGAGCTTTATATTTTGAAACGCGATGTACTCTCGTGAGTTGTAATACTTTGTTAATAATTTGCGTAGATGTCTACATGATTTACTTACAAATCTGAGGAAATGGGCGAGTGTTGAGTGCCAGATGACCGTTAGACTAAACCAAATCCACACCAACATGCACGAATGGAGGTTGAGACGCTCCACCATGTAAATGAACAGTTCCTGTGGAACTACTGTGCACGGAGAGCCGGCTGTGTGACACACGTACGTACCTACACGCATGTAAATAATTAAAAGGGCTATACTGTTTAGAACTGCATAGATAATTATTTAATGAAATCGTGATCGTTGTGAATTCACATTATGTTTTACTTGATGATTTTAAGTCGTGGGGACTTAACGGATACGGGGGGGGGGGGGGGGGTTTTAAGGGGAGTGGGGCCTAATGGTAGAGAGTCGACTGTAAACCAAAGTTGTGGGTTCGGTCGTAACCGGCAGGATTGTAGGGGGGGGATGTGAATGGACAGTGCTCTCTCCCACATCAATACCAGCTGAGGTGACCGGAGCAAGTCACCGCCCCACTCCCCCCCCCCCCCCCCCCCCCCCCCCCACCCCCCAACCCCCAATGCTCCCCCCGGGCGCCGCAGCATAAATGGCTGCCCACTGCTCCAGGTGTGTGTTCACGGTGTGTGTGTGTTTACTGCTGTGTGTGTGCACTTTGAATGGGTTCAAATGCAGAGCACTAATTCCAAGTACCATACCATTCACCATACTTGGCCACATGTCACTTCACTTCACTTTAAATGGGTTTAATATATAATGCAGTCTTTGGAAACAGTCTAATAATGTGTTTTATGGATTCTCGTCCGTGAAATGCACCACTTCCGGTATTTTGCTGGTTAGTCGACGTGATCAAAATGAAGTCAAGGATTTAAAAAAAATCGAATAGTCGAATAAAATCAACGAATCGCGACGGCCCTATGACAGTCCAAACGTTAACATTAGCATGCTAAAGCTCAGCATGTTATTAGTGTAGCATGCTAAAATGAGGTGTTGTCTCTAAATTCACTTTTGCGTCCCAGTTGAAAAAAAAAGTAGCTAACTAAATCTAGATAAATTAACTAATAACTTCTCTAATTGGCTAGTTGGTTGTTGGGCAGCTAGTCAGCTCTTTGCAGTTTGCACTTTATGGAAAGTGCTTTTCTGTATTTATGAAATATGGATTACCTAAACTTGTTGAACATGTTTTTTGGGATTTGAGGTTTCTCGCCAAATGGATGTCATCTATTGAGCCATGAGCGGTGTTTTCATCCTGACCAGGCCTTGACAGAGCTCCAGTGATGGCCATTGAGAGTCATAAGAGGAAGTGCTCTACATTTCTCCTTAGTCTCTTTCCAATGCTTCCCTCGACATCTGAATGCCGCCCCACTCAGGAAGGGAATTGTATTGGGAATGTCTCCCAAGTGCCTCCAAGGGAGCAGATGAGATTATAAATCATTATTATGTAATGTTATGAATTTGTCCTCCGGATAGTGTAGGCGATTCAAGAAGTAGAAGAGTTGCAATGTGCAGGTAGCGGGCTCAAAAGTGTTTCATGGCATTGTCAGCACTGACATTTCCTTCTCCTGCTGCTCTTAGAGAGTGCAGCGACTTAAGTGTGACATGGAAGAGCGGTGTGTTTCATCATTTCCTGTTAACTGTAGCCAACAGCTCAGGTGCTGATTCCTAATTTCCATTTTACACAGGAAAACCACATTGGCCTATTGCCCTATAGAGTTCTGATTGGCTTGTGTGACATTTTTCAACCAATAAGAATCCTCATACTAATTAGCCTACTGAAAGATCTTGAAACTAAATCCCTAAAGTATACTTCAGTTTTGATGCGAACGCTAGTGTATGTGTACAGCCAAACACGTGGCCTTTCCGTCTATATCACTAATCCGGATACATTTAAAAATGCATCTTTTTCTCTGCTTTTTGCCTTTTGCCCATACTGAGATGGCATTTTTGACCGGCGAAACCTGAGTTTTGAAGACGTTCTCCTTAGTGGATCAGTTTGAAATGCAGTTTTTCACATTGTAGTGTGGACCGTGAAAATGGAAGTATTTGAAAACGATGATGCGTGTTTAGTCATTTCACAGTCCTGAAAAGATGACAAAAAATGTACATGTCCTGTGGCAGAACATGAGGGCAATGAGAGCAGCATGAGATCAAACATATATGAGCAATATCATACGAGTAGCAGTGCGATATGACTATACAGCACGTCAGTTGATATCTTGTAGGTATCACAGCGTGCCGATATACAGCCATATTGCATGGCTATGAGTGTGATTATTGCATTTATACAACAGTTTGACGGCACAAGTGTGTAAATAAAAAAAAAAAAGACTACAAGGGAGTGTCTTTAAAAACCCTCTTTTGTGCAGAACTGATTCAAATATCAGTTTGACAGTTTAACAGCTGTGCCCAAACCTCCGTTACTAATTTGAAAACGTCACTTAGACGTTATTTTTATTAACAAACCACATATTTGAAGTAGGGATGGGCGATATGGGCTTAAAAATATATCACGGTATTTCTGGTATTTATTACGATAACGATATCAATGATGATAATTCATGGAATCCTGTTTCTTTAGAGAAAAGTATTATTTTTTCCTATTTTTACCCAAAATAGGGTGCGCATTAACCTCCTGAGACCCTGCATCCTCATATGAGGACATTATATTTTAGTGAATTTTTCTGAGACTATACATGCCACAGTCTGGATGTCCTGTACATTCAGGGCTTTTCAGAGATACTAAATGTTTGGATGTTTCACCATGACCACCCTCTCTCCTTGGTCTTCAAAAATGTCTGATATGAATTTAGTGACACTCTTATGGAAATATGATAATATTTTGTAATTGTCATTTAAATCGGACACATTTTTAAACTGTGTGTCATAAATCAACATCTCAGGAAAATGTTATGGGGTTTCAAATCAAAATATAACTTTCTGTTACGAAACAGGAGGTTGATTTCATACATGTCCTCATATGAGGACACCGGACATAAAGCATGTTTATTACGCATTTTGGGAGACATAACAAATGAATAGAGAAAAAATTATGTATCAATGTTCCTATTAAATATTAGATATTATTATTAAAATCTTGCTAATTATTACTCCCATTTTTGCACTTATTTGTTCATTCCATGTTGCCCCAAAAACACATTAATATGCAAAATAGATTTAGTTTATAGATACATTTATATATAATGAGAAAACGTGTTTGTGGCCATTTTACACACATTTTGCATGAAGAAAAATGGTATATCAAATCATTCTGTTATAACATAGTTGAGAATTATCTTTATACAAAGTTTGTTAAAAAAAAATCCTGAAAACTAAAAATGTATTGGTGATTTAAAAAATTTTTTTTTTTTGCCTATGCATGTTCATTCATGTCTTTTAAGAAACAATGTAAGGACATCAACAAATACAAATTTTTTCCTAAAATGTTTTGCCGGGTATTATGTAGGTAATGAGTTCACCCGTAGGTACAGACGGTTTAATTCATACTGGACTCCCGAGGGCCTCTCCCAGTAAAACGTCACATATCCATGAGCAGAAGTATACTACTGACTATGCTTCAGGAATATCCGTGTTATCGCTGAATAAACCACACGGAGTAGAGACATTTTAAACTGATGAAACTGAGAAATAACTTATGACTGCCCAAAATATATAGTTTATCTGTGTTTCTTCAATCTTGGTATTTTTATTAGGAACTTATATTATAATGCAATGTTAATCGACTGGACTTTATCACTGTATATATACTATCATTCTGTCAATATGAACCTCTGGTAACACAAAGAAGTATTCAAACCCTGATCGACTATGGTTAAGTTTAATTTGGAGAAAAAGCATGTCAATGAATTATATCTTTGTTGGACAACAGTTTTGTAAACAGGCTCATACACATGCAAAACTGTATCGCACATGTGCTACTGTAGTACATTTATTCAGACCGATTTTTTGTGCACTGTACAGCCCTAACCAAACCAGTTACAGCTCGAGCTCCTCATTTAGCCATAGGCTACTCCTCAATTTCACGTCGGCTTTCCGTGATGTCGCTCCGCACTGTCGCACACAGAAACATGCCAACAACTAGACTTTATCTTTATTATCGCAGGAAGACTCATTCTTATCGTGGGGAGAATTTTTACCGGTATAAATCGCAAATGATAAGATAGCGCCTTTCCCTATTTGAAGTCTAATTAAACCACTACATTCTCACCTAAAAAAGTCTTAAAACTACATTCCGTGACACAAAAACAGTATTATTTGTAAAATTATAGTCGATTTGGGTGTCCGCCATGACACTCGCTGTGAGAAATACTACAAGCGGAGTGATACAAATGGTGAAACGGTTAGAGTTCTGTTAACACTAGAATATCGCACTGCTGGAAAAGGCTCTCATCCAATCAGATTCGAGGACCAGAAAGAACTGTTTTGTATAAAATAGTGTACATGGGAATATTTTGAAAAAAAATTTAAAATAAAATGATCCTGCTAGAAGAACTGCATGATAACTTATGTCTGTTCCATCTGTATCATCTCAATGAGCTTTTACAAGGTTTTAGGCATGTGCAGTAAAGTGAATTTACCATTATCTGTAAAGTGTGGATGAAACTTTGGAAACTGCTTGAAAACACTAGTGTGGACGGAGAGTGTTTTGAAATGAAAACAGTGTTTTCAAATATATCCGGATTAATGTAGATGTAGAGTCCATCTGATAGTGTGATCGAACACAGGCACTAGAATGTTCCGTCCTTGTCCAGTGTTTGCTTGTTCGTCAAGAAGTTACAAGAAGCACAAGAAGAGGTGCGATAAAGTTGCGCTAAAAATGTCTTTGTACTTGTTCAGACTGGAGTTTCACATAAGCGCTCATCATCAGGGCCCTTGCTGTTTTTTCGCCTCCTGTAGTTGTTTATTGTTCTGTCTGTCTTTTTTTTTTTTGTTTTTTGACCAGTGCTGCGCCACCCTTGTGGACAGCTAATTGGGTTAAAAAAAATTCAGCATTCACACATACTCTTTGCGTGAGCTAAGCGTACAGAGTACTTGTGTAATATGGTGATGATAAAATGTCTTGTGCAGTGTTCGCTTAAGCCCAAAGTGTACTTCAGTTTTTATGCGTACGCTAGGGTAAGCGTACAGTGCGCGTGACCCGAATTTTGGCATCAGCACAGTATGTGCGCATCTTTAGTCTAACCGTGATTGCAATGTATGCGCAGCTCGCAAATGCGCTTAGATTTTTGTCCACAAGGTGGCAACACTGTCCTGGGCCGTATTCAGAAAAGAAACGAAGAAACGAATTATAAATTAATACTTTTAATTTAGAAATGATCCTTTAAATTTATCCAAGTGATGATAAAGACATTATAATGTTACAAAAGATTTCTATTTCATTTAATGTGCTTTGAAATCACAGGGATAAATTACATTTTAAATATATTCAAATAGCAAGTTATTTTAAATCGTACAAATATTTCAAAATGTTACTGTTTTTACTGTACTTTGGATCAAATAAATGCAGGCTTGATGAGCAAGTAAAAAAACATTAAAAATATTACTGTTCAAAACTTTTGACTGGTAGTGTATATGTATTTAAAATATAATATATTTAATACACCAATTGAATATTAAAATTATGAAAAATTGGTTTGAATGATTCAATGACTCACTCATAAACCTACTGGATGAATCAGCGTTTTTGAACGATTCTCTTGAATAAATGATTCATTCAACTATACATTTTTTAAGTCACTTTTCGCCACCTAGTGGCGAAACAATGCAATTGACACAAACGTTATGTGGCAGTTACTTCCAAACCCGGGTTTGCTCTATTTTGGTCGCGCTACCATAGACATTAATGTATATATCTGAATTGATAAACTTTCATCCCAGTATTTCTGTGATAATATGAATGACTGTACAACAGAAATAATACGGTGTAGTTGAAAAGACTGTTTGTGATGCTGTTTCTTAACCAAACATGGTAACTGCTCTCTGTGTGTCAGCGGGAGTGCGAGTCTGTCAAAGATTGTCAAAGATTTAATAGACACGGGAGAATCGTTGTCATTTAGAAATGAGATCGTGTGGTTGTCTGAATCGAGATCGCATTCTTTTAACGATTAATCGTGCAGCTCTAGTGGACACTATTAAATGGAGTGTACTTTTGAAGTATACTTTGCGGACACTATCAAATCAAGTATACTTTGTGCGTTGGATTGTGCACTTACTACAGAAAACATATGCATTAAAAAATTGGACTCTTCTTAGCATGCATGTAAAAAATGAAGAATGCATTTATAAGCTTAAAAGTATGGCTTTATAAGTTCAGATCCAGAAAGGGAGGCTGTTCATGTTCTTGTAGGCTTCGTGACGTTGTGTTTTAGGGTGTGAGCTTGTAAAGGTCTCTTGTAATGAAATGAATAGGACGCTTGGCATTTGAAACAGTTGTCAGGCACAAATGCCAAACTGATTTAGTCTACATTGCTGAGATTTTTTTTTTCTTCTAAACATGTAGTGGTTATACACGGCTAACCATTACTAATTCACCGTTGACATTGCATAACTTGCAGATTTAGTGTTGTAACATATTTGAAAATGGTTTTAATGAGAAACAGCAGTCTGGTTGATTTCAATACAGTAAAATATATTGTATTTGCTGGAGGTGTTTTTGTTTTTTCTAGCATGAGAGTCCTTAGTACTGCTTTGCGTTAGACTTTCTTGTATGTTATCAGTGCCGGGGGTTTGCCAGCCTCCGCAGAAAGACATGCTATGATTTAAGGCATTTTGATGCTTTGCATGGTGGTGGGGGTTTTGTAGGCATGTATCAGTTTCTTTCAAACTAGGCTTCACAATACTGTCACAACAATATGTAAATATTCCCAGGCTGTTTGTGAAAAGGCTGTCTGCTCTTTCAGTTTGCATATGCCTCTTATTATTTCCCTACTTTTGGATAATGGTTTGAGTTCTCTGGATTGTCCACTTCACTTTCTCACAGTACATTTAGCCTTTTTGCCCTTTGAGGTTTTCTGAATTATGTAATTGACTTTTCAATGTAACTGTTGTCAAGCTCTTGATGTGTCTCTGTCTCTGCTCTTCTGAGCAGAAAGAAATATTTATTTCATTTATTTAATTTATTTAAAATTGTAAAGAGGAATTTTAACTTATTAAATTTTTGTATTATTTATAAATTTCCTTAAAATGTTCCTAAGCTCATTTAATGTATTTTATTAATTAAGTACTCATGTAAACTTGCTTCAGAACAATATTAATATCTATTTTTTTATTCAATTTACTTTTATTAATGTTCTAAAGCAGCTTTATTTAAAATCTAAAGATGCTTTTTGTATTTTTATTGTATTTAAATGTTCTGAAGCTTCCTTTATTTTGTTTGGTTTTTTTATTTTTATTTGTATGTCTTTATATATGTCATGATGTTGTAAAACTTGGAAAAAATATTTATTTATTTCTAAAAGATGATTTTATGTTTTGTGTAATTTTGTTGGTTGTTGTTGTTTTTTTTTTAGATCCAAAAGATGCTTTGGGAACAAATTTATTCATTTATTTATTTAAAATGTTGAAAAGCTGCTTTGTAAAAAAATATTGTTTGTTCTATTGTATTTTACATTATTTATTATTTATGTAAAAATGTACAGATGCGCTGGCACATATTTATTATTTTAGATCATTTTAGTTTATTTAAGTGGTCTTTAGCTGCTTTGCCATTTATTTATTCATTCATTCATTCATTTTAATTGTTCAAAGCTGCGTTGGAAAAAATATTGTTTGTTCCATGTGTTTTTTACAAGTATTATATGTAAACGTAAAGATGCTGTCAAGATATTTTTTTATTTTATTAAAGCTCTAAAGCTTTATTTTATTTCAAATGTTTGAAAGTGGCTTTGGAAAAAAAATATGGTTGTTCTATTGTATGTTTCATTAGTTATTATTTATAAAAAATGTAAAGATGCTTTTGAAAGAATCTTTATTATTTTATATAATTTAATTTAATTTAAATGTTCTAACGCTGCTGTTGTATTTTATTTGTTTTTTGGTTTGTTTAGTTTTCTTGCATCAAAATCATTTTCTCTTTCTTTTTTTTCCCCTGAGCACTCAAATTCAAGTGGACCCTTTTGTGCAAGAGAACTTACTAACAGTGTTTCCCCTGACATTATATTAGGGGGCGTGGGGCCCGCCCCCCCAACGGCACCCCCCTGCCCCCCTTGAAGGTCAAGTTAATTTCAAGTATAATTTATAATTTTATATTCTCTATAGCGCCAGATCACAACAGAAGTCATTTAAAGTTACCTTTCCTATAGAACATGTGCATGTCACTTCTGTCTCTACGTTACATGGTTGCGCTCTCTGCATCGCGCACAGCCGAGTTCCGCCCCGATGTGCGCACTCAAGTGAGCACACTCCCACTCCCACTAGTATTTGTAAATATTAAGCCGCAAAACGACTATTTAAATATGAATTCTGTGTGTCTCTGTGTTAATGAATGGCACAGACGTGCGGTTTTGTTTACTACTCTTACTGAAGCGCGCATGACGCTTGCAGTGATTTTAGCATCTGCCGTCTTACTAAATGACATAAATACATGAACAACATCTCCAGAACTGATCTGAGAGTCACATCATGAGCATTTGACCGTTTCATTTGAGTAAAACTATCCTCATATCATATAAACACAGGAATGTAACAGTATTCACGACAGCCCGTCAAAATAAAAGTTTGGTTTAATATGAATATTGCAGCAGAAATATATTACTATTGTTCAGTAGAATGTACATAATAGGCTACTACTACTACTAAAATTATTAAAACCTTATTTTTAAGGAATAATCGTACAATATTTCTTCAGTGTTTTAATTGTAATATTAAATCTAAAATTTTCCAAAAAATTTAATTTGTTTAAATTTCATTAATTAAGTTTAAATTAAATGAATGTTTTATGCCTTAAAAATGTAAATCCACATCACAGAATTTCCGAGGGAAAAAATCATAAGGCTATTGTAAGAATAAATTAAACTTGTTTTTATGCTTTCAAATATTTAGACATACTTAAACAGAATTTGGTAACAATAAAACATAAGTTTTTATTTTTGAATAAAAATAATAAAACTAATTTTATATTATTAATAAAATAATATAATAATTATTTTGATAAATAATATATCCCCCCAGGGGAAACGCTGTAATGGGTAAAAATGTGTCACAAATATGTAAAACATGACTCATTTAGGATTTATTGTAGGCAAGGCTGGTCTTAGACTTCTTGAAATGGCCAGATTATCTCTAAGGGAGGCCTCTGTGTCCATGTGTCATGCTGGAAATTAGGAAGGTCTTTGCGCTCATTACGGGAAACAAGTTAAAGAGAAATGTTGACCGGGCCTCAGGCTGTAACTCACCAGGCTCAAACCCCCTTTCCTTTCCATCCTTTCCCCCGCTAATGACCGGTTTAAGTGACCTCCATACACCCCATATGCGTGCTGCTATAATGACCAGCCCCTAATGGCAGGGTCTGCCGGAATCAAACACCCCACCGCAAGTGATCCTTTGTTCTGTTAACGGTCCCCATTTAACTGAGTGACACGTGGAGAAAGACAAGCAGCACGGCCTGTAATTAGACCTTAATGTGTTCAAAGACACAAGCTTGATTCGTCTGTTGTGAAAAGCCAGTCGGCATTTAGATGCTCAGTGAATTTGGCCCTTATGAAAGTAGAAAAAAAAAAAAAACAGAGTGGAATTCTTCTCTGTGGTCATTATCCGATTGCCACTATACAGCATTTTGAGGCTTTATGGTTATGGAATAACTATTTAACATGCAGGCTGTCAAGAGCTCCCAGCATGAAGTGCTTAGATTAGCGGCAGTGATTCAGCAAGATCATATTGTCAGTCGACTTCCTGTTTTTAATGGTGTGTTCGCTCCCTTTTCAGCTGTGGTGATATGATTTGCCAAGAAGGCAGGATTTAAAACATTGTTCTGTTCTGACATTTTATTGATTAATTTATGGATTATATATAGACACAAAAGAATGCATTCATTCAGGAGGATTTTGGCTATGATGTGTTGAGCTCTGGCCTAGCAGTTTGTACACTTGCTTCGACATATTGAGCTGTGGTGCTCATACGTGCAACCCAAGTTTGAATCGTTTCTTTTTTTGCCACCGCCCCAGGCAACGTATAGTGGAGAAGAGGAATAAAGTAGCAAAGGCTTAATCCAAATTTAGAGACAGATAAAAGGTGTGCGATATGTACGCTTCTCTACTGTATTGGTTATCAGTTCAAGTGCTTATGAACAGACATTCATAAGTGAGCAACATGGAGCATTTTAGACTTAACAGTTGCATAAATATAATGACAATAACACATTAATATAATGTTTTGTTCTAAATAATAATAATAATAATGTATTGTTCTAAATTATGTACTTTTAATCGATAATAATAATAATTTAAAATAATGCATTAAATGGTTAAAACACAATTAATAATAATAATACACTAATACAAAATAGATTGTTTTTGACAATAAAAAACATTGCATTTTAAGGGGATAGTTCACCCAAAAATGAAAATTCTGTCATTAATTACTCACCCTCATGTCGTTCTAACCCCGTAAGACCTTCGTTCATCTTCGGAACACAAATGAAGATATTTTTGATGGAATCTGAGAGCTGTCTGACCCTCCGTAGACAGCAACGCAACTGAAATGTTCCCAAGTCCAGAAAGGTAGCAAGGAGATCTGTAAAATAATCCATGTGACATCAGTGGTTCATCTGTAATTATACGAAGCTACGAGAATACTTTTTGTGCGCAAAAGAAAAAAGAAATCTACTTTATACAAGTCCAGCTGATATTCTCCAAAATGGCACTGCAGGGTGACGCGGAGGAGACAAATTGTTGAATAAAGTCTTCTTTTTTTTTTTTTTTCCTTTGCGCACAAAGTATACTCGTAGCTTCATAATCGTATAATCATATTACTTTTGTAATACAACTACATTATCAGTAAAATTATTACCGTATTGACCCGAATATAAGATGATGTTTTTTTTTTTCTTGGAAATACATCTGAAAAAACGCGGTCGTCTTATATTCAGGGTCTAGACTCTAGACTTTTACATGTCAATAATACACCCACAACAATAGGTGGCGCCAAATATGCATAAAACGAGTGTGCCATGAAATACGTAATGTAATGCGTGTCGTAAAGGTCGCGAGTAAAAACAAAAGAAGACGAAGAAAACCTTACAGCTGCATGAGTCGTGACTGTCACGTTAGCCTGATGGGACTAAACTCCTTTTGTGATTTTAAAATGTAAGACAGTGCCCAGATTTGAAGACTACGGTAAGATTTAACTTCTGCTGTTAATAGGATTTTGGTTGGCTACTATTAGATGGATAGCCTAAACGTCTTAATTCAGATGGGCAACCTGTTTTTTTATTTTATTTAATGGTATATTAAAAAGTGTATATTTTTTAAATGTGATTGTTGGTACATTTTACCAGTTTTTACCATACTTTCAAAACAAAAATTAAAATAGGAAAAATATGCAATATGAAAATAATTGAAGACAAAATGTGTTTTACTGAGAAAAAACTAGATTTGTTTTTAAAAAGCCTTTTTCCAAAAGGTACATCTGGAAAAAGGGGGTCGTCTTATAATCAGGGCCGTCTTATATTCTGGCCAATACGGTAATAATGTAAATTCTATATTATATAATTAATAATTACATCATAATAATGTCATGTCAAATTAGTACCTTTAATCAATGATAATAATTTATAATAAGGCTTATTTTAAAAATACAATAATAATAATGGAATCTTTTGTAATAAAAAATATTTAAAAGAATAATATTATTAATTATTAGCTAATTAGTACTTACAAGAATCTAATTATTATTATTATTCTATACAAATGTTGAAGACAATGGTGGAAGCAGTATAATAATAATCATTGTTATTATTCAATAAAATATTCAGTGCATTTTTTTTCTAATGAAGGAATTTTTTAAAAAGCAGAACTATTATAATTATTAAAAATGTATTTTTTATAATTATATTAATCTTTTTGACAATTTTTGACTTGTATTTATTGTATCAAAAAACAGACATAAGTGATTATAAATATTAAAATAGTAAAAACAAAGTTTTGTATATCGTTTATTAGACATTTGAAAAGCAATAATTGCTAGGTTGTAAGAAAACAATATCAGTTGATCTCTAACAAAAATATGTACTGAGTCTGCTAAAGTAAAGTATGGACTTGGACTTGTACAGAAGAAATAAGCCAGTATGCCATTATTGGGACATACTACCACATCATCACATCTTGCAAACCAGTCATGTAGTCCTAGGGGTTGTGGGCATTATTTTCTGAAAAAGAATAAATGGATGCATACGTTGTATACCCATAAACTGAATGTCATCTGAGCAACTCTGATATATTGGACTATTTGAGCCACGCTGATCCTAACCTTGCATAAACAGGTCAAGTTCTAGGTAAAGCCATCACCTTTGACCAGCCTTCGTTGTTGTCTATCATGTCCTTTTCCTTCTTCATTATCCGTATGAATAACCTGGAAAAAAAGCACAAATAAAATCCGGTGAGACTTTAATCTACAGGTGCAGGTGTTCAGACTCCAGCGGTGCTTCAATAAGGATTAGCGTTGACTGTCGCAGTCAGTCGGCTTTGACTCCTTCTGAAGGTCCCTAATGAAACGCGGTGATCTTTTGTTGCTCCTGGCAGAGGTCCGCGGCTCTGAATAGTAGCGCGCAGCTGGGAAAGAGGCCTCATGCACCGTGACTGGGGCTCAACAACAGCCACCGGCCTTGGGAACAGCCCAAACTCGGGTTGCCATGGAAACCCACGGATGTGGAGCATGAAAAAGCTTCGCCTGCGAGTTGCTAACATAACATGGCAGCATCTCTCTTCACGTGTTAAAGTGCTAATCCTTTAGCTGCTCCCAGCCTCCTCCTGTCCATCTCGCTCTTTAAAGGGGTCATATGATGCTTTTTTTAAAGATCATTATTTTGTGTATTTGGTGTAACAGGATATGTTGACATGCTTTAATGCTCAAAAAACACATTCTTTTTCAATCTGTACATTATTGTAGGTCCTCATGCCCCGCCTCTCTCAAACGCTTCGTTTTCTACAGAGTCCCTCCTTCCAACAAGCGCAGTCAGCTCTGATTGGCCAGCTTACCCAGTGCAATGTGATTGGCCGAACACCACAAGCACGGTCGTCAGAAATGTAACGCCCCTTACCTTAATCGTGAGCTTCGTCTTTCAAAATAAATGTAAAGACAGAGCCTGAAAGGGGAACAGAGATGTGACAGACACAGTGATGAAGCTGGTATGTGTCTGCAGTACACAAGCCACGGTTAATACAGCTGACTCCACTGTGATGTGATCTCTCTCTCATCTCTCTCATCTCTCCTTCCTCCCTCTCTCTCTCTCTCTCTCTCTCCCTCTCTCCCTCCTCTCAATCTCTCCATCTTCTCTCCTCTCTCTTCATCTCTCTCTCACTCTGTCACTCGTTCTCAATCTCTCTCGACATCTCTCTCTCTCCTCTATCTCTTCTCCGAATCGTCTCTCTCTCCTCTCTCCTCATCCCTCTCTCTCTCTCCTCACAACACACACACACACACACACACACACACACACAACACACACACACTGTTGTCAGTAAGCTTAAAGATTCCAAATGCATCTATTTTCGGAAGGCCAAATAAAGTGCTTTTGCTTTCACCTAGAAACACACAGCGTCTCCCTGACATGCTGCTTCAACACTAACTGTGGTTACTGAAACCACACCTTCTTTCTTTGCGTGCACATTTGGGCGGCATTATGCAAATATTTCCACATAGTGAGGTAGATATGTGGGGGCGTGTTAGAACGAGACGTTTTAGGGGGGCGTGGCAGAGTCTTAACTTTGGTAAAGAATATCTCTTTGGTTTTGAGACTTTAGTCTTTGCAACTTCAGGGATCTTATCTATGCACAATCAGCTTGTAACACTCCAAAGAGAAAGGAAAACTTGAAATCGCATCATATGACCCCTTTAACCGCCGCCGGTATCAGAGGAGATGCACAGCCTTCACTTCCTCTCTCTGGCTCACGGTAGAGCCCTTGGGTGTCGTGGACGTTTCAGTCACCGTTTTGGTTTAAGAGCAGAGATGGGCGTTTAAATACGCTCTGCTGCGTTTGAGTGACATAAAAGGAGAGCGAGAGCAGGAGTGTGTTCAGAATACATTTGCCGCTCTGTGCCAATCAATGTGACCTACTGAACCTACACTATTAGTTTCTCATCAGGGAACACATGACTGTGAGAACACCTTTGTGTTTTAGCTTGCTTCACCAGGACTTCGAGGCTAGACAGATTGTTCCTGGAATGTGACCGATGTGCCCTTGCTTTACATTAATTATTGAGTTACGTTGTTAGGCACATGATATGCTGTTTTCAGCCAGTGGCTTAGTTTACAAATGCATACAAGCTTCTCATTAACATCATTACATTTTTAAATATTCAAAATAGCATTATTATTATTATTACTATGCAAACTAATAACAACAGTTTGCATAATAGATATTTTAAAGTGAATAAATTTATTAATGATCATATTACTTTTTAAAATATTATTAATAATAAGAATAATAGTATTTATTAACAAGACATAAATTTAATGTTTTATATTATTATTTATTTATTGACTATATATATATATGAAATCGATGTATACATATAACAATTATTATTATTTCCTTATTATTTTATGGCAAATATATGAATATTAATAGTATATATATATTTTTAATTTATTTATTTTTATATTTCTAAATATATTTTAAATTTACTTTTTAAATGTTATTAATGATTAATAACATAGTAATTTGTACCAATACCTTCTTAATATAAAATTACAATACAACTGATCAATATATAAGGTATTGTAATATACAATAATATAATAACGATTTTATTTCATTTGAAAATAATTTATTATTATTAAAAAGTATATTTTGTTAATAATGCAAACGAATAACAACAATTAATTTCCATACTGGTATATTTTTAAGTACTATATATATAAATTTATTAAATTATTATACTTTATTTTTATGTTTATTGTTATTAATGGCAATAATATTACTTTATAACAATTCTTATTTAATACTAATAATATATTCAAAGTAAATAATCTATTATATTTAATAAACATTTATAAATAATAGATTATTATTATTATTATTATTTTTATTCAAAGTATAACATGTTTGCATAATAATATATGTATTATTTTAATAAGTAAATAACAACTATATTAAATTATTATTAATTTACTTTGAAAATAAGTATATAATATAATATTATACTTCAGAATTATTATTATTATTGTTGTTGTTGTCGTTTTTAAAATGCAAAATGTTGACTCTTTTTGTCTGGATATCCCAGCAGCATTATGAAATATTTTATGGAAGTTCAAATCACAGTGTTCACAGCAAAATAATCACATTGTGTTTCTTGGTTTGCCATTCAAATCATGAAGCCCTACTTCTTACCTGACCTAAAAAGCAAGACTTCTGTGTCACTAGAAAGACCTAGTCAACTAGCCTCACCGGTAAAGTTTAGTTGGCTATGTATGTATGGCAGTTTGACTGTGCAGGAACATTGTTCCTGTTATTTGACATAAATCAGCTCGGCATTTGCTCCGTTCTCCAGAAACGCCTTTATTTGCCAGCTATCCCACATCACTGCACTTATTTTGAACACTGTGAAGTGAATCATGTTTTGGACGACACGCCGCCGTTTTTCGCTCCTTGAAGCCAATTTAAACTTCAATTTTTCATTTTTGTTCCAAAGCTTTTAGTCTGAGCTGTGAAAGGAAACCTGTATGCTTTGACTCCTCTCTTCTGCCTTCAGAAAATAATGCTTGTTTCTGGTTTGGACTCCCAGCATTTGCTTTTAACTTTTAGCGCTGACTCTGATTGTTGACCGATCATTAATCATGGCGGTGCCCATACAGTGAGATACTGCCAGGCTAACTGAGAAGGGAGGGAAAGCCAGTCTTGCATGAGTGCTTTATCTAACAGGCTCACTGAGAGGCTTGCTCTGCTTTTCTCTTATTCGGGCCCTGACTACATGAAGAGGGAAGTTTGAACTTGTTTACGGGTCTAGTTAGGCTTAGAATTTAAATATCATAAATTGCCATTATAATTAATTTTCAGAAATAAAGAATGTATCATTTATTTTAATAAATAAATCTCTTGACATTTTATAATGCTAAAGGCCTATATTGGATATGTTAATTTGCATGCATTTTTCATGTCCAGGCCTATGGCAATGGTCCTTTTTCTACCTGTCGCAATCAGTCTCTGTCCTATCAGGGATTAAAAATAGAGAAAAGCATCTCTCCATCAGGTCCTTTCTACAGTTCTGGCGATCTACAATGCCGCTAGCTGACAGATGGCTTTCTGCCATTGCTCTTTCAGTTTTTTTTTACAAGCAGTGTGATGTGATCAGAATCATTCCGGTCTCTTCACATCCTCACCAGACTCTCCACAGCAGCTTTCTGTAGCGAGGTTAGTGTAGAGAACACCTCAAGTGGACGAGAAGTGTTAGTTAAGCCAAGTGAAAACTACAAAAAGACACTTATTTTGTTTCAAGTCAGTGTCAAGAGACATATAGAATATATGCACTGCAACTTGCAAAATATCATTTAGAGTATTACAACATTTTATCAATATGTGCCTCAGTTAGGGCCCTATGGTTTCTGTGATGCATAAAACGCTGACAGAATCACTGAATTCAGTTGAAAAATGGAATTTACTATATGATGAAGAATGTCATATTTAACCGCAAAAAGGCTATTTAGATATGAAGTCTGCATGTATCTATGTGAATGAATGGCATAAATGTATTACTGTTGTTCAGTAGAATGCACTGCAATAATAGTAAAAATAATAAAACAACTTTATTTTCAACTTTTTCTTCCATGTTTTAATTGTAACAGTAAACTGCTGTGCAGCATTTTGTTTGCTAAAAATAAAAGGACTTGTTTTACATTTTATTTGATTTACATTTGAAAAGATCCATTAAATTGTTTGTTTTATTTCATAGTGCTCTATTATTGCATAAGACATCCATTAGGCTAGAGTAAACGTCCTTTTTGATTTATTGCAATTTAATTAAACCATTAAAATGGAATCGAGAAGAGTTAAAACTCAATACAGAAAATTTTTTATAAAATGCAAAACAGAAAATAAAATTCCGGAATTTTCGAAAAATAATAAAATATAACATATTTCACAGGGCCCTAAAAATTACATTTCTTTGTTAAATTTGTAATAAATTGTTGTTAATAAATTTTAACTTTTAGTAAATTCTTGATTCCAATTAATTAGACATGCTTTTTTGATTAATACATTATTAAACCCTTAAAAATATCCGAAAAAGTTAAAATGGAAAACGTATTTTGAGAGTAATAAAAAACATTTCATAGGGCCCTAAATATGTAACTGTTGTTAAACTTTTAATAAAATTGTTGTTAAATTTTACAAGTTTCATTCTGATTTCAATTAATAGACACTTCTTAATTAGAAAAAAGAAGAAAAAAAAAAAACCCTGCAAAAAATCTGGAGACATTTAAATGGAAAACTGAATTTAGGGGAAAAATAAATCAATAGAATATGTTCAATGGGGCTAATGTGCACGCAGTGTGCTCACTCTTACACATGCTACAATCTAGGGTTTTTGTTGCAAATTTAAAGCATGAAAAAATAAAAAAATTCAGTTTCAGTTTCAAATCGAAAAACAAGATAAAATAGTTGGAATTGAGTTTGTGTGTGTGTATGTTGTGACATCATGCGAACGAGTGCAGATGACCTTTGAGATAAGGATAACGCATCTGTGCCCTATACGCTCCATGTGTACAGACAGGTAAGGGTGCTGTCATTTGCAACCTGCCCGGTCTTGTGCACATGGTACATCCATCACAGCCTGTAACGCAGTCACTTCCCACTCTCCTGGCTTTGATCAGCAGCACTCACTGTATTTTTTTTTCCCGGAGCAGTGAAATACACAAAGTCACGGTATAGACAATACACTCAATCTTTGGCTGCCACAAGCTTTTTCTTTCCTCTCAGCTGGACTTATATGATTGAAAAGTGTAGTACACCCGATCTAGTTCATCTAAACCTGTCCGATCCATCGAGCCGCACCATTTTTTACTCGAACTCGCATAAACTCCTGGCTTGAGCGGCTTCAGCCTCTTCGTCAGCCGTCCTGACTCAATCTCCAAGCGTCCCTCTCACTGTTCCTCATGTTAAACTGTTATCATGTTTCCAAACATCTCTTGTTCTTGGCTTTCAAGACCTATTCCATTACGTCACAGTCACTGTCAAGGTCCCGATCGCTGTTCTTGACATTACAGTCAGCAGGGATTTTTGACCCAGTTCTAGCTTTCTCTTTCTTTCTGTCTATTGTCTCCTGTTTGGCTGGTGGGTCAATGATGTGGAGTTCCTTTTATGCAGTAATTTATTAAAAAGTAGATTAAGATACTGGTACTTTACATCTGTCCTGACTCCTTATATCATAATAAAGAAAGAAGCGTAATTAGAAAAATTTAGTTTATAAATAAATAAATGAAGTACAGTAGTTTGCCCTAATCTTTTATTTTACATAAATTATTTTTTTACTGTGCACTATTTCATTTATATACAGTGGTGTGAAAAGGTTTTTGCCCCCTTCCTGTTTTTTTTTTGCATATTTGTCACACTTAAAAGATTCAGATCATAAAACACAAATTTTAATATTACACAAAGATAATGAAAGTAAATACAAAACGCAGTTTTTAAAATGATGATTTCATTTAAGGGAAAAAATCTGTCCAAACCTGCCTGGCCCTACGTGAAAAGTAATTGCCCCCTAAATCTAATAACTGGTTGTGCCACGCTTTGCAGCAACAATTGCAATCAAGTGTTTGCGATAACTGGCAATGAGTATTTCACATTGCTGTGGAGGAATTTTGGCCCACTCTTCTTTGCATAATTGTTTTAATTCAGCCACACTGGAGGGTTTTCGAGCATGAACTGCTTTTTTAATAAGCATCTCAATCGGATTTAAGTCCGGACTTTGTTTTGGCCACTCCAAAACCTTAATTTATTTTTTCTTGAGCCATTCAAAGGTGGACTTTTTGGTGTGTTTTGGATCATTGTCCTGCTACATAACCCAGTGCGCTTGAGCTTGAGGTCACAATGACGGCCGGACATTCTCCTTCAGGATTTTCTGATAGAGTGCCGAATTCATGGTTCCGTCAATTATGGCATGTCGTCCAGGTCCTGAAGCTGCAAAGTAGCCCCAGACCATCACACTACCACCATTATGTTTGACTGTTGGTATGATGTTCTATTTATGAAATGCTGTGTTGGTTTTACGGCAGATGTAATGGGACACACACCTTCCAAAAGTTCAACTTTTGTCTCATCAGTCCACAGAATATTTGCCCAAAAGTCTTGGGGATAATCAAGATATTGTTTGGCAAATGAGAGACGAGCCTTTGTGTTCTTTTGGTCAGCAGTGGCTTTTGCCTTGTAACTCTCCATGGGATGGATGCCGTTTTTTTGCCAGTTCTCTTTCCTTATTGTTGAATCATGAACACTGCCCTTAATTGAGGCAAGTGAGGCCTGCAGTTTTTTAGATGTTGTTCTGGGTTCTTTTATGACCTCTTGAATGAGTCGTCGTTGCACTCTTGGAGTAATATTGGCAACTCCTGGGAAGGTTCACCACTCTTCCAAGCTTTCTCCATTTGTGGATAATAGCTCTGACCATGTTTCGCTGGAGTCTCAAAGCCTTAGAAATAGCTTTATCACCCTTTCCAGACTGATACATGTCAAATATTTTGTTTCTCACATGTTCTTGAATTTCCTGGCATGATGTGCTGCTCTTTAACATGCTTCACTTTGTCATACGTTTCTATTTAAGTATTCTTGATCAACAGGTCTACAGTAATCAGGCCTGGTGGGCTATGAATTTAATCCTTTTCTAAAATAATGTTGGTTAATTGCAGTCTTTCATGCTTTAAACCGTAGGGGCATTAAATTTTTTCACGTAGGGCCACGTAGTTATGGACGCTTTTTTCCCTTAAACTAAAATCATCATTTTTAAAACTGCATTTTGGATTTTACTTGCATTATCTTGTGATATATTAAAATTAGTTTGATGATCTGAGTCTTTTTAAGTGTGACAAATATGCAAACAAATAAAAACAGGAAGGGGGCAAAACCTTTTCACACCACTGTATCATATATATATATATTATATATATATAATACATGGGGGGAAAAAGTATTTAGTCACCACCAATTGTGCAAGTTCTCCCACTTAAAAGATGAGAGAGGCCTGTAATTTTTCATCATAGGTATACCTCAACTATGAGACAAAATGAGAAAAAAAATCCAGAAAATAACATTGTATGATTTTTTTATTAAAAAGAATTTATTTGAAATTATGGTGGAAAATAAGTATTTGGTCAATAAAATTTCATCTCAATACTTTGTTATATTCCCTTTGTTGGCAATGACAGAGGTCACACGTTTTCTGTAAGTCTTCAACAAGGGTTTCACACACTGTTGCTGGTATTTTGGCCCATTCCTCCATGCAGATCTCCTTTAGAGCAGTAATGTTTTGGGGCTGTCTCTGGGCAACACGGATTTTCAACTCCCCCCAAAGATTTTCTATGGGGTTGAGATCTGGAGACTGCTAGGCCACTCCAGGACCTTGAAATGCTTCTTACGAAGCCACTCCTTTGTTGCCCGGGTGGTGTGTTTGGGATCATTTTCATGCTGAAAGACCCAGCCACATTTTCATCTTCAATGCCCTTGCTGATGTAAGGAGGTTTTCACTCAAAATCTCACGATACATGGCCCCTTTCATTCTTTCGTTTACACGGATCAGTGGTCCTGGTCCCTTTGCAGAAAACAGCCCCAAAGCATGATGTTTCCACCCCCATGCTTCACAGTAGGTATGGGTTTCTTTGGATGCAACTCAGCATTCTTTCTCCTTAAGTTGAGTTTTTACCAAAAAGTTCTCTTTTGGTTTCATCTGACCCTATGACATTCTCCCAATCCCCTTTTGGATCATCCAAATGCTCTCTAGCAAACTTCATACGGGCCTGGACATGTACTGGCTTAAGCAGGGGTCACGTCTGGCACTGCAGGATTTGAGTGCCTGGCGGCGCAGTGTGTTACTGATGGTAAAGCTTTGTTACTTTGGTCCCCAGCTCTCTGCGGTCCTTTCACTAGTTCCCCCCTTGTGATTCTGGGTTTTTGCTCACAGTCTTTTGTCATTTTGACACCCAGCGGTGAGATCTGGTGGAGCCCAATCGCGGGAGAGTATCAGTGTCCTTGTAGTCTTCCATTTCTAATAATTGCTGCCCACAGTTGATTTCTTCTTCACACACACACCTGCTTACCTATTGGCGATCATCTTCCCAAGCCTGTGCAGTCTAACATTTGTTTCTGGTGTCCTTTGACAGCTCTTTTGTCTTGGCCATGGTGGAGTTTGGAGTGTGACTGTTTGAGGTTGTGGTCAGGTGTCTTTTATACTGATAACGAGTTCAAACTGATGCCATTAATACAGGTAACGAGTGGGGGACAGAGGAGCCTCTTAAAGAAGTTTTACAGGTCTGTGAGTGCCAGAAATCTTGCTTGTTTGTAGGTGACCAAATACGTATTTTTCAAAAATACCGAGAATTTTTTACCCATTAATTCTTTAAAATTCCTTCAATGTGATTTTCTGGATTTTTTTTTCCCCTCATTTTGTCTCTCATAGTTGAGGTATACCTATGATGAAAATTACGGGCCTCTCTCATCTTTTTAAGTGGGAGGACTTGCCCAATTGGTGGCTGACTAAATACTTTTTTGCCCGCACTTGTATATATATATATATATATCTAGATATATATATATATATTATATATATATATTATATATATATATGTGTGTGTGTGTATATATATATTAGTGCTGTCAAACGTTTAATCACGATTAATCGCATCCAAAATCAAAGTTTCTGTTTACTCTGGGTATTTATTATAATTCCAAACATGCATCTATATATTTTACAAATGATTTACATGTGTGTGTGTGTAATATATATATATATATATATATATATATATTCCTATTATTTATGTTTCAACAAAAAATTTTTTCTTAATATACATGCGGGTGTGTATTTTTATTATATCTAATATATATATATAATAGATATATAAGTATTACCTATAATATATAATATACACAGTACACACACACACTAGTGTTGCTTTCGTCAACGAAAATTATGACTAAATATAGTCGTCAACGAACCTTTATCACGTGACGAAAACGAGACGAGACGAAAATGCTGGTCATGTGACGATGACGATAATTAAATGTACAATGCAATATCGTTGACGAATAAAAACGAGACTAAATGTGGCTTACAAAATAAAAACTATGCTAAAATGTCTCTTCATTTTCGTTGACCAAAACGAAACGAAACGAAATGTTGTTTAGTCGCGTTATTATTATTATTTTTTGCAGTATTTCTGTTTCCTGTGTGTCGCTTCAGGGGCTGCATCAGGTCGCACTGTGCAGACGCAGGCGACGTCACTTTCTCAAGCCCCACTCGCGGCATTATTTAGAACAGTGTTTCCCAACCGGGGTCTGTCGAGAGCAGGGGTGCCGTGTAAAAAATCATTTTTTTATATTTTTAAATTGCTAAAATGTTCAAAAAAGCAGCTATTATATAATATCCATTTCTAATGCCGCCAATAATTAGAGATGCACAGAAATTCCGGCTGCCGAAAATGAGTTCACCGCTCACGATCACTTGTGTGCGCGTGGGTGTGTGTGCGTGCGCGAGTGTGTGTGTGTGTGCGTTGGCGTTGTGTGTGTGTGTGTTATCCCGCTCTATGCGTGTGTGTATTATCCCTCTCTATGTGTGTGTGTTATCCCGCTCTGTGTGTGCGTTATCCCGCTCTATGCGCGTGTGTGCTCCGCTCAGTCGCTCGCGGCCCATGTGACTGCTCCATTCATATACCGTTCATGCTCATCGGAACAGCAAAGTCCACTCAAAAATCAAGCTGACAGGAAACATCGATGTAGTACAGTATTGTTTCTGTCTGCAATAGCCCTACTGTGCTGTAACAAGGTGTGGTATATGGGCAACTCTGGTAACGCTGCCCTCTCATTCATTGATCTGCTAACCGTTATGCTCATGTGTCCTCTGATAATAATAGCTTTCTAGGATTAAACATTTTTTGGATAATTGGTAAAAAAAAAAAAATCTCTTAATAGCCCTACAAAAATACACTGAGTGAGCAAAACTTTGTTTAATTACCATTATAACTATCTCACAATGTTTACATATGAATAAAAGCCTACATTAAAATCTGTCATATAAATTGGTCTCTTCATTAGAAATTAGCCTACTGATTTTTTATAATATTAAAAATATCTGTATGACATTATATTCTGCAGTTCTTCTCTGTTGTACCAAATATCTATACTTTTCAAATTATCATATCGAAGTTAGAAATTCAAATATTGTGACCAAATTAATTTTGTAGGGTGCCACAAATTTGTAAAAATTTCCAAAGGGTGCCGTGACTAAAGAAAGGTTGGGAAACACTGATTTAGAAGACGAAAACCAAACAAATTTAAGTCTGACACAGAGAAAGGGACCGGTGGCCGGCCAGCCGGGGTTCGTCTTTATTTAAATTTATGTGTGTGTACTTCTAACTTGTTTGGTTGGTAAAATAAATGTTGTAAATTTAAATCAGAGTGTCTTCCGTGTCTGGAATGGATGTTTTCTTGAGTCTATAAGGTAACAATAATAAAATAAGATAACGTTGTTTGAAATGGGTTTGGCTAAAATACATTTTTTGTTTCGTCTATACTACTAGGTACTTAAAACCTGTATTGACTGGGTTAAATAGAATTGCATTTCTAAAAAGAGACTAAAATACTAGTTTCATTGATTAAAACTAGACTAAATGTCATCAGTTTTCGTCGACTAATACTAGACTAAATGTCATCAGTTTTCAGTTTTCGTCGACTAAAACTAGACAAAAATGCTCAGACTTTTAGTCGACTAAAACTAGACTAAAATGCTCAGACTTTTAGTTTACTAAAACTTGACTAGACTAAAAAGAGTATGAACTTGACTAAAACTAATAAAAACTAAAATGACAGTTTCACACAAGACTAGACTAAAACTAAAATTAAAACAAGCCGCCAAAAACAACACTAACACGCAACATATATTTTGTAAACAAACACTTATTTTTGGATGTGATTAATTATGATATATATTAGGGCTGTCAGTCGATTAAATTTTTTTATCTAATTAATTACATGATGTGTTGATTAATTAATCTAATTAATTGCAAAATAAATTTGACTGTGAAAATACCCACAAAAGGTTATTTAAAGATATTTTTGTTAAATGAGAAAGTATCAAGTAGACATTACAAATTGTAGCTTTAGAAATATTTTATTTGATTCAACAAAAAATTTATAACACAAACATTTAAGCTACAACGGTCTAACATAAACTATGGAATATAAAAGTAGATAATTTGAGAAACATCTCAGTATGGTTTGTTCAACAATGAAAGTCATTGGTAACCAGAACAGCTTTGTTACCGACAGTCTTCAATATACCTTCCTTTATGTTCCACAAAAGAAAGGTTTAAAACGACATTAGGGTGAGTAAATGATGACAAAAATACATATTTTTGGAGTGAACTATCCCTTTAATGTTTTTATTATTATTATTATTGTTGTTGTTGTTATTATTATTATTAATTAAATTATACTCTAAATAAGAAACTAAATCTGCCAGGAGGTGGCGGTAAATATCTTCAGTCGATTCGTTCAATCGGCTGATTCATTCAGTAATGAAGTAAACGGCTCTCTTTATGAATGGGTCTTTGAATCATTTGATTCATTCGGAAACTAAACACCGCTGTGTTGCTCGGAGACGCACAATAGTTCTGCTGTGGCTTTAAAGGTAATATATTCTTTGCAAAATTTAGCAAAAACACATAATATTGTGTTTAAAATATAACACAATATCAACTTCTTACTGAACTGTTGATAAAATTGCATTTAAACTCGTGATATTCAGGTCAAAAACAGCACTCGTGTAATAGCCTACTGCTCTCCGTGCTCGTGTGATATCGATATTGTATGATATAAATATGAGACAAAACACATAAAGGGGCATTTTTTGCACCAATATCTTGAATTTTAGGTAGAGATGCACCGATTGCAATTTTCTTGGCCGATTCTGATTTCCGATTTTTTTTTTTGTTAGTGTGATCTGCCGCTGCCGATTCCGATTTTCTTTCTAAGAACTATAATTGACCGCATATACAAACAAAAATCTACTTTTCTTCAACGCAAAGTTTTATTTTCAAAAAACAAAAACAAGTAAAAAGTCAGTAATAAAATTAGAACAAATAAAAAAATTGCAAACAACAGCACAAATAAATGCAATAGAATAAGAGCTATGAAGTTTTTCAGGTTAAGGTTTTGTTCAGTTAAGAAATACTACAGAAATTAAAGTAATCAAATGTAAAATAAATGAATAAATAAAATGTGTTATTTTTAGGGATGCTCCGATCTGCCTTTTTCGCCTCCGATACCGATTCTGATACCTAGGGTTCAGTATTGGCTGATACAGATACAGATCCGATACCAGTGAAGTTTTTTTGCCCTCATTTAAATAAATGTAGAATTTGTATATCTCTGTGTGTGGAACTGATAATCATTCTTTCACAATCTACTAGATACAGACTACTTCATTATAAAGAAAAATAAAATAAACAAATATGAAAATATAGGCCTATGTATATTTATAATCTATGACAAATATTTATCATAAACTAGGTTAGTGGATTATTCGGCAGCAAAAGTTATTCTAGAAAAAAAAGTGCACAATAGTTTTAGAAATCCAAACATTTAGTGAAAAAAATATGTTTTGTGGGGAACAAATAAAAGTGTTAAATATGGTAAAATGTTACACATTGCTATTTGTATTATTATAAATTCCATTCATTAAAAACATTAATGAATGTATTTATATATAAGTATATGCTATAAAATTTAAATATATTTTTTTTAATGTATAGCATATTTTTTAATAAGGTAACAACATATGATAGATACGATAGGATAAAACAAATACAGTGCAGCACAAACTGTTTTTATAACATCAACCCTCAACGACCTTGGCAGATGAATCGCAATTGCTTATGAATTTTTTTGTTTACCTCGCCGACCGAAAACTATATATATATTATATATATAATATATATATACTATATATATATATAATTATGAGCCATTTAACAAACATATAAATGTTTTGTAAAATGGTACAGCTTTGTAAATAGCGGAAAGTACACTCTTAATATCAGTCAGTCAAGCAGTCAAGCATTATAATATGATAATCAAGTATTATTTAATAATAGAAGTTTAGTAATTAGAATTAAAACTTGGTAACCATGAACTTAGGACTGGTGCTGGTGCTTTTTTTGGTCATTCAGTGTTCCTGTAAAAAAAAAAAAGAACAATAATACTGATAATATATTATTATTATACGAATTCTACCAATAAGAACAATATAAAAACGCTCTTAAGGATTAATGAGCTACTGGCTTCATGAATATTAATCAGGTTGTGTGCGTTCGCTCAAACTGATTCTCTGAAATCAAAACAGGGATGATAATAGGTGAGCATCAGCCAATGAGATTGTTGTTTGTGCATTAGTTCCGCCTACTACAGCAAAACCCGGCAGTTCTTAAAAGCTGAAGAATTCCAAAGGAACTCTGTTATTTTTACAGGAAAATACAACCAAGTATATCGTTTACATGAAGCGCATCAATTCTGCATGTTATGTAAGACTCTCTCTCTCGCGCTGCTCGCTCTTTTGCGTAACATTTGAGAGAAAGCGACGGCGAGTTTGAAATACACAAACACAGGTGCGCTGCACATCCATTAAGATTAACTGAAAAATATCACAGATCGCTTGTCGGAGAGAGAACTCTGAAGCGCTCAGTCAGAGTGTTCTTGTGATTGAAAATATATATGTGCTAATCATATACTCAGCCTCCAACTCACACACTGGCGAGTAAAATCTGAGAATTGATTAGCCATTGGCTAATATTAGACATCATTTAGTCGCCCAGAGTGAAGATTTAGTCGCATATGCGAGTGATTTACTCGCAATGTAGAGGGTTGACAGTCTATGAGCACGAAGCGCACATTGTAAGCGCTTCGTGTTAAAAACTGCAAAGCACAAAGGGAAGATAAATTGATGCGTAGTGTATTATATCTGTGCAACAGTTATTGAGTCTTTCTTTTAACAGTTTTAAATTTCAGTTACTGTGCACGTTAAAAACTATTTATAGTCTTTTCTACGCCCGTGTTTTGTTCTCACAGACACCCGGTAGCAAGTAACAAAACAACATTAAACTCCGGCAAGAAGTTAAAGTCCTTTTTGCAAAATCATAGAAATGTATTTACAAATCAAGCATAATGGAAACACACAATGATCTTGGAGAGAGCTTTACCGAACTGAATGTCGTAACCGAACGTGACCAGGGTTTAAACTTTAAAGGCTGAACAAATGACTGACAGCCACAGCAGAGAAAAAAGTTTGTGTGAACTTTAATGTAAGGACTTAAATATTCATATGTAGCTCACATTAAGCTATCGTATGGCTTCAGAAGTAACACAGAATAATTCGCACAATCGGGGGGGGGGATAAATCTCGGATTTGGATCGGCTCTCTCTGACCGATCCCCGATCCGAGAAAATGGCACTATCGGAGCCGATACCCGTTATGAATATCGGATCGGCGCATCCCTAGTTATTTTACATTTGATTACTTTACTTTCTGTAGTCTTCATTGTAACAATTAAATACAGATTAATGCTTACCATTAAAGTTATAAAACGTATTCAGTCAAGAGCAGAACATTTTTTTCTTTGTCTTTTGTTCTTTGATTAACGTGACAGACAGCAGCATAAATATTGGACTGCGGTCCCTTAAAGAGTTTATCCACGGACCCAATATACTGTTACACAACATGCGTTCTCTTTCTCAACTATTTAACGTTCCAAAACTTAACGGAAAACGTTCCGTCTGTGTGAGAGAGAAGGGGTCGTCGGAAAGAAGAGAGCGAGAATGCACGGCTGACATTATTGCCTGTGCCGCTGGGTACATGTGTCATCTGATCGTGCCGATCTGATGAAAATCGGCCGATTGCGATCCCTTGCCGATCGTTCGGCGTGCAATCGCTATTTTAGGGCCTAACTGCATTTATTATGGAGCTGTTGACCGCATCATATTGTCAACAGTCAACAGTAAGATGATGTTCGGTCTGGGGGCGGGCCATTGCATTAAACTGCGTTCCAAATATTTTAATATCAACTTTACTCTTTTTTTTGTAACTAATTAATTTAACTCGTTAAACTTACAGCCCCTAATATATATATATATATATAGTACATATATATTACTATATATATATATATATATAATATATATACACAGGTTTAAAAGAATATTTTTACTTTTCACTTATGGTTACACCTTATGGCATTTTTAGAGTGTTGAAAATGGTATAAAAGTTTGTCAAAACCATATGAAACCAAGATGAATACAGCAAATACATTTCTGAGAGCTTGGCATGCGTTTTAAACAAGATTTTTAAAAGTGTTTTCGTTTTCTTTATCATGGACACCCTTATTTGTCACTGACCCTGCTGGTTGGAAGATTGCAGTGTTGTGATTTACTATCCTTGGCATGCAGCGTGGGATTTATGTTGCACAGGCACGTTGACGTGCGGCTCGCTGCTAATGGGTTAGAGGCTAGGCTAGCTGAGTCGATTCAGTCAACTCATGCTCTGGTGTCGTTTTATTGGCTATTTCTTTCTAAACTGATCAGAGGCCTGTGATAATCTTGTAATATCCTGTCACCCCATGGCATTTTTTGGTCCTTTCATGTACGATTGTGTTTTCTGCTGACCTGCGTTATGTGTGTTACTCTGTCAAAAAGACTCTTAAGGGCCATTTTAGTGGTTTTTGGCAACCGGCTTGCAGTTCTGCAACCGTGTCTTTGAAAATGTGAGATGTTCGTTTCCTTTGAAGGTGCAGAATGTTTCACTGCTGTTACGAGCCTGCGAGTGGAATGCATGTTTGATTTATCTGGAAACTGTTAAGATGAAATGAGAGATGTGACCGTCTTAGTGTCTTTTGTCATGATTTCTCATTAGAACAGATGAAACGTTTAGTTCTGCTGTAACTCTAAACCACCCCCTGTGGATCTTCAAAACAAATCTTCAAAAAAGAAAAAAAAACTTTTACATTTAATATGTGTGAAAATATCCATTTGCAAACCTCATAAATCACAGAGATGTATAGTAAGGTATATTTTTGGGGACATTTAACCCTTAAACCTCTTGTGTTGACCAGGTTGATTCAATGAGCATTCTGAGCATGAATAATCAGTTGATTTGAACCATATTTGCCACATAATTGGCATCAAATCCTTGAATTTAATTTGAGGAACATAGCGACGTCATCTGTGTGCTGAATTGTATATTTTTATATCTGTAAAATAGTCTGTAATGATTACTTTTGACTGGTTATCAAGTCTAGTACACATTTGCTGAGGCTTCTGAGGTTCTTGAGTTTTGTTTTATGAGGTCACTTTGAAAAGGAAGGTACCATTAAGGGCAATGTGTAGACAAATTTGTTATATAGGCTAAATACAATTATAATGAGAACATGACTGTAAAAGAATATGCCATGTTTCAACGCGTTGTTTAGGGCTGGGTATCGTTCAAAAATGTTCGATATCGATACCGATACCTTGGCTTCGATACCGGTTCCTGAACGATACTTTTTTCAATACCAATTTTATTAAATCCATTTGAACAAGATTACATTACCTCAAAAAAACTTTTTGGTTTTTATTTTTTCAGCTTATTTATGTTTTTACAGACTCAAAGACTCATCTCCTGAGCCACTGCACAAAGGAACAAAATGTAACCAACACAGTAAATCCTGCAAATAGTTTTAATAAAGTTCAAATAGTTTACAGTTTCCACATCTTTTAGGCTACGTTTACACTAGTGCATTTTTGTTTTTAAAAAAAGCATATCTTAGACAGAATCATCATTTCTATAAATTTTCCACTGATTTACTGACGAGCATTAGCTGCTTCCAGCGCTGTCTGTTTTCTCTTCCGCGATCGATGTTATGATTCCGAGGAAGCTCATTCGCTGCTCAACTGTCAATCATATTACGCGTTTATAACCCGCCCTGTCTCCTATGACGAGCGTCCATTACACTTCCGCATTCAGTTCTGTACATAAGAAACCCAGAAAAACATTTCCACGGATAAAACATGAAGCTAATAAACACAGATTACAGAGGACATTATAATGATTGTTTTATGTGATTTTCATGGGATTCTGCCTATTTTCATAATACAGTGTGTTTACATGAGAAATGCTAAGCAGGTGTAGTGATTAGCTTGATATAAAAGGCTACAAATAGCATATTTCAGCAACATTATATGACCAAAACCCTCATTAGATCGCAATTGGAAGTTTTTACAAACACTCGATGGTGGTTTAAAGTCAGTTTTGAGTAAAAGTGTAGTATTAAATCTTATGAATTGTCTTATGTAGCATGATTCAACAGTGTGCATGAACGTCACGTAACGTGTTTTCCTGGATGCCTCGCCAGAACCAATCACCAGCACATGATTTAGGCACATCACGCATGCTACACGCTTACTGACTCACTGACGTTGACCAGATTAACCCCTTAAGGATCGAAATTTGGTACCAAACGACAAGACATTTTTCGATACTCGATAGTATTGAGGCAATTCGGTCGGTGCATTAAAAGTATTGAGCTCGATACCCAGCCCTAGCGTTGTTATGGAAAGAATTTTTAGATTTTCTAAATTATTTTGTGTTAAGACCATTAATACTCAACATGTAAAAACAACACAAACTGATAGTTAGGGGGTTATCAATTTAGTTGTTGTTTGATTGCAAAATATTAATTGAGTGCACAATTAAAAATGTTGCTGATTTTTTTTTACACATTTAATTTACACATTTAACAAATTAATGAACAACACTTTTTAACCCTTCAAAAAAAAATGTTTGTGTCTCTTAATGAAACATTTTCCAAACAAACATGCAACGTTGTTGTAGCTACTCAAATAATTCATACAGTTGCCAACTCATTATGTGGCCACAACTGAAAACATCTTGAATTTTTATCTACTGGTAAGTGTTGTCAGACGAACCTGTCCTATCTAAGTGGACAGTTATTGGCTAGAATATGCTTAAGTGGACCAGACCTTATGCTGATAGTCAGAAGTCCAGCTACATGAGACTACAGTAGGTCATACTATACACTCCAGCACTCTATATAAGTTTTCTGCCTATGTATCAACAAGCTTTCCCTTCATTACTGTCACTGTATGTTTGCTTTCCATTTGACATTCATGAATACTTTACGTTACATTTACATTTGTGATACTAGGGCCTATATCTGTCTGGTCAGGTCTATAGGAGAGGAGCAAGGGAGGGAAAGAGAGGGGCGGAGGTCTAGTAATTGAGTCTTTTGTTTTTTCTTCTTTCATGAGTGAGAGTGAGAAGGAGATAGTACAGAAATAGCTCGGAACAACAGGCCAGTGTTTCTGCCTGATTTGATTACATTCCTGGCAGTGTGTTTTTATGTTTTGCTCTTGAGGGAGTCGCTGGAAGGTTACTGGAGATCAGCAAACCTGCTGCCCCTCCTCCATCCGACCGCTAACTGACATTCCCTCCGACAGCGGCCTGACGAGAAGTCTGCAGCGCTCAGTTGTAGAAAAGCTTCCCGTGAGGTTAATTGATAATGCCAGCTGTCCGACTCACATCACATTCACTGAGCCCCAGTCCACCACTGAGACGGGAGGTCTGGCTGTCTGCTTCACCATCAAACCGTCAGTTTGGGTGGACTTTAATCAGAGAAAAAGTAACACTGTAAACTCTTATCAAGTTGAATAGACTACATACTTACTCAGCTTTCCTGAGTATGCTGCTTTGTGTGTTTCAGAGTGAACGGCGGCACTGTTTACACGCGAGTGTTTTCAGCATCTCAAAGCTGAAACTCTGAGAAACTTTATCTCTGCATGCGCTTTGAGTTTAACATGCATTTGGTAATGCGTTTTGTGCGCTAGGTTCACGTTATTTACACATCTACATAATTTCTAGCTTTTTTGAGGACAGAAGTTTACAGCAATTTTACCAGTATTTCTCCAAAATAAAACTTTGAATTTGAAATATTAAAAGCTTGAGCATTTTTGTTTGTTTTTGAATGAAACTTAAATGTTTGAAAGTGAAGAATTTAAGACATAAATATTAGTATTACAACTTGTAGTGTAAAATACAAATATTATATTATGATCGCATAGCCTATACATTTTTTTACAGTTCAAGTGTAATTTACAAAGGTAAAGTGTTTTTATTTAAATTATCAAGTTAGAATTACTACAACTAATAATAATTAAACTAAAACGAGGTTTGAGCGCTCTTTAAAATTCAGCTACAAATGGAAATGTTTATCATATCGCAGTTCAAATCACAATACATATGGAAAATAATCACCAAATCATCATACAAATGTGTTATTAAATTATTGTAATATTCCATTTCAAGGTGTACTTTAAGTAAATATTTTACAATAAGTGGTTTGGGCTGACTAAAAAGTTTGGGAACACTTGCTTTAGATACATTTGTCATCCAATGATCAGGAGCGATCAGATCCAATCCCACAATTCTCTTTGTATTCACAGACAGTTCTGAGACAGGTCACCCACCACAGCGTCTGGTAGATAAGGCTTGCCACTGTGCAGAAAACACCTTTACTTGGCTAGTAGTGGGTGCTAATTTGCCACCCTGCTGTTGTTTTTGCGATTCACAAAAATTTGTATTAAATACACTTTGTCAAGAATTAACAGCAGTTAAGTAGTGATTGTTACCGATTAATTAAATAGCGCATAGAAACGCCACCAAAACATTAGCAGTCAGAAGTGTACCATTAAACCATGGAGCGCAGTTTGAGTACTGAATCCAGTCTGTTAGGGAGTGAATTGTAATGGAGAGACTATTGGGGAGTTGGAGTGTTTTTTGGAGTTAGTGGGACTCCTAGCCTGTGAGGCGTGGTTAAGCACTACACTCACACACACACACACACACCGTGGCCATGGAAACCCAAGCGGGTGGGTGTATGAGTATATGCAGCTGTTAGGGTGGAGATGAGATGTTCTCTTCCTCTCTCACACTCGTTCTCTCGGAGTCTCGTTTCCGTCTCTGTAATAAGATAAGGACGGATTCTGAATGTATTATGCATTCTTAGTCTTAATGAATCCTCTCATGGGCCCTCACTCCGTCTTCTCCCACAGTATGTCCTGGGATCACAAACCTAGCGCTAATTAACTGGAAGTTTTACTTTGAAGGGCAGGAAGTTGCTTTTGGCATGGATATCACTTTAAAAGTTCTGTGAAGTGGATGTAATGGCACAAAATGGCTAAGGTGAATGTTAATTACGTGGTGCACAAATAAATTAAAATATCTATTACTGTTTAAATAGCTAGATAGTCTGTGGATTACCACAGTATAGTATTTGCCTTGCCTATTCATCCAGGTTTGTAGCAGATAATATCCAAAATGCAATCATTTTTTTAATTAAATTAAAAACTAAAAACCATTTATTCTCAGTGTTGACATTGGGTGTGCTATAGCTAGCATTAGTGCAGTTTGAAAATAATCTTACTGAACTTGATCGTTTTTGTTAAACTGTTCAAACAATTATAGATACCAGAGACCTGAATAATAATGTGTCTGGGTTAAATGCTCCGACATTTGAAGTTAACTCTATCACCCCCTTGAGTACGGAGAATTGTTACCTTAATTCAAGACGTAGCCTATGTTAAAGGTATAGTTCAACCCAAAAATGAAAGTTCTGTCATTTACTCACCCTCATGCCTTTCTGAACATTCTAAACAAGAATATTTCGAAAAATGTCTCAAGTGTTTTTTTACGATTGGGTCCTATGTTGACCCCATCGACTTTCAATGTATGGATAAAAACACTTTGTTTGTGTTCCAGAGAAGAAAAAAAGTACTGTATTGACCCGAATATAAGACGATTTTTTTTTCTTGGAAATGCATCTGAAAAAACGCGGTCGTCTTATATTCAGGGTCTAGAGTCTAGACTTTGACATGTCAATAATACACCCACAACAATAGGTGGTGTCAAATACTCATCAAACGATTGTGCCATGAAATGCGTAATGTGATGCGTGTTGTAAAGGTCGTGAGTAAAAACAAAAGAACAAGAAAACCTTACAGCTGCATGAGTCGTGACTGTCATGTTAGCCTGATGGGACCAAACTCCCTTTGTGATTTTAAAAGGTAAGAGTAAGACAGTACCCAGATTTGAAGACTACAGTAAGATTTAACTTCTACTGTTAATACGATTTTGGTAGGCTACTATTAGATGGATAGCCTAAATGTCCTAATTCAGATGGGCAACCTGTTTTTTTTTTTAATGGTATATCAAAAAGTGTATATTTTTTAAATGTGATTGTTGGTACATTTTACCAGTTTTTACCATACTTTCAAAACAAAAATTAAAATAGGAAAAATCTGCAATATGAAAATCGTTGAAGACAAAATGTGTTTTACTGAGAGAAAAAAACAAGATTTGTTTTTTAAAAAGCCTTTTTCCAAAAGGTACATCTGGAAAAAGGGGGGGTCGTCTTATGTTCGGGCCAATACCAATGGGACCATTGTGCTTGAAATTCACTGATTACAAATGTCTGCAAAATGATAAACTAGTCGAGTGTGTTTGTGTGCCTGCTTCTATTTGCGCTGCTCATGAGCATTTGTATTTGGATGTGTTGTTTTCTGACCCTTCTTGTTTATTACTTTGCCCCTCTGCTTGTTAGGAGAATCATGTCTCTGTAGACTTACAGCTAGATCACAAGGAATCACCTTAAATCGGACTAAATCACACAGGAATCTTTGAAGATGAGAACAGCTCTGGAAAGGGTTGATCTCGTTACTGTGTGTTTGGAAGTGCTGGAGGCCACTGTGAACATGGCAGACATTGAAAACACACAAGATTGTTAACACATTGATTAGTTTGTGAGACCCAATGAGCTTCAAAGAGGCCAAATTGCCATATGGTTGAGGGTGAATTTCAGTGGAAATTGGAAAATGAGAGAGAGAGCTGGTGGTGGATGTTCCACATTGTGTGGTATTTTTAGCATCTGAAGAGCCTCTTTTTTGCTTTTTCCTGGAGACAAGGATTCATCATTTCTGTCAGCTACCATAGCACTACCGAAACGCTTATATAGCTGAATAAAAACTGAACCTGCTCAACTCAGAGAGGTTATAATAACGGTACTTTATCACAGCAATGCCATCAACATCCTCTAATCATCTCCTCTTTTTTTCTCTCACTCTTTCATTTTTGTTGTTTAACTTGGCACTTTTTGCATTTCTATTAATTGGAAAAAGTTTATCCAAGCTGGTTTGGGTGATTAACTTCAAAGCAATGGGGTCGAATTGACCTGGTGGACCATTTTCCCTGCATTTTCATTCTGGTCTAGGCTGGTTAGTCCTGGTGTTACCAGCTTAGATACACTGCTTACTAGCAGAACTTAAATGGATAGTTCATCCAAAAATGAAAATTACCCCATGATTTACACTAGGGATGTAATGATTACCGGTTTGATGATAAATCATGATAAAATTCCCCACGGTTATTATTACCGTTTCATCTTTTAATTATCATTAAAACCGTATTAGATTACCGCGATTTGAACAACTGGCGATAAATAAATACTGTCCAGCATAAAGCACAGTTTTATGTAACAGTCTCACATGCGCACAGCATGCGGAGTAGTTTCGTCTTGAGTGAAAACGGGGCGGAAAAGCTGGGAGACTTTAATAGAGTGCCACGGGAATTATACAAATGAATACATGAATGAATTAATTATATGAATGTACCTCTGATGGTTCTGACTGTCTTCAGAAAAGAACCGATGGCATTTTGTTTTCATCTTCGCTCCATGTAATAAAGGAAGTGTTCTTAAGCAATTGACGCCGAATTGGCGCTAATTCAAAGATGCGCACGGTGCTTTTAAGCTATTTAAAAGCGAAGGAAAAGAGGGAAAATTCAAACAAACTAAAAACGAACAATTAATTTATGCCAAATTGCCGCTATTTGAAAGTGAAAGTAAAATGCGCACTCCGCTTTTACAAGCTATTTAAAAGCGAAGGAAAAGAGGAAACGCCCCTGCCCCCACGGTGATACCGGTATTATCGGTGTTGTCACACGTCGATTAACCGGTGGGAAAATGTCCTCACTGTCACAACCCTAATACACCTAGGATGGCTTAGGGGTGAAATCATGGGGTAATTTTAATTTTCTGGTGAACTATCCCTTTAACTGGCAAAACTTGTCAACCAGCACATGGTGAAGCTGGATTACCAAAGACATCTTGCTGCTAACTAGGTAAGACGCCCCATGTGGATTCTAGCCAACCAGCATCCAAAATACTGCTATTGTTTCTACAAGGTTGGTCAACCTGGTTAGGACAGGTAGACTGCTTTGGCTAAGATGATGGAAATTATTGGTTTGGCAAGCTACCATGTTCTTTGCTCACCTCAGCCTGCTATGAACTCGTATTTCCAGTCAGGTGGTAAAATGATCTGAAACCGTTTGCTGATAGGCGGCACAACACCACAGAGAAGCGACTTAACAAGAATCCCATCTTGTGTCCACTTCATGTGCTGCATCCACAATAGTAACCTCCTCCTCAGTCAAGACCACCGACCTCTCCTGAAATACGATTGACCCAATTATCACATAATGGTGTTAGTTGTTCTGCTCAGGATCCCAGTGCACTCTGTTGTAACTAACTAAGAAGCCAATGTCTTGAGCAGATTTGACCGTTATCTTCGTCTCCGGGTCAACGTGCCGTTGTCATTTGCATTCAGAACTAGAGCAGGGATTTTCCACACTCTCTACTCAGCCGTATGTCTTTTCCATACAAATCACAAACTTCAAACCCAAATAAATGTCGTCTTTTGCTCAAAAAGCCTGTCTAAATGATCAAACGATCAGTTGCATCATGTTTGGGATCATCAGGCTTTGTCGCTATGTCCTGGTTTAGCTGGAGCGTGTATTAATTTGCTACATCAGTGGATGTCCTTAAGGACTTGTCTGTGTCCTTCCTTGTCTCATTGTGTCTCAGTGCTGTAGGAAGGGGGAAGATGTGCCAAAATGTCTTAAAATAACCTGACTAACCTTCCCCATCTACAACTCAAAGACTAAAGTTGCCAGGTTAGAAGTCTGGTTTTTTGGCGATGGTAAAGTTGGTAGCCAAGTTGGACATGGACTCTATCAACCCTATCCCACACTAACCCTAACCTAAGTCTCAACTAGTGTTGTTTTTGGCGGCCTGTTTTAATTTTAGTTTTAGTCTAGTCTTTGTGTGAAACTGTCATTTTAGTTTTTATTAGTTTTAGTCACGTTCATACTCTTTTTAGTCTAGTCAAGTTTTAGTCAACTAAAAGTCTGAGCATTTTAGTCTAGTTTTAGTCGACGAAAACTGATGACATTTAGTCTAGTTTGTCAATGAAATCTGATGACATTTAGTCTAGTTTTAGTCAATGAAAATTGTATTTTAGTCTCTTTTTAGAAATGCAATTCTATTTAACCCAGTCAATATAGTATAAGTACCTAGTAGTATAGACGAAACCAAAATTTTATTTTAGCCAAACCCATTTCAAACAAGGTTATCTTATTATATTATTGTTACCTTATAGACTCAAGAATACATCCATTCCAGACACGGAAGATGCTCTGATTTGAATTTACAACATTTATTTTACCAACCAAACATGTTAGAAGTACACACACATAAATTTAAATAAAGATGAACCCTGGCTGGCCGGCCATCGGTCCATTAAGTCTCTGTGTCAGACTTAACTTTGTTTGGGTTTTCCGTCTGCTAGAACAGTGTTTCCCAACCTTTTCTTTAGTCGCGGCACCCTTTGGAAATTTTTACAAATTTGTGGCACCTTACAAAATTTATTTTGTCACAATATTTTAATTTCTAACTTCTGTATGATAATTTGAAAAGTATAGATATTCGGTACAACAGAGAAGAACTGCAGAATATAATGTCATACAGATATTTTTAATATTATAAAAAATCAGTAGGCTAATTTCTAATGAAGAGACCAATTTATATGACAGATTTTAATGTAGGCTTTTATTCATATGTAAACATTGTGAGATAGTTATAATGGTAATTAAACAAAGTTTTGCTCACTCAGTGTATTTTTGTAGGGCTATTAAGAGATTTTTTATTTTTTTTTTTTACCAATTATCCAAATAATTTTTAATCTTAGAAAGCTATTATTATCAGAACACGTGAGCTTAACATGCGGTTAGCAGGTCAATGAATGAGAGGGCAGCGTTACAAGAGTTGCCCATTTACCACACCTTGTTACAGCACAGTAGGGCTATTGCAGACAGAAACAATACTGTACTACATCGATGTTTCCTGTCAGCTTGATTTTTGAGTGGACTTTGCTGTTCTGATGAGCATGAACGTTATATGAATGGAGCACTCACATGGGCCGCGAGCGACTGAGCGGAGCACACACGCGCGTAGAGCGGGATAACACACACACACACACACACACACACACGCACGCACGCACACACACAAGCACAAAGTGAATCCTGAGCGGTGAACTCATTTTCGGCAGCCGGAATTTCTGTGCATCTCTAATTATTGGCGGCATTAGAAATGGATATTATATAATAGCTGCTTTTTTGAACATTTTAGCAATTTAAAAATATTAAAAAATGATTTTTTACACGGCACCCCTGCTCTCGACAGACCCCGGTTGGGAAACACTGTTCTAAATAATTCCGCGAGTGGGGCTTGAGGAAGTGACGTCGCCTGCGTCCGTGCAGTGCGACCTGATGCAGCACCTGAAGCGAGACACAGGAAACAGAAATACTGCTAAATAATAATAATAACGAGACGAAATAACGTTATAACATTTCGTTTCGTCTCGTTTTGGTCAACGAAAATGAAGAGACATTTTAGCATAGTTTTTATTTTGTAAGCCACATTTCGTCTCGTTTTTATTCGTCAACGATATTGCATTGTACATTTAATTATCGTCATCGTCACATGACCAGCATTTTCGTCTCGTCTCGTCTCGTTTTCGTCACGTGATAAAGGTTCGTTGACGACTATATTTAGTCATAATTTTCGTTGATGAAAGCAACACTAGTCTCAACCTACCATTTTCTTCTCATCTAGGTGTAGGTTGGATGGAAATGAAAGAATGTGGATTTCTAGTCATTGTGAGGGGAAAAAAGGATGTCTGGTCATGATGCTTAAACCTTTTACTGCAGTGTAGCATTGAAGATCCAAGACAAAACACCCACAAATAAAGCAAACCTTTATAGATTCTTTATAGATTTTTCCTTTATAGCTAGAGCTATAGCTCTCCGAACAGGAATCCTACACAGATGCCATAATAATATCAATCCACAAATGAAGCTCTTTGTTTTACCGTCCCTGCAAGGCAGAGTATTATATGCATATGTTACATCCGGTCTCATATTTCTGCTCTAATCACAATGCACTTAAATTTCATTCTTAATGCATACAAGACATGCACGCTTAAGATAGATAGGACTCCTTTCCGTTCCTGCAACGAGCCATAATACAGGAATCGTAATGAAGCAATGGCAATGATTCTGGTGTACAGGATAAATCAGACACGGCTCTTTACGGCTCCTATATTTATGAATGTTGATTAATGTGTGTACAGAGAGGCAAGCTGTTTTTAAAGCTATACGATTTATGGTTTTTCAATTACTCTCAGTTTGATGACTCTGCGATTTGTTGATATGGATGTCATCATTTGCAGTGGGGTTGTGGGTGGTTGTGGATCTAAACACGGTTAGCATCAGTAAAAGCTTGCCATAAGAACAGTAAACAGCTGCTGTGACATATGAGAACGGTTTTGATTGGTTGCCAAATTTGCGGTTGCTGGGGTGTTCTGGATGGTTGCTAGCTAGGGAGTTGCTAGTCTCGCATAGCCAGACCTTCAGACTGACGGCAGAATGTCTGGGAACCTTGGCCGCTTTGAATGGCCAAGACCCGCCCAAGAGGCCATATGACTGACAGGTAAAGCAACCAATCACGTTTCGTTTTGTGCCTCGTCATGTTTAGGGGCATGGAAATGTCCCCACAATAACAGACCAGTGTGTAAATCTCTTCGTGTTTTAAAGATTCTATGCCACGAACTTTAAATATTCCACATACTTTTGAAAATCCAGTGTTCAGTTGATCCTGATAAGCGTTCATCGTCACAGTTGTAAACACGACGGCTTTATTCTTCCATGTGGGGGTTTGGCATCACGGCATCTTTGTTTCCAGGTGGAACGTTAAAGAATTCGACACACACATCTCCCGGAAATGCTGTATAATTCAACCAATTTTGTGTGCCGTATGCATCAGACATTCAGCCAACGGTCCGTGGGCGTGAAGTCCAGAGTGATTATACAGTGAGTTGCTAATAGCCTGCGCACGTTTTATTAGAGCGCTCTTTTGGGTTCCTAGGTTCATACTGTTCTGTATGGTTGCTATGGTGTGTTTCTGGTTGCTAGCATTGCTTATGCAGCACGCTAGTTTGGTCTGGCTGGGTTTGAGTGTTTCGGGTGTCAGGTTATTGCTAGGTTGATCTGAGTTGTTGCTAGGGCACTGCTAGGGGATTACTAGTGTGTTTTGGGAGGTTTCTAGGGTGTTTCTAGGCCATTGCTACAGTGTGCTTAGTGGTTACTAGGTCGTTACTAGATTGTTCTGGGTGGTTGCTAGGCAGTTTACTAAGGAATCCTAGAGTTGCTAGGGCCTTTGCTAAGTGGTTGTGGGGATATTCTAATGGTGATGAAACACGGGGCAACTTTTTGAGCAATGTTGCCGGGCAATGTCACCGCCGATCTTAAGTGTTTTGTTAGTAGGCTATTGTTAAGTGGTTGCTAGGGTGTTCTGGATGGTTGCTATGTTTTCAGGGTTGCTATGAAACTGCTATGCAGTAGGGGTGCCAGGCCATTGCTAGGCTGTTATGGGTTGTTGCTAGGGGTTGCTGAGTGGCTGCTAGGGACTTGCTGAAGTGTTCTAGGTTGGTTCTAGGGTGTTTTTGTTTACTAAGGTGTGCTTGTTGGTTGCTGGGCAGTTTGCTAGGGTATTTTAGAGGGATGCTAAGATCTTAGCTAAGCAGTTGGGGGAGGGTGGTGGTAATTGTGTTGTTAGGCAGTTGCTTGGATGATGTGGGAGGTTACAAGGGTGTTTCTAGGCAGTTCTTAGGTGGTTGTTATGGGTGGTTGCTAGGTGGTTGCCAAGTCTAAATAATCCAGCCACAAGGTTTCTATAAAATTACAGTACAGTACATCATACATTGAGTCATGATGCTCATGTCACTGGCATGAGTTTGAGTATAGTTTGCGCCATTTCCAAATTTTGCTTCACCTTTCTTCCTGTCATTTTCCTGTCATTTCTTTCCAATCACTGTCAATAAAATTGGGGAAAAAGACTACGACATGAAAAAATCACAAGCATGTCCTGATATGGCTTGATGGGAAAAGACAAGCATGTGCTATACATGTGAATGAACCAAGGCAGCAGATGAAAAAGCAGATGAAAAGCATGTGCTATACATGTGAAATGAACCAAGGCAGCAGATGAAAAAGCAGATGAAGAGAGAGCAGGAAATTACAGGGATGAATCCAATAATGAGAGCCGCTTTGGTTCACTTTCTTCAGATGGTCATGGTGAGCTGAATGTTGTGAAATGAGGCTAGTGCTGTCTAAATGCTGAATGGGATTCGTGAAAATTCAAGGCTATATTCTCCTGTGATGATTCTCCATTAAAACATAAAAATTGTATAATTTACTCACCTTCGTGTAATTTCAAACCTAAACGACTTACTTCTGTTGAACAAAGGGGTGTGTGATTGATAAACAATGATATCTAAATATTTTAAGGGATTTGCTGAGTGTGTTTTTGTGCTTGTACTTTGGCTGGTTTAGGCCTGTCATGGATAAATAAACATTACACTAAAACCGCCAGTAGGTGACCGCAAGTTCCTGCCTTAATGAATGATTCATTTAATCATTCATTCAAATGATTCGTTTAAAACGGCTGATTCATTTAGAAACGAAGCAAGCGACTGTCTTTATGAATTGATCATTAAATCACTAACTTAAATGATTAATTCAAAAACAGATTCATTTAGGAATGAAATACTGCAGTGTTGCTTTGAGACACACGGTTTTTTTTTTTCGGTTTTTTTTACCGTAATGGGTAGGGCTGGGTTTTGACACAAATTACTCGATTTGATTCAATTCTCATTCACAAGCTTGCGATTCGATTACCAATATGATTCGATTCGATTAAATGTCGATTATTTTGGATATATATCAGGTACAGTATATACCAAATTTTCTCAAGGAAACAAAATCTCTCAACTAATGCTGTAAAATATATATGAGAGTCAGTTGGTACAACATTACTATAATACTGAAGGTTAATATTGACTGATTTGTTAAAATTACACTTAATGACGTTTTTTAAAATAATAAAGTTACAATTACATAATAATATTTCTACTTCAATTCGTTTTTTTATATATAAACATAGGCTGTCATAAAAACTTTATGGATTTATTCAAACATAAATTAAACATTGAAGAGCAGTAAAATGTATAATGAATATGTTATTTGGTGCATATATTTAGCAAAATGCCCCTCTCTATAGTTTATTTTTCTATCTGACTAATGAGTTTATGGTCACCGAATATGTTTTTCTGAGGTAAATGTGGCGTTACGTGAATTGTTTACAAGCCGTTATATTGACGTCTTTGCGCGGCTGAAACACTGATTGAGCGATTACACGAGACAGGATAATTAATGTGCCGCGTCTGTTGAACTGAGGTGCTACAGCGATCTGTCACTCCGCATTAAACGGCGCCAAAACGGCATTTATTGCTTGAATACTGCAATACAATGGACAGAATTTGTAATCTGAGACTTTGTTTCATATTAAAAGTACCAACGCAAAATGCTTATTGCGATTTATTGGATAGGAGGTGCCCTTCAATGTTCCATCCATTAACTGAAAACAGGCTAGAATAATCAATTCTTGGGATTTAAGAGTTGATATCGTTCCGTAAAAATGAGAATAGATTAATATCGAGATATCGATATTTTTTACCCAGCCCTAGTAATGGGGTCCAAAACAATATTTGACCCCAATGACTTCCATTGGACAAAAACAGTTCAAACACTGAAAATGTAATGTCTGTAATGTCAATCAAAATGTATTCAAAATGTTTGCATAAGATCTCTTTGGGTGAACGTTTCCAAACCACCAAAGGGTGTTTATTTTACGTGCTTAAAGATTTCCTCATTCTGAGATCACATCATCATGCAATTTCACAATCCTGCAGGACTTCCAGTAAGAAATTCGCCTGTGATCTGTGGAAACTCGACGGTTGAAAGCAGCACTATGTCTAGTGCATACCAGAGCAGCTAGGTAAAGCAGATGATCACGGTGATACAGAGCTTTTGTGTTTGTGTGTGTTTCAGAGGGAGCGTGCTGTAGATCACCCTCATGTCTTTCCATATCTCCATCTCCCTCAAAATATCCTGGTTGTCTTTCCAGGCTAAAGTTCACTCAGACCAACCCTAAATAGATGAGTGTTTTCATTTGATGAAAAAAATGATAAATGATATAAAAGAACAAGACCTATGATTGTCCCTCCATTTATTCGACCTCCATCAATATTACCTTTGTTATCGCCCTTGTTTTGTTGCGGTGCCAATGTTTATAATATAAGTAAGTCTCACAAAGATAGGCCTTGTTTAACACAACCATCCCGGCCTCTCATTGCTAACAGCTGGCCGGTGATGCTTACAAATCACAGCTGGAGGTTCTTGGGTCCGTTCAGAATTCTTGCTCCGGTTCCGAGTGCAAACACTTCCAGATTGTTGTTCTACGGGCCCTGACTCTCATACCAACCGGGGAATGAGAAAATGGTTTGGGAGAGCACACAGACACACATTTGCACACAGTGTGCTCATTAGCATCAGAAGATTCAGAAGTTTGTGACTCACTGCTTTTAGATGTTCAGAGAAGGCTTATTTGGACATCTGGCGAAATTGCTATTAAACACATTAAGGAGGTTCATAAGAATAAAAAAAAACGTCTGCGGTACTAACTGTCAGTCGTGTGTAAACAGTAAACAGAATGCTCATAGCAACACATATTGAATTGTTTAGACTTAACAAAAGACAAATTTGTACAAGCTGACACCACCAACCAATTCTAGATGAACCATAGCCATAGACGTCATACGCCTGGACCCTGCCATGGAAGAGTCAATCACGGTTTGATGCATTTTGTACACAAAAATGGCAAGAGCTGATTGATTTTGCTTTATGCAATTTCCTGAAGTCGAGGTGTAGAGGTTTTTGACAGTATGCTGGGAAAAAAAGTATTTTTTACAAGTTATACTTCTGAACAACACTTAATTGATTAATTGTACAAAGTGTTAAGTTATGCATACACATTTTAATGTTAAGAAATCTATATTTTGTTGTAAACTAACAATGACGCATCTTTGTAGCATTTTGAAGCATCTTGGAGACTTTGACTGGAATGGATGATGTCATTATTGCAGATTATTTATTGATTTATTTAAATTTATGGACTAGTTAAAATATAAATTTTATTACAAAAAAAATGATAATTTTATATACACTACCATGCAGACGTTTGGGTTAGTTTATTTCAATCAAAAGAATACAGTAAAAAGTTAATATTTTTTAAATTATAACAAAAATAAATAAATAAATTGTATTATATTATATTATGGTTTATTTACATTTTCTCTTTCCATTTATTTAATTATTGCCATGATATCAAAGCTGAATTTTCAGCATCATTACTCCAGTCTTCAGTGTCACATGATCCTTCAGAAACCATTTTAATATGCCGATTTGCTGCTCAAGAAATATTTCTTATTATCATCAATGTTGAAAACAGTTTTACTGCTTCATATTTTTGTCTAAATGCAATAAAAAAAATGAGGATACTTTATAAATAAAGTTCAAAGGAACAGCATTTATTTGAAATATAAATTTTTGTATCATTCTAAATGTCTTTACTGTCACTTTTGAGTCACGTTAGATTTTTTTTATACAATGAAGACTTGATTTGACTTTTAGTGTGTGTTAATATGAATTTTTCCCAAACAGATCAATAGAGGTGATTAGCTATGCATTGTTATAGTAGTGGAAAATAAGATGCAATGTGGGCCAAACTTTACTTACGGTCAGAAATCTAGATATGCAAAATATGATGAACCCATACACCTCAATCAAAGTCTTTCTCTGCTGTAATACCTGTTCAGGTAAGAAGAACCAGACACTCGATCACACACTCTGTAATGAATTCAGGACTAGTGGCCTCTGGGGCTCTGCTCTTTGCTTTTGTTATTACTGCAAATCACTGCAGTGCAATCCCTTCCAGATGGCCCCATCTTCTCCCCCAACCCAATTGGATTGCCAGTTTTTATGACTGCATCCCCAAGCCTGTTTTCATGCATCTTTTTTTCTACATCCGGAAACATTTATTTTTTTATTTTTTTTATTTTTTTGGTAAATGCTACAGTATAACTTAATATGGGAGAAGCCCTGGCTCTGTTAGGTTTAAAGTCCAACGTTAAAAGCAGATGATGCTCAGAAAGCATCATGTCAGATTTCATGTCTGTTGCTGAGGCTGGACTGGGTAATTAGCTGATCTTGAACTTTCTGTAAGGTTCACAGAGGAGATGCGCTGTTCTCGAAAAGCAGAAGATAGGACTGCAAAATTGATTTAAAAAAAATTGAATGTATTAAATTCATCAAGAATGATGGGAAATATCATTACAGTTTCCACAATTATCTATTTGTGAAAAGTGATTTTTACAATTACTCCTTTTATGTCAGAAATTTTCTTTTCTTATTGTAGTGTATTTGTTTGTTATTCTATTTGTATTTTTATTTATTTTTTCATTTAAGTTTCATTTGCTTTAGTAGTTTTTTTGTTTTTTTTTGTTTTTTGGTGTATTGATTTGCTTTTGTTTTGTTATAAAAGCCGGACAAAAAAGTCACACACTTTTCCATTAGGTGCATAAATCCAATGACAGATCAGATTCATTTCAGTGAATTGACAAAACTAGAATAACCTTCATAAAATAAAATTGATATCAAGAGAAATAATCTGCAAATATGATTTGTCTCATTCTTGCATTCATAGTAGAAGTTGCATCAAGACTAGAGAGCTCCAAATGAAAGATTTGAATGTAACTAGCGTAACATTAGAGTTACTGTATATAAATGGCTGCTTACCTCACCCACCCCTTTGACAATTCCTCTGGCATCCCTCCACCTCCCCAACTCCACCTTTAGTCTCTATAATTAAATCAATCCCAGGGGGTGGTGTTTAAGGAAGGAGGTCGAGTTGTTTCTTTTTCTTCTCCAGTGTAGACAGTAAATCAAATCTGTTTGCAGTTTATCATTCTTAAAGTTTTGAACATTTGAACCTGTTGTTAGACCTAGGTATGCATGGAATCTTCATCCGCAGAATTTAACTTATGATTTTCACCTGGTGTACGATAAAATGGGCACTTTTATCTGTGGACCAGATTATCATAGTGGCTTGTATGTAACCACCTAGATCACCCTAGAAACCAACTAGCAATGGCTTAGCAACCACATAGCAAGCAGAGCACTATTACCATTTAGATTTAAATTAGCATGTTTTTCCATATTTAAATCCACCGCTAATGTTTTTTTATCACAATCAGTTTTGTGAAAAAGTGCACAGGGCTTTGGTTAATTATTATATTACTGTGGCGATTCCTGCTTTCCTAATGTCCCCCAGGAGTCAATTATTAGTGCATGTAGAGAGTCACATGCTTTTTAGAGGTTGAGCAGTGTGAGAGGTGGAATGCTTTGAGCCTGGCTGGAGGTGCGGTAAGAAATGAGAGGTATTTTGTAGCGTCTGTCATGAAGGGCCAGAAGGAGAAATGGGAGTGCCCAGTGCAGGGCTTCTGGGAGGTTGCAGATGAGAGATTAAGGGGGCAGGTGGTACGCCGCTTTGCTTGCCTTCTCACAGTCTTTCTCTTCCTCCATCTCTCAGACAGTGTTATACAAGAGCCATAGTGTTGCCATCATGTGCATTGTGCATGCTAGTGCATTAGACAATTCTTCTTACAATACAGCTCAAGGGTCAGTGATGTATAAGAGTATCTGTGATTAAAAAAATAAATAACATTTTTAAAAAATAGTTGTAAGGTTTTTGTAATTTGTTGTTTTTTTATATTTTCTTTTTCTTTTTCATTCTTTTTTTTGGGGAGTCACAAATTGAAACACTAATAAGACACTAATCTTGAAGATGGAGATAAGACACTAATCCTGTCTTATAAAAAGGTCAAATTATATGATATTTTAAAAGACTTATTGACCTCATTAAGCCAAATATTACTCTTGGTTTCAAGTGTATGTGTGTGTGGTCTCTGTGGGACGTCTCATCTGGTTCACAATACCTCTGCATGTCCCTTGTATGACATACTAGGAATGAAAGGACTATACAGAGCTATTCTCCCTGCTTATTATTGTGTGTATGTGTGCTTGCACACGCACACTTGGTGAATGAGAAGACAATTTGAAGCTCGTTCACAAGTCCATTATCAAGAAAAGGTTAGTTCTCTCTGTCTTCTGTTGAAGTATTCCTGGCTGTGGTGAGATACTATCAGACAGACACATCTCACTTCATACTCAACTCTCAATCGCTTCAGCTGGACTCTCTGACTGTAATTCCTGGGCTATTTATAATGGTTTCTTTGATTTGAGAGTGTCTCCTTTCTATTTCGTCTGAGTTTCTGATTTTTATTTTAGTTTGATACTGATTTTTAAAGTACTTTGTCAAGCAGAAGTGCCACAGAATGGCCAGGGTCTTTTACGCCAGAACTACCTGTATTCTGGTGTACTTGGCCCTCTGTGCTGCCTCAGAGAAACAAAGCCATTTTCTTCAAATTTGATGCATATAAGAATCTGATACAAATGAGATCCTTGTTAGATATCTGATCTTTACTCGAGTTAAAACCCTTTCATCATCCTCATGAATGTATGCTGGTTTACCTAAAGGATGCAACACACACCAGTTTTTGTTCTGTGCTGATCACAGTCAAATCCTTTCATTATAACATACAGAGTGTATACACGACAATGTTAATAATATAATAAGTGTGAGATTCATTGGTCATAACAGAACTTTGTGAGATCGCGATGAACAAAGAGTGACAGTTTTTTAGTGGTTAAAAAAAGAGTGCTCTTTGCGAGCTTTCTAGGCAATAATCCATTTAAAATGTAGAACTTTGTTTTTCGGCCACACACACGTTGCAAAGTTTCGGGAATGACATCCGCATATTTATGCTGGATTCGCTCTCGAAGTAGTAGTGATTGACATAGTGATAACCATAGCAATAGATGGGACAAAATATGTGAAAATGTGCACTAAATGGGTCATATGATGCTATTTTAAAGATCATTATTTTGTGTATTTGGTGTAACAGAATATGTTGACATGCTTTAATGTTCAAAAAACAGATTATTTTTCAAATAGTGTACATTATTGTAGTTCCTTTATGCCCCGCCTCTCTCAAACGTGTCAAAGCCCCCTCCTTTGACAAGCGCATTCTGCTCTGATTGGCCAGCTGCCCCAGCGCATTGTTATTGGCCGAACACCACAAGCACACGTCAGAAATGTAACGCCCCTTACCATAATCGCGAGCTTCGTCTTTCAATATTAATGTAAAGACAGTTAATAATGTCGTTAGTTTTACCATCAGTTCAAGCCCGAAGGAGCAACAGAGTCACGTGACAGACACAATGATGATGCAGTACACAAGCTGCGGTTAAAGACAGCTGACGTGCTATGATTTCTGACAGGCCATTCACTCTCCTGTGATGTGACCCTGTCCCCCTCACACACACACACACACGACGCCTTATTCTGCGCTGTGCAAAACTCTGCATTTGTACAGTCAGTAGCAAATACTTAAACTAGTAACAAAGCATACTTACAGTCGCTGATTCAGAAGTGCCAGATTGTCATAGCAAAGTCAGAATTGACCCTTTTTTTTTTAGAAATAGCCTTTGTGCACAGCCAGCCTTGTACTCTTCTAGGTTCAAAAAACTGTCGTCCATAAAATGCATTGCACAAATTCGGTTGTGCTGTTCTGTTGTAAATAAATCTTAACCAATGATTCCTAATTGCATCTACTTCCGGATGGCCAAATAAAGTGCTTTTGCTTTCACACTGAATCACACAGCGTCTCCCTGACATGGCTGCATCAACACTACTGCTGTTCCTGAAACCACGCCTTCTTTCTTTGCGTGCACATTTGGGCGGAATTATGCTAATATTTCCACATATTTGTCATTAAGATCATGCTATAGAAACCACTTAAAACATTTTTTAATTAAGTATAAAGAAGAGAAGAAAGCGGCCCTAGGCAGCTGCCTACACAGGATCCACCACTGCCGGGTGCAGTTAGAAATGTACTAAAACAAGCTTATCGCAAGACATCTGGTAGGGGGGACCTGGGGTGGCCTGCCAGCCGGTGCCACCCCTGGCCACCACGTAGACACGCCCCTGATCGTAAGTCTGATCTCTTTTGCAAGTCTGCTCTCTGTTACGAGTCAATTCTCTTGTATGATTCTGATCTCAGTTATGAGTCAGATCTCTGCTCTGAATCTGATTTCTGTTGCAGATCTGATCATCTCATCTGAGTCTGATCTGTTACGAGTTAAATGTCTAGTTATGAGTCTGATCTCTGATATGAGTGAAAAATCTTATACAATCCTGATCTCTATTATGAGTCTGATCTCAGTCCCGAATTGCATCTCTGTTATGAATGAAATCAGTGGTACAAATTCCATGTCAGTTACAAGTCAGATCTCTGCTCTGGATCTGATTTCTGTTGCAAATCTGATCTTGCGTGTGAGTCTGATCTATTATGGGTCAAATTTCTGGTATAATCTGATCTCAGTTGTGAGTCTGATGTCTAGTACAAGTCAAATCTCTGATACGATTCTGATCTCAGAAGTCAGATCTCTGCTCTGAATCTGATCACTTTTGCAGATCTGATATCTGCTTTGAGTCTGATCTGTTGGGAGTCAAATCTGTAGTATTAATTTGATCTATTGATCTAAGTACTTACAGTGGGTACGGAAAGTATTCAGACCCCCTTAAATTTTTCACTCTTTGTTATATTGCAGCCATTTGCTAAAATCCTTTAAGTTAATTTTTTTCCTCATTAATGTACACACAGCACACCCATATTGACAGAAAAACCCAGAATTGTTGACATTTTTGCAGATTTATTAAAAAAGAAAAACTGAAATATCACATGGTCCTAAGTATTCAGACCCTTTGCTCAGTATTTAGTAGAAGCACCTTTTTGATCTAATACAGCCATGAGTCTTTTGCAACAAGTTTTTCACACCTGGATTGGGGATCCTCTGCCATTCCTCCTTGCAGATCCTCTCCAGTTCTGTCAGTTTGGATTGTAAACGTTGGTGGACAGCCATTTTTTTAGGTCTCTCCAGAGATGCTCAATTTGTTTTTAAGTCAGGGCTCTGGCTGGGCCATTAAAGAACAGTCACGGAGTTGTTGTGAAGCCACTCCTTCTTTATTTTAGCTGTGTGCTTAGGGTAATTGTCTTGTTAGAAGGTAAACCGCGGGGGGGCGCCCCCCAAGGGTCTGAGGTCCCTAGCACTCTGGAGAAGGTTTTCGTCCAGGATATCTCTGTACTTGGCCACATTCATCTTTCCTCGATTGCAACCAGTCGTCCTGTCACTGCAGCTGAAAAAATCCCCCACAGCATGATGCTGCCACCAACATGCTTCACTGCTGGGACTGTATTGGACAGTGATGGTGCCTGGTTTTCTCCACACATACCGCTTAGAATTAAAGTTCTATCTTGGTCTCATCAGACTAAAGAATCTTATTTCTCACCATCTTGGAGTCCTTCAGTGTTTTTTTTAGCAAACTCCATGCGGGCTTTCATGTGTCTCGCACGGAGGAGAGGCTTCCGTCGGGCCACTCTGCCATAAACCCCGACTGGTGGAGGGCTGCAGTGATTGGTTGACTTTCTACAACTTTCTCCCATGTCCTGACTGCATCTCTGGAGCTCAGCCGCAGTGATATTTGGGTTCTTCTTTACCTCTCACCAAGGTTCTTCTCCCCCGATAGCTCAGTTTTGGCCAGACGGCCACTCTAGGAAGGGTTCTGGTCGTCCCAAACGTCTTCCATTTAAGGATTATGGAGGCCACTGTGCTCTTAAGAACCTTAAGTGCAGCAGAAATTTTTTTTGTAACCTTGGCCAGATCTGTGCCTTGCCACAATTCTGTCTCTGAGCTCTTCAGGCAGTTCCTTGACCTCATGATTCTCATTTGCTCTGACATGCACTGTAAGCTGTAAGGTCTTATATAGACAGGTGTGTGGCTTTCCTAATCAAGTCCAATCAGTATAATCAAACACAGCTGGACTCAAATGAAGGTGTAGAACCATCTCAAGGATGATCAGAAGAAATGGACAGCACCTGAGTTAAATATATGAGTGTCACAGCAAAGGGTCTGAATACTTAGGACCATGTGATATTTCAGTTTTTCTTTTTTAATAAATCTGCAAAAATGTAACAATTCTGTGTTTTTCTGTCAATTATGGGGTGCTGTGTGTACATTGAGGAAAAAAAAAAAACTTAAATGATTTTAGAAAATGGCTGCAATATAACAAAGAGTGAAAAATTTAAGGGGGTCTGAATACTTTCCGTACCCACTGTATGTGTGAATCAAATCTCTTATACAAATCTGACCTCAGTCACTAGTCTGATCTCAATTCCAAACAAATCTCTGGAAGTCAGTTACAAGTCTGATCTCTGCAGATCTGATCTATGCTCTGAGGCTAATATCTTACGAGTCAAATCGCTGGTATGAATCTGATCTCAGTTACAAGTCACTTCTCTACTCTGATCTCTGTTGCAAATCTGATTTCTGCTCTGAGTTTGATGGTTATGAGTCTGATATTGTGACTTGATGCTGGTCTCTATTGATATATTGTAGGGTCAATCAAACACTACCATAATTCAGAAATATTCTGCTCTGATCTCCGTCTCTCTATAACCACTTTTCCTGATTTTTAAAACTGGAAGGTTTCTCTTGTGCAAAGATTACATTTCATAGCTGCGATATTTGGTAGAGGTTGAGTGAGTTTAGGCTAAACACCCAGTTGGCAGTAGATTATTTTCCTCTGCTCAGTATTTAAAGGGCAGTGCTGTTCTACTAATCTAATAACTACATTACAGACGTCTCTTGGCAGTAAGAAGTTCATATTGTAAGCCTACACAAAGCTCTGATCTCGCTCGCATATTTCATTAATCAGTGCTGGAGTTGAACTGAACTGCAAATCACTTGTGTTCACTTTTACTTCTGTTCCAGTTAATCCAGATTAAAGCACGTTTTGATGTAGTTGTGTGGACTTCACAGAATGAGCTGGTGCTGGTAGTTTCAGAGAAACTGACAGATTGTTTCTTTCGGTCTCTACAGGTGTGCTAGTGGGCGCTCCCATTCGAGCAGCAGTCACGATGGTGGCCCTGTCGCTGAAGATTTGCATGCGACAGTGCAATGTGGTAAAGACGATGCAGTTTGAGCCCTCAACTCCGGTTTACGACGCCTGCCGGATAATCAGAGAGCGAGTTCCAGAGGCCCAAAGTGGACAAGGTAAGAGTTGCAAAATATTCCTCTAGGTTTCCCGACATTTTACACTCTTCCATGATAACTACAATACCCCCCCCCCCCCCCCCCCCCACCACCAATTCTTGACGGCAACACTGTTGCTTTGTGATTCTATCAAAACATTTCTGTTTGTTTGAGCATCACAACCAGTCAGACACAGCAACACTGGCACAACAACCAATGGCAGATGGGGGAGTGTTCAGGAAATTTTTTGCAAGTCTTTTTACAGTTCTGTTTGCAGATGTAAGTACTTAAATTGCATGCTTTACTTTTTATCCGGCCTTGATGACATCACCTGAAAAGAAAAGTCATTTTAGAGGCATAGCAAGTTATTACATTTTGATTAAAGATGACTTGTTTTTATTGGAATAAAATAAACAGAAATATTCAAAACATCACCAGGAATGTTTATGAAAGTTAATAAGGTCAATTTTGGATTCATAATGACTAATTGGCACATTTTGTAAAGATTTCTGAGGAAAACTCTCTAGAATTGCTTGGAATGGATTTAAATATGGACAACCTGTTAGAGAAACTGAAATACACACTCTTTTTTTTTTTTTTGCAGGCTATTGTTTTATCAAAGTATTGCATAAAGGGATAGTTCACCCAAAAATGAAAATTATGTCATTAATTACTCACCCTCATGTTGTTTTAAACCCGTAAGACCTCCGTTCATCTTTGGAACACAAATTATACAACATATTTTTGATGCATTCTGAGAGCTCTCTGACCCCCCATAGACAGCAAGGGTCCTTACATGATCAAGGTCCAGAAACGGAGCAAGGAGATTGGTAAAATAATCCATGTGACATCAGGGGTTCAACCGTGATTTTACAACACTACGAGAATACTTTTTGTGTGCAAAAAAAAAAATAAAAACGACTTTATTCAACAATTTGTCTCCCTGCGCACCTCTGTCATAGACATTTAGGAGTTCCCTCCACTGAACGCAAACAGCGTATGCTGTTCTGTGTCAGCTGCGGCACGCGTCGCGTCGCAGTCTTATGGGTTTGGAACAACAAGACAAAAAAACACCATTAGGTGAGTAAATCAGGACGAATTTTTTTTGGGTGAACTATCCCTTTAAACACACTAGGGGCAGGGGGAACTTTTATGTTTGTTCTAAATTTTGTAAAAATCTACAGAGCTTGACAGAAGTTTAGATTCGGGTTAAATCTTTATACCAGCTTCTTCACATCAGTAGATGTTTCTGTATCAGTCATGTCAAAAGTGTTACGCTATGTGCAGCCTCCGCTGATGGCCAGTTCTGCTTCAGAGTGAGTCTGATGGATAAGTGCTCTCTCTCTCTCTTTCCATCTCCACTCAAGTCATCAAATCCCCACAAAGTCAAGCATTGATGCTCTCTGCTCACTGGAGTTTGCGAAATGGACTTGTAACAGCTCAACAGGAGTCATCACTTCGGGATGAGTCTGCAGCTCCGCCACTCTGTGTACATTCATTATACGGCCAGCTACATTTATATGACTGTTGTCCCGTGCGACGCACATGATTGCTTCCCACGATGGCTGCAATGAATTGGACTCATCTTATAAATGTCAATAGTTTCTTTTAGGATCAAAGACAAATGACTTTGTGGTTTAATGAAGAGTCTGATATTTATTATGACCATATTTGTAGACGTAACCAGATCTCTTTGATTTAGTGTCTACTTCCATGGGGCGAGATGTTGTTTTAATTATGTAAAAATTATTGCAGCATCAGATTACGGGCTCTTCCTGTCCGATGATGACCCCAGGAAAGGAATCTGGTTGGAATCAGGGCGCACCCTTGATTACTACATGCTGCGGAATGGGGTAAAACACATTATTAGACTTATCTGTATTCTCTTCAGACTTTCGTAATTTTTATTTCCATTGTGATTCTAAGCATCATTTCAGCATTTGTTCTCGTCTTGTACAGGACGTCCTGGAGTACAAGAAAAAACAGAGACCTCAGAAGATCAAAATGCTGGATGGAACAATCAAAACCATAATGGTGGATGACTCCAAAACAGTAGGGGAGCTGTTGGTCACCATCTGCAGTAGGATAGGTGGGTAATTATTTTATCCTGTCAAGTTTGGCAGAAATATTGGGCTTGTAAAGTACAGCTGCTACAATGAATGTTTAAAAAAAATGCAGTGTACAGTAACAGTACCTTAACTTAAAGGGGTCATATGATGCTGCTAAAAATAACATTATTTTGTGTATTTGGTGTAATGAAATGTGTTTATGCGGTTTAAGGTTCAAAAAACACATTATTTTTCCACATACTGTTTTAAGAAACAATTTTTATTGTTTCTCATCTATGCCCTGCCTTTCTGAAACGCGGCGATTTTTACAAAGCTCATCGGTCTGAAAAAGCGAGGTGTGCTGTGATTGGCCAGCTATCCAGTGCATTGTGATTGGCCGAATTCCTCAAGCGTGTGACGGAAATGTTACATCCCTTACCATATTGTGATGCCTGCGCCAACCACATGTGACGACCCCTGGCTGAACTCCGCTTCATCCACGGTGAAAGCCAACCCAGCGATCCACAGCGCAAAGTTGATATATTCCCTCAGCGACCAGCACCGATCAGCTCCTGCAGGACGAGAGAACGTCCTCTTTGGAAATGCCAAACAAAGTAGTTTTCGCTATTCACAACTAGCCACAGCACCTTCATCGACATGGCGGCGCGGCAACATACTTACAAGCGAGAATAAAAGTTACCTTTCTTTCTTGCGGAACATTTTGGGAGCGGCGTTATGCAAATCTTCCCAGATAGTGACGTAGGTATTGTGGGCGTGTTGAACGATCCTTTAGGTAGGCGTGGACTACTCTTAACTTTTATAAAGAATGTCTTTTGGGATTTGAGACTTTAGTCTTTGCAAACTTTACAGATCTTCTTTATGCACCAAAAGCTTGTAACACTCCAAAGAGAAAGAAAAAATTTAAATCGCATCATATGACCCTTTACTTAACGGGAAGAATATCTGAATAAGCTCTCAGTCTGAATAAGCTCTTTTCATCTAAAAGCTCTTTTTGCACTCAAATATTTTTTGCACTACAAATCATTATATCCGCACTGTTGTTTACTTTACTGGTTTGCACTCTATCTGCCATATGCCTTGTGCTTTATATATTTTTTTTACATTTTACCTTATTTGTATATTTGTATAGTTGTATTTTATATTTAAATCTGTATTTATGTTCTATTGTTAGTGTTATCTGTATGCACCAAGGGTTTGAGAGTAATGCAATTTCAATTCTCTGTGTGTTTGTGCTGTACATGTGGAAGAATTGACAATAAAGCAGACTTGACTTGACTTGACTAGATCACTCAAAAATGAAAATTACCCCATGATTTACTCATCCTCAAGCCATCCTAGGTGTATATGACTTTCTTCTTTCAGACAAATAAAATCGAGTTATAATAAAAATGTCCTGGCTCTTCAATTTTGAAGTCCAATAAAGTGCATCAATTCATCATAAAAAGTGCTCCACATGACTCCAGGGGGTTAATAAAGGCCTTCTAAAGCAAATCGTGTGTTTGTTAGAAAATATCCCTAGTCTAAAGTTTAAACCTACCGCTAGCTTCTGTTAACTGTCCTACGCACGTTCACGAGAGAGTGGCGTTCCAGCGGATGATGCTTATTTGTGTGTTAATTTTCTCTATTTTCACATTTCGATAATTTAAACTTAAATCTTTAAAAACATTTTAAAAGCATACTTAATTATGTAATCTTTAGCAAATATCAAAATGAATATACTTTTTTCATACTGTACATTATAATGTTGTGATGCCTAAATTCACTTGTAGTATTTTAAATGATCGATTTTAGTGTTAGTGTTTGTTATTGAGACAAAATAGCATACAATTTTAATATTCGCCATTTATCGGTATGTGCAGAAATTTTTTTTTTTTTGGTACTATCGTACCCACTATTATCAATACACAAATATATTTTATTTTGTTCTCATTATGTCCATTATTGGATATATAACTCTTAAACATCACATGAAAAATATGACTTTACATGGTCTTTTTCTGTTTAAATGGCCTGTTTAAGTGACAATGTGGATGGATAAGCATTAGCCTCCTAATTCCCTTATATTTTTAATTAATTTCTTTTAATTTTCCTGAACGATTTACAATCCTGTACGATTTCCAATTCCTGTTGGCTGAATGATATTTATTTAGTTTCCCACAAAACCTGTGCTGGAGAGATTGTAAGACTGACTGATAGAGAGTGCTGATTATCTCGTGCTCCACAGGAATCACTAATTATGAGGAGTACTCACTGATCCAAGAGCAGGTGGAGGAGAAACGTGAGGATGGAATGGGAACGCTGAAGAAAGACAGAACCCTCCTGCGAGACGAGAGGAAGATGGAGAAGCTGAAAGCCAAACTTCACACAGATGATGATTGTGAGACTCCTGGCAACTGTGAAAATAAAACATTAGCAAACAAAACACTCCGCCAGATTTACACACTCTGAGAGATTCTTATACAGGCTTGAAACTTTACACAATCCAAATATTTAAATGATATAATAACTGGTGTCATAAACCCCCTTCGTATTTACTCACTGGATTTGAACTGTGGTGTTAATACACATGATTAAAAAAAAAATTATTTGGTTGCTAATGCTAACATGTTTCATTCATAGTGAACTGGTTGGACCACAGTTGGACGTTTCGGGAGCAGGGCGTAGAGGAGAGCGAGATACTACTTCTACGAAGGAAGTTCTTCTATTCTGACCAGAATGTAGACTCTCGTGATCCTGTCCAGCTCAACCTGCTCTACGTACAGGTAAAATATAGTTTTTGTCACTTTTTTGCTCTCTTTTTCTATTTCAGACCATATTCTGACTAGATGTTTTCACCAAAAAGCATAATGCGTCACAAAACAACAAGATCACAGCCAATCAGACCATATTTTATATTAAACATACAGTTATATGGAAAGGGTTTTTTGACCAATGATATTTCACTGTGGGGGGAGCTAGTCGTCATGACTTAACAAATAGAAACCAAGCAATCATCAAAATGTCTTGTCATGCAGTCCTTTTGTCCATCATGGCAGGTTAGAACAGAATAGAATCACTCTAAAAAAAAAAACGATTCAGGGGACCTGTTACCACAACTTAAATAAATGCATGGTTGCAAGTTAAAAATTCTAATTTAATAATTTAATTAAACCTTTGTTGAGTTCAGTTGACATAATAGTGTTGATCATTACATTAACTTAATATTGTGCTTAATTTAAACAAGTTTCTGTCTTAATTGAATTTTTTTTTAAATTATGTTGTTGTAACTCAATAGAATTTTCTTGTTAACTTTGGAAATTGTGTAGTGGATTTCTTGTTCTCATCATGCTTTGCATAGGACTGGATAAGGAGAATAAATGTTGAAATTAAATTATATTTTATGTGATTTTAGTGAAGGGAAAGACCTATTAGTGTTTAATGCTGTTATGTTTGACATTTAAAAGAGTCATTGTTATGTTGACGTACATTTTTGTGGTTATCATTGTGCTGAAGAGTAGACAAGTTACATTTAGCATGTGTTATGTTAGCTGTGGATTTGAACTGAGAAAAGATCATATAAATTGGTTCCAGGCTGACAAATCCATTAGTTGGAGCAACTTAATTTTTTTTGAGTCATCAACTTAAAAATATATTTATCTTACAAATTAAGTTCTTCTAACTCAGCATAGTTTCTTGGTTGAACATAATTTCATTAGAAGTTGTCACAAAATTGATGCAAACTGTTGCGTTATTTTTTTTTTTGAGCTAACATTATGTTTGTAGAGTAGAGTAGAGTAGAGTAGAGCGTGGGCAGGGCTTGCAGGGAAGGGTTCTCTTCTCATTGGCTAATGAGTTTTAGAGTGACAGATTCTTGACCTGGAAGTACTTCACCCTGATGCCCTGCATAATTATTGATAATTATGTTTTCAGCTATTTCAACAATTATAATTTTCCTCGATTTGTTGTCATTCTCTTTTACTGACATTCTGTCTGTCCTCTATCTGTCTGTTTGGCTGGTTTAACTGTATTGCACCAGTTTGCCAAAACGTCTTCGTCGCCACCTGCTCTAACTATTAATTAATTTCTCAGAGCCACTATCGCTCAGACATTTAGGTTGTTTAGATGTTGTCATTTTAGATTTATGAAAGCAGTGAAATAGTGACATAGCTCTTATGAATGAATTATTTGTCAGCCCTGAAGGCAATGTGCATTATCTTCACAGCTGCTGATTTGTCGATTGCCTTTTCCTCAGCCTTAGGCAGTATGGATTACTTTTCCCTCACATCTCTTCCTAATTAGGCACTTTTTAGAGTATTGCGTAGTTTTTCAGATCACAATGAATGTGAAATGCCAGAAAGCACAGAGAATCAAAATCATAAGTGTCTGTGTAGGAATTTGTACCAATGAGGTGTGATTGGGGGCGAAGCTAAACAGCATGATGGAACATATTTTGGTGGTTAGTTTAACACGATAAAGATAATTAGCGCAATTATTGAAGCACCCGTTTGTTTGTTTTTTAATTTCTATGCTAGGTTTTTTTTAACCACTTGTTAAAATAAAATGTGTATAAGCACAAGTGATACATATTTTTGCAAGGAAACTATGGGGTTTGTTGTTTGATATTTTATTGCATCATGCATAGTTTACATGTTTTTACACTTTGTTCTGTTTAGGCACTTTTTGGGTATTTCATAGTTTTTTCAGATTACAATGGATGTGGGATATTTGATGTTTGGTATGTATCTGTGTGGTAACTTGGTAAATTGTGGGCGGAGCTAACCAGCATGATGCAATGAAAATAATAGCACTGAGAAAAATAACACGTTCATTTAGATGGTTAGTTTAGCACAGTAAAAATAATTGTCACAATTAATGAAGCGCCTTTTTTCACTTCCTGAAGCTATGCTAATGTCTGTTCATGACTTCTTGTAGCTAGCATTAAAACACAGACAATAAAATTAAAGACACTATTGAAATTATCCCTTGAAATTTTATAACATCATACTTTTGTACTTTTTTGATTACTGTATTTGTATACCATCCCTGCTGGGGGTGAAAAAGCAGCCCTGATAGCACATGTACATCACGGAGACATCTATTTGACATCTGCTAGATGTTTTTTTTTTGCTCATCTGCAATGCATCTATTAGACGTTTCCTATCAGATATTAAATATATGTTTAGAAAATGTCTTTAAGATGTTTATGATTTAGAATGCATGTAAAACTGACATCTTAAAGACGTCTATCAGATGTCTGTACACAGCAGTGCTTTCCAGATGACGCAATACTTTAACAGACATCTTGCAGACGTACCTGCACTATCTGGGAGCTAAGACCAGCTTCAGCCAGTTGGCTGGTCTTCCAGCCTGGTCATCACTGAATTAGCATGCTGGTTTTAGAGGGTTTTTGACCGTTCTTAGAGGGTCAGGCTGGGAGACCAGCTATATACACCATAGTACCGTACTATGTTTACTATATTCCTTTACCATGTACTTTAAATAATTACCATACCATTACCCATTCCCATAATGTCCAAAAACATGGTATTTACATTTTTACTTCAGAGTTCAATTGTATTACTCTGATACATTCAAAAACATGGTAATACTGTGGTACTTTATCATATTCTTGCAACTTGTTTGCAGTCAAGAAACATGGTATTACCATGGTACACAGTCCCAAACAAAAAACAAGAATCTCATAGTATTTGTCCAAAAATGGTATTACCATGATGCTACTATTACTAAATTCTTGTGCATCGTGGTATTTACATGTAACTCTAAGGTATTTTAAACAATACCATGGAACTGTTTTTGTGATGGATACAGTGAGGTTTTTTTGTGTGTTCATGCTGGTGAAAAAGTGCACGCGAGTCACCACACATGCACACATAGACTGTAACACTTCTCCTCCCTTTCCTCAGTCTCCCTGTCTCTCTCTTCCTCTGTAGTAAACACACACGCCCGCGTGAAATTCTCTGACTCGGTGCCACACACACCCACATACTTTGAGAAACAGAGGCGCAGCTACAAATAAAGTACACAACACACACACACACACACACACACACACACAGACTGTTGCACATGTATGCGCTCAAGAGTGTTTGGCAGGCTGAAGGGGATTTCTCTGCTCCGCGCTGGGGGCGTGACCGCATCATATCTCAGTTTGTCATGATGTGTTCCCATAAACCCTCACTGACTGTATCTGCTACTGTTACCATGTTGATGTCATCTGGGAGCGATGCGAGATGATTGGTGGATGTCCTGAGGGCGGACTTGTTTATGATGATCTAAAACTTCCATGACCTCACAATCTCAGCCAAGTATACACTCTCACAAACAAGTTTTTCACTTTTAATTACTTCATCCAGATTGAAAACTCACAAACTTTGCTCTGCAAATAGGCGCCACTTGCTTTGTAGATGCTCACTTGGTGGCGGCGAGGATGACACTAAAACGTTTCTGTAAGACTCACCCTTTCAGCTTTTAAACTGAGCTATACTCAGGTGTATATCAGGAGACACTTGAACAGATGGACTGTCAGCCTCCATAGTGGCTTCAGGCCGTCTGTAATATTAGACTGCACTCAGTGTTATTGAAACATCTTAAAGGGATAGTTCCCCTAAAAAATATCGTTTTGTCAGTGTTTATTTGCCCTCATTTTGTTTCAATCTCATATGCTCTTATTTTATTCTTTGGAGCTCAAAAGGAGAATTTTTAAAGAATAATCTCGAAGCGCTTTTCCATTTAACAGGGATTCCTGAACGTATTTTTGGCAGCCGAACCTCTTTGACTTCAAATGTTTTCTTAAAGTACCACCTGTGATTTTTAAGTTAATATTTCAATTAATGACACATTCACATGTTTCAGGGTTCTCTGATGTTGGTCACTTAACATAAAATGTTTCATATTTTTTTAGCAAGTCTGTTATTTGATTCTTTTTTTATTTATTTTTTTTAAAGTTATTGGATGTATTGGCATTTAAATATTTAGATTGTAATGTTTAGCTTTTTGATTAAACCCAAAAAAGTTTGGGAGCTACACTGAACAAAATTATTAATGCAACACTTTTGTTTTTGCCCCATTTGTCATGAGCTGAACTCAAAAGATCTAAGACTTTTTCTATGTACACAAAAGGTCTATTCCTCTCAAATATTCTAATATACAAATCTGTCTAAATCTGTGTTAGTGAGCACTTCTCCTTTGCCGAGATAATCCATCCACCTCACAGGTGTGGCATAACAAGATGCTTATTAGACAGCATGATTATTGCACAGGTGTGCCTTAGGCTGGCCACAATAAAAGGCCACTCTAAAAATGTGCAGTTTTATCACACAGCACAATACCACAGATGTCGCAAGTTTTGAGGGAGCGTGCAATTGGCGTGCTGATTGCAGGAATGTCCACAGAGCTGTTGCCCGTGAATTGAATGTTCATTTCTCTACCATAAGCCGTCTCCAAAGGCGTTTCAGGGAATTTGGCAGTACATCCAACCGGCCTCACAACCACAGACTACGTATAACCACACCAGCCCAAGACCTCCACATCCAGCATTGCCCATTTTGAACTTGACTGATATAGTTATTATGAACTTGTATAGTAAAAAAAAAATGTTTGAAGCTTCTTTAAAATTTCTCCTTTTGTGTTCCACTGGGGAAAAAACAAGCATACAGTTTTGGAATGACATTAGAGTGAGTAAATGATGACCGAATATTTGTATTTTTAAGTGGATTACTCCTTTTTATCTCTTAGGAATTTGTATCTGTACTGGAAGAGAGAAACTAATGTTGAGATTGTGTCAGTACCATCCCAAGCAAGTCCATTAAAGCATGCTTGCAGGAATGACCATGATCACGTGCTACAAATTGCATGCTATGGCTTAAAAAACAAGATGTCAAGATGAGAAGTCTTCCTCAACTCTCAAAATCATTTTATCTCACAGCTACATGTCGCTAAAGCTGCTTATTTGTGTTTCTCCGCTGCACAATCTCCGAACTACACACAATATTTTGACATCTCCGCACAGTGATTCTCTTAATCTTTGTTAATATACAGATCTATATATTCTTTAAAGATGTTGACGGCCCTTCAAATGTTTTTGTCTGCTTTGTTGTGCTAACAACTGCTTTAGCGCATGCACCGCATACTTTCTGTAACATCTTTGTTAGCACCCTCATTACATTCTGTAACATCTGCTCTTGTTTCCTGTCTCTGTTTCAGGCCAGGGATGACATTCTGAACGGCTCCCACCCCGTGTCCTTTGATAAGGCCTGCGAGTTCTCTGGAATTCAGGCACAGATCCAATTTGGTCCCCACGTGGAGCAAAAACACAAGCCAGGATTTTTAGAGTAAGACCACATGCCTTGCCTCAACACTGTCACTGTAAGACACAGGTACACACAGGCTCTCTCAGTTGTTATCTGATTACATTTTAGATTAGACAATTATTTGCAAGAATTCTGTGCTGTCTGGAAACCTTAAGAGTTGGTGTGGGCGTACGTTATGAAGATGTAATTCCCGCCAGGATGACCTCATGTGCTTTGTTCTGCTCTGAGGGAAAAATGTTTGTGTAGTATGAGCGTAAACATGTGAAATGTATTTGCAGCCTGAAGGAGTTCCTACCAAAAGAATACATCAAACAGAGGGGGGCGGAGAAGAGAATTTTTCAGGTACATGACCCTCTGTGGGCTTTACTCAATCTGTTATTCTAGGAAAACATGCTATTAGGCACTGTCCATGACTAACATACAAAAAACAGCCTGAAATCATTAAAAATGAAGGCTTTTTACATTTTTCAACAAATGGTCAGTAAAAGGAATGGCTTAACCTATGAGTAAATGTGGATTGCAGTAGGTCAAGCTAAATATTAGATGAGCAGTTTTATTTTCTGTTTGGATTTTTTTTTATCCTATTATTAATATTTGGAACATGTCTAAGTACAACCTAAATGCCGTTTTATACTGATTGTGTTTCCCCCCCCCCCCCTAATTTTAAACATCAAGTTAATATCAAAATTTAATTTTATACAAAAAACAAATGAATAAAATCAGAAATCTGAGTAACAGGGTTGAAAATGTATATTAACTCAAGGGCTAGATTGTCTGGAATCCAAGCTTGGATTGTAATTATTGTACATTTCCTATCAATTTAAAAAAAATAAAAGACATTCGTTTGATTTCTTTCTTTTTTTCTTACAATAACTTTGGTAACAGGGTTGAATGGTTGAAATCACAGTAAACACAACAACGGTTGTAAACACCGTTATTTACTGGTCTTCCCACCCTGCTGTAGAAAGGAAAACAAAAAAAAAAACAAAAAAAAAATCAACTTGTTATAATTGTAAACCTATGGGATACAGCTAAATATTTAGTTTTGGCCTAAAAAAAAAAAAAAACACTTAAACATTTGATGCATTTAAAACTTGCTATTTTCTATGCTAGATTTTAACATATATTGGTTTTAACAATTTATTCAGCTTACTGTTTTCTGGATCTATTTATTTTGCTTAGAAGGCCCACCTAGGCAAAACATTCACTTATAATGATGAAAACAAACGTTTATGCATAGCTTTCCATTGTGAATTAAAACCTGAACGCAAAGAGACACAGCTGACTTGAAACAAAAGGTTGTTGGTTCAAATCCCACAAAGGCAGAGAAGTGTTCATATCTTAATCTCCTCGCCAGGATCACAAAACCTGCGGCGAGATGATGGAGATCGAGGCAAAAGTGAAGTATGTGAAGCTTGCCAGGTCCCTACGCACATACGGAGTGTCGTTTTTCCTGGTGAAGGTGAGTATTTTACAGTTCAAACTCTAAATTCTGAAGTTTTACAAATGGTCACAAACGGTTGCGCATGTAGCCAGCTAATATCACACAACAGAAAAATATTAGGAATTATTGCCCTTGTATTATCTTGTGCCGACCAATCTTTTTTCTCTTATCACCTTCAATTCAGACTGCAAGCTCACAAAACGAGTACAGAAACTCGATTGCACCGTACAGTAAACCAGCAAACGAGTGTTTGGAAAGACTGTTAAATATTTCATACTATCAGCAGTATCAGAAAATACAGGCGCCGACCGATTCAAAATAATGTGCAAAAGACTGTCTATGGGTGTTTCTTCAACTACAAGCACTTTATTTCTTAAGGATTTATATTTTTAAAACTAACCATTTAAACTTATTTTTAGTTATTTTTTTTATGAAAGTCACAATAAATCTGTAAAATTGTATTGAAAATTGTAATCATGTTTTCATTATTTATTTTTGCATAGATTTAATTGTATTCTAGAACAAGACTTTTAATATAAAAATTATTATTATTATACATTTTTAGGGATGCACCGAATGTTCGGCAACCGAAATTATTCGGCCGAAAATAGCAAAAAAAGCTCTTTCGGTGAATAAGCGAAAAGACCGAATAAATTGTACTGAACAATGACGTGACGCGATCAAATAGAGGCACGCTAATGCAGCAAACATGACGGCAGTGTGGCAGCATTTAAAACTCTTCGAGAAAGATGCAAAAATCATTACAAGCACCGACAGCGAGAGACTGTTTAGTACTGCATCGCATGTCTTCGATGAGAAGAGGAAGGGTGGTTGTTGCTGGTTACTGTATGATGATTAAAATCGCGAAATGCCCTTAAACAATTAAATAAACTGCAGAACATTGTGTTTTCTAATACACGCACGAATTGCATGTGTTCAAACAGCACGAGCTCGCAGCGGTAGGGTTCAACATCCAAGACGAGGAAAGTTACTCGTCAGCTGCTCAGTAACATTTTTATGAATTTTTATAAGGCATGTGACAGTATGATACGTGCAACAAACGTCTTCCCAAATTCGTAATGAGAATCATTTGTCAACAAAAAGAAGCACTGAGGTCTTCCTGCGGGTTTCTGCCAAAATAAAAGTTGAGAAAAAGCAAGAACTCCGTCAACATTAATAAATGTTATTATTGTAATTTTACTGTTGTTCTGTAAAAGAAAATAATAATGAAAATAATAATTACAACAGCTCATTTATTGTAACATTTACACACAGTGTTCAGACTAGGATCTATAATATTTTCTAATGTTTTAAAAGAAGTCTCTTCTGCTCAGCAAGGCTGCATTTATTTGTAAGGCAAAAATACATGCCTGATTCAAGAAGGGGGTCTAAAAAATGGCCAAAATATATTATTAATTTTAAGTTAAGTTGTGTTTAATGTCTGCTAGAATGTTAAAAAATTAGTTCAGTGTTAAATATTTTTAAATTATTGTTTTGTAATTGATTTTATCATTAAAAAAAAGCAAGACAAAATAGCAAAAAACACATTTTGGCTATTTAATTTATGCAATGGTGAAAAAATTGGCAAAATGGGGGAAAAATGTGAAAAACCATGTTCGGTATATGGCCCAGTGTTTCATTTTGTTCGGCTTCGGCCAAGAATTTTCATTTCGGTGCATCCCTAATATTAAGATTTCTAAGCGGTACAGCACACAGAGGAAGATTTACAAGCTGTCCACTCAAGGATCAGTTTCAGGTCATTAGTGGAGTGTTGCTAAGTGCCCGGTTTCAAATTAATAGTGCCTAACAATAGATTGCACCACTCTGAATGAGCAAAAGCACCGTCCCTGACCGACTCGGACAATTAGACAATGACCATTTACCAAAAAAATGAATCCTATATTTACCCACATTGCATAAACCTCAGCCTTGAAAAGCTATGCCATTCAGGACGCTAAACAATATCTGCAGGTCTTTCTGTGAGGTAAAGCATTATTTATAATGAACTCTTATCAGAGGTTGTTATTTTCGACCCTCAGTTGAAAACAATAGCCTGGAGATGTACGGCGCAAGAGGTCACTTAAACATTTAGCTTTTGTTTTTATTATGTATTTGCGTGGTGGTAAGAGTCCTCTGGCAGGATGCCATCAGTGGGCAACTGTTTTGGTCGGTGTGTGTGTGTGTGTGTGTGTGTGTGTGTGTGTGAGATGAAGGGAAATGGCAGAAGGCACCAGGATGTGTCGGACAATATTACTGTATCTACTGTGTTCGGAACTGCTGCCCATGTAGCAGCTGCACTGCCTGATTAGCGCAGTTACCGTTGAGATGAAATGTCAGTATGCAAGATTAGGATTGAAGAGCTTTAGATCATAGAACATTGAATTAGAATGTCAAAATTGGCTGGATGGTGTGCTGTGTGGTGAATATGCATTTGCACATGCTTTGGGAGCTAATGTTACCCATAATCCTATGTGGGCCGCAAGGAGGTTGATTTCTGATGCTTTTATTCAGTATCAAGATGCAACTGAATGATTTCATGAAACAGATTTTACTTATAAGTCACGTGTCCACCAAAGTGTTTTTAGCGAGCTGAAAACACCAGACGCTCTACTAAAAAAAAACCTAGCTGTGTGAGCGCTTGAGAACGCTTCTGCGGCGCAGCATTTTCAGTTGAGACGCTGTGGTTGCTATGATAGGGAATATCCGCTAAAGTAATATGGCAGAGGCATCGCAAATGAAATGTTTCACCCAGCATTATTTTTCCTAGCAATATTGTGGTAGTGTGGGAACTATATCTGGTGAAGACATGAATACTCTGAGACAAGCAATATCAACTTCTCCATTATTGTTCTGTCGTAGTACAAGCAGGGTGTGCCAGTTGGTCGGTATTAGTCCCGCCCCTCCTCCACTGTGATTAGTTAGCTGACTAAAAAGTGACAGTCATGAGTGCTGCGTTTTATCCAAAGTTGAACATTCTTCAACTCTCGGCGCAGAGAAAAAAAAAAAGAATGAAGAATCTGGAAACCCGTCTTATCTGAGTTCGAGAAACTTAAAAAGAGTCAATTCACATACATTCAGAATCATAAATGTCACTAAAACATCTGTTAAATGCTGTTCTAACGTATAAACAACGTCAAATATGCATTGAAATATGTGCGCTACCAGAGAGAATGTTCCAGTAACTGCGTACAGACTTAACGTCATCTTTAAAAACCCAGTGAGATCGTTTGACAAGCAGCGTTTTCGTTCCTGTGTTGACGTATTTCCTGTTGAAACAGGAAGTTTGAGGAGGGATATCGAAGGTCTCCATTAGTTTTTTTTAATGAATAATATGTTTTAGTTATGTCACAACCGTGAACATGATTTGCTTCATGCTAATTGTGGAATCATGAGAGAGGACATTCTAATTATTAAGAGCATTTGATTGGTTGAAAATCGCTGTAGTGCAGGATGAGTCATCAGTACTTTTCATCTGTTTTCCTTGAACAGAAAAAGTTTTTAAAAAAATGTAATTTCTCTTTTTAATACTCTGAAACACTCGATTAAGACTGGTCAGTTGTGTCAACTGTGGTCAAACATGAATTATAATTTTTTGTAATTATTTGATTTAATATTTATATAAATGTAATGCATAATAATATTATAATATATTATTTAGATATATTGGTTTTACTTGAATATCTGTATTATCATTTAGATTTATAACATTTAGTTATTAAGATATAATGCATTTATAATGTAAAATCATATTATATTATACGGATCGGTATAATAAATACACATTTTGTACTGTATTCTGTTAATTACAGTATATTTATTATACTAATGTTATATCATTATGCCAAATAATTATATTTATATTTTATTATTAATAATAATTTGTCAACAAATGAGCAAGGATTGTTAACAATTGATGCCTTAATCAATTATGTACATAGTAGTGACCAAACAGTCCGTTATTCTGCAGACATTGTGGTAAGGAGTCGAAGAGAGAGAGTTGAAATGAGGACAATGAACTGCATACAGGGCAATACTCTTTCAACATGATTAATGAGCTAAACAAATTTAGTAATCACATAAATACAGAAATGAATTCAGCAGTCAGCAGCCCATTGTATATTTCAGTCCTCACCACACAATACACAAACGCCATGTGTTATTTCTCAACAGGAGAAGATGAAAAGCAAGAATAAGTTGGTCCCGCGTTTACTGGGCATTACCAAAGAGTCAGTGATGAGGGTGGAAGAGAAGACCAAAGAGGTGGTGCAGGAGTGGCCCCTCACCACAGTCAAGAGGTGGGCGGCCTCACCCAAGAGCTTTACACTGGTACGTTACATTATTCACTCCATTCAACATGAGCCACAGTGTGTTTGGATTCTTCCATAGATTCTGCATTCACTTTATCTGCTCAATATGTTTGTATAGTTCTGTATACAGTCAATAAAAGCATAAAAGTATTGGGTTTGGACACTTAAAATTGTCGGAAGGTCATTATCATGGTAGCTGCCTTCAAACAAATGATGTTTGTGTGACAAATACTTTTTTGGACCCATTGTATGTTGTTTTTTACTTTATATTTCAATCTTAATAAATATGAAATTACAATAAAATATAATGCCTAATAATAGTACACATGTATCTGTTTTATATAATATTTCTATTATATTGTTATTTTATGCTTTATATTTACATCTTAAAAACTATATTTATGTATATAATGTTTATTATAATATATATAAATATATAAGAAAGAATGTATTGTCCATGCGTCTATTTACACATATAATGATTTATTTGTATTTTATACCCTGTATTAAAATGCTAAACGACATTATAATATAATATGATACATAAATTATAGTGTAGAATAATGTAATATAGTATCATACTAATATATAATATTATGTAAAATATTAATTTCGTTTTTATATATGTGGAAATATATTCCGTTTGTATATTATTAATGTGCATTATTAAGCATTGTTGATTTATTGATAAATATATATTTTAAGTATGAGTATAAAGGATTTGTGATTATATAAACCAGCATGAATTCAGCTTAATCACTCTGAGGACTTGAAAATAGCATGATGGGGTAAAGATGAGAGAAATTAAAGTTTGCTCTCTTTGAATTTGTTGTGTTAGTTTATTATTCTGATATTATTTTTCTTTTTTTATGACTATTCTTAATATCTGTTTTCATACATTTATATTAAGCAGTATTGCCAACTGCTAATGTCATTGTAAAACAATGTTGTTTTGGCTATAATATAATAATAGTTGTTTTTTTCCTTGATAAAATGCCCTAGTCCTCTACTACTTGAGTATTTTAACCTTGCCGTGTGATGCGCAGTTCTGCTCCACCATTAAGAGCCACTTTTAGCATCTCATGTACTATATAGCACTTGTACTCCAAGGACAGTTGGCTGACATCCTGTCAGCAAGAACAGAATAAGCACATCCACATTGTACAAGAAGACAGCCTTGAGATGTGTGCTTCTCATATCTGTTGTGTGTGTGTGTGTGTGTGTGTGTGTGTGTGTGTGGTCTCGTGCAGGATTTCGGTGGTCCAGGGAGAATTACTTGTCCGACCACAGAAGGGGAGCAGATCTCTCAACTCATTGCCGGATACATTGACATCATCCTTAAGAAAGCAAGTCACTGGCTCTTCAACACATGTGAATTAAAGGGACGGTTCACCCAAAATGTCATCAAGAGAATATTATTCAGATTTCCCATGTTTAAACTTTCGGAGTTTTCAATTTTGGGTGAACTACCACAAAATGATCCATCCTGTGGCTGTTCTTTATTTTTGGTGCCATTTATTTACTTAAACGTTTTCCTTCCCTTGTTTTACAGAAACAGAGTAAAGATCGGTTTGGTTTGGATGGTGATGAGGAATCCACCATGCTGGAAGAATCCGTATCCCCGAAAAAGTCAGTGGAGCTCTCTTGTTCTTGTCCCATGATACCTTGTTTTCACGCAGGAGCCATCTTGTCACACTTATAATTGTGTTGTGCTGATATTTCTTCAAATGTCCACTTTTCAATTATCTGAAGCACAAAATCAGGGTAACACGGTTGACTGTTTTACAGTTTCATTTGATTTTGCGAGCCTTTTGCTTAGGGTCATTACACTAGGAAGAGAACATAATGCTGATATTTCTAAAACTATCGAGTTTTCAGTAATTATTTGCTTACTATACAAAATCACGGTGACAGGGTTTACTGTTTTACAGTTTCATTTGACTTTACAAGCCCTTTTGCTCAAGGTTTTGAAACTACGACATGATTCTTAAAAGAATAAATTAATTCTGATATTTCTAAAAATCTCCACTTTTCCATTTAGTAGATTTTTCATTAAAGGGGTCATATGATGTTGCTAAAAAGACAGTTTTGTGATTTGGGTAATGAAATTTTTTAGCGGGTAAGGTTCAAAAAACACATTGTTTTCCACTTAATGTACATTATTGTTTCTCCTCTATGCTCCACCTTTCTGAAACACGTCGATTTTTACAAAGCTCATCGGTCTGAAAAGCAAGGTGTGCTGTGATTGGCCAGCTATCCAGTGTGTTATGATTGGACGAATACCTCAAGCGTGTGACAGAAATGTTACACCCTACATATTGTGATGATGCCGTGTCTGGCCGGAGCGATGATTCAAAAACATGCAAACCCATTATAAACGAGGCATTCGTGCATTCCAGTGGGGACATAATTATGGATTAAAATTACTTATACTGTCTTTTTACGCGTTGCATCGCGCCGCGTAAACAAAAAACCATGTCTGCATTTGTGATCGGAGAAATGACAAACAACAAGCGCTACTCTACACTGCCCAAAAAATCTTGCTTTAAAAAATATCAAATATAAAACTCTTTAGAATATAAAAAAACAACTACAATCTTGTGAGTACAGAACAGTCGGCATTGTAGTACTCTACCAGGATCGGTAACAGTCCTCTCATAAAATGATGCTGCACACAGCGAATATTGAGTTGAAGGTTCGACAGGGGTGTAATACAATAACCACTGATTTCTGTGGGTCCATTTTGAAAGCAACAAAATAGTTCGCTGCCACAAGAAAAAAAAACACAGTGTCACACACAGGGCTAGAGTGAGCAGAGGCCGGGGGGTAGAGTGAGGAACGGGCGGAGGGCTAGAGTGAGCAGAGGCCGGGGGTAGAGTGAGGAACGGCCGGAGGGCTAGGGTGAGCACAGGCGGCGGGCTTGAGAACGGCACGGCCAGCAGATTCAACGAAGGAGCGTTGTGGCAAACTTATGTGACCAACCGGGCTGGTCCGCGTCTTCCATGGTGAAAGCGATCCGGCGAGCCACAGAGCAATGTTCGTGTATTTCCTCAGAAACCAGCAGGATCAGGATCCAGTGCATGACGAAGCAGATATCGTCCATCTTTGGAAGGCCAAAACAAAAGTAGTTTCACTTTCAGTTCAACGAAAACACATAGCGCTTCCGAAATGGCGGCGGCAACAACAATACTACAGCAAGAATAAAAGTTATGCCTTCTTTCTTTGCGTGAACATTTGGGTGGAGTTATGCAAATCTTCCAAGATAGTGATGTAGACATGTGGGGGTGGGTTAGAATGAGCCGTTAGTGGGCGTGGCTGACTCTTAACTTTTATAAAGAATATCTCTTTGGATTTGAGACTTTAGTCTTTGCAACTTTACAGATCTTCTTTATGTACCAAGAGCTTGTAACACTCCAAAGAGAAAGGAAAAATTGAAATTGCATCATATGACCCCTTTAAAAAAAAAAAAAAAAAAAACCCGCTACAGGGTTGATATTTTAAGATAGTCCCATAATGACAAATGTAACAAAATAATTAAGGCATTGTTTTCACTAAATTAACACCAAAATATTAGTAAGGAACGGTTTGGTTTGGACTATGATGAGGAATCCACCATGCTGGATGAATCTGTGTCCGTTTCAGGCAGCAGCCATCTCGTCACACTTGTAATTGCATTGTAACATTTTTTTAGTTGAATCACTGTTTCATTTGTATTCAACTGATAGTGGAACTGAGGTGTCTAATGACGTTGGAGGAGATGCTCAGACTGCACGCTGCCATTTTTAATCACAAGGAGATGGAGACACATTTTTCTCTTCTTTTACCCTTGATGCGGATGGCGCTGAGGGCAAGAGAGCGAGGTTATTATTTCCACAAAAAGCGCTACCTCATCAGCAAAACGTCATTTAAGATATCAGGTTCCTGGAAGATAGAGATAGTGAATGTGTGAATATTTCCCTTCCTACATTTTGCTATTTCTCAGCCACTCATAAATCTATCTCGGTATTTATGTATTTGGATCATTTTGAGTAACAGCTGTCTTTTAAAGTTTGTTAAGTTGATTTTTAAAGTATATTTCTGTAAATGTGAAAACATTCTACTAAACAAATAAGGGTTAATAAATTGCATTATGCCATATCAAGCTACAGTAATTACATTTAGGATATAATTATGGCTTCTGAAACGTACTATATAAAGATTAGCAGTAACAGGGTTGACAGTTTTATTGTTTAATTTTTACTTTACAAGCCTTTTACTCAGGGTCTTGACTTTAGAAAGAGAATGCTGGTATTTCTGATAATCTAGTTGTGAATAATCAATTATTTATTGTAGAAAATAATTTCAACAAGGTTGATTGTTTAATTTGACATTACAAGGCTTGTGCTCAAAGTCAAAATCAAACTACAAAAGAATTTAATGCTGATATTTTCACATATATCCTCTTTTTAATGATCTGAAGTTCACTATACAAAATCACAGTAACAGGGTTGACTGTTTTACATTTTAATTTCACATTACAAGCCTTACATGTTTCTTAAAAGAATAATTTAATTTTGATATTGCTATAGATATCCACCTTTTAATTAAGCAGATTCTTACTACACAAAAACATGGTAACAGAGTTGATATTTTAAAGTTGTCCAGACAAATGTAACATGTTCCACTGTTTTTTTATTTTTAATTTTTGTATTAAATTAGAGAAATGTAAAAGGGAAGCTTTTTCACTAGAGACTTCAAATCTGAGCTAATGTTCAGACCAGGCTAGTTTACCTAATTGTACAGCGATAACAAAATTCTCATGAATATATTGTGAATATTCAATATATGGTCCTGTACTTAATTCCACCAGCGCTTTTATCAGCGCTTTTATCCGGCCTGGGCTCTGGTTCTGTCAGAATAGGATATACAGATGTGTCACGTCCTCTCGAGCGCTGCCTGAAAAGTGGTTGTTATGGGCGACGGCATCCCCCTTCTCTGTGAAGGAGAGAGGGGAGAGACGTCGGGCATTGGTGCCTGCATCTGTCCTCGTGCCAACTTACTCATGTTACTTCTAGCACTATAATCCAAAAATTGAGGCCTCTCACATTGAGCTGTAATTAAGCAATAGTGCCTGAAGCGTCTGTTTTCCTGGTGCGAATAGGGAAGCGTCACTCAGCTGATTTTAATGGCTGCCAGTAATTACCATAACAACAACAACAACCATCATTTAGATATAAGGGTGAATCCAGCCTGACAGCGTTTGCTAATGAGTCATTACTTCTTCATAGGTCCACCATCCTCCAGCAGCAGTTTAATCGGGTGGGTCGAGTCGAGCACGGGTCGGTGGCGTTGCCTGGCATCATGCGCTCGGGGTCGATAGGAGGGCCCGACACGTTCAACATGGGCACCATGCCCTCGGCTCAACAGCAGATCACCACGGGACAGATGCACAGAGGACACATGCCCCCTCTGGTGAGAATGTACAACTGCACTTATGTTTTTATTACGATCGCATCATATGCGGTTCTACTTTCACGGCTTCATCTGTTACCTAAATCTTCATTGTAATTTATTTGTGCCTAACATATTGTAAATTAGACTAATTAATAGACTAATAAATTAACATTTGATAATTGAGTGTTTGTTGCTTTCTGGTTTTGGCGACTAGGTGATAACTGAGATACTATTGTACTTCTTATTAATTATTTTAATTACATTTTTTAAAAATATATTTTCCACTTTCGTTTAGATTTATTGCTTTAGTAATTTTGTTGTAAGTTTTGTTTTTTTATGATGTCTGTTGTTTTTATTAGTTTTATTTCAGTTGTAGTTCGTTATTTTAGTACATCAAGTTAAACTAAATGAAAAAGAGAAATGTTGCCTTGGCAGCTAGCTGAAATAAAATGTCAATGATTCATATATATTTTATTTCAAGTAATGACATTTTTTTAACGGTTTAAGGGTACGTTTAGACAACGACAATGTACTAAAAACCGGAAAAAAAATCTGTGCATTTTTTTTTTAAGTTTTGCATACAGACAACAACGTTGTAAAAACGATCCACATTTAGCGGATACGCAATACACATAATACGCATGCGCATGACGTCACCGTTTTCACAAATATAGTGTTTTTGTAGTTTACACAAAGATGATAACAGTATCGTTATCAAAAGCTTGCACTTTGAAACCTGTTTGCAAAAGTCAGTTAACTATAACCCTGCTTTTTTGTGGGGTTCGTTAAAACTATGCAGTGTAACCTTGTGTTTAAGACTGAAGAAATTGTACATTTGTTGCACAATTTTGTGGACGTTTCAACATGGATCCATGCAATCTGGAATCCACATGAACTGGACTCCTCAAACTGTTGCTCTGACACGACTTGACACGAAATGAACTAAGATCATGCTAGTGTGTGCTTTAGCTTGTGGCGAAACTATGAATTACGTTCTGATGCACTTCATAGCACAACGATGCGTAAAAGATGCATATCTAGCTTGTGTTTGCGTTCATCTGTAGTGGTAAGAGCCTATTGTTCTCCATAGCGTCTTCTAAATGACTACTTCCTGTGCCAACAGAGTCTGGCCCAGCAAGCACTGATGGGAACTATCAACACCAGTATGCAGGCTGTCCAGCAGGCACAAGCTGACCTGGGAGAGGTAGACAATCTTCCACCACTGGGACAAGACATGGTAAGAAATTAAATGAATTATATTGTACTTTCTTTTTTTTTATTTAAGGTAAAGTTTGTAATTTTGTGCAACTGGTGCAAAAATTGTGCTGTTGTATTGCTGTAAACAGTCTATTGTCTGATTTTATGTGGGTAAAGGTGTTAAGAGAGAAGATCCTCGTACAGTATGTCCCGGTGTGTGATATATTATGCAGTAGAAGGTTGCTAGTTCAAATCCCATGAGGGACATTGAGTCACAAGGTAGTCTAAAAGCCTCATAATGTGGTTATTTATACTAAGGTTTTTGTTATTGTGACATTACATTAACGCATTATGGCATTGGCGTACAATTGCTGTTCATTAATTTACTATAAGTGCCGAGATTGTCATTGATCATTAACCTGCTCTTAGATAGCCTTGATATTTCTTATTTAAAAAAGCTGAGAAAACAGACACGAATACGCTAGTATTCACTCTCATCTCTTTTCTCCAAAAAGGCGTCCAGAATGTGGGTTCAAAACAAGGTGGACGAATCCAAACACGAGATTCACTCCCAAGTGGACGCCATCACGGCTGGAACCGCGTCAGTGGTCAACCTCACTGCCGGTATGTAGCCGATTGAGAAATAATCCAAATTACCCGTACCCCAAAAAATTTGAATATTATGAAAAACAATACATTTCAATATTTATCATGTGAAATAATTTATAATTATTTTTAGATAAAAATAGACTGTCCTCAGTTGTTGCGTCATTGCATTAAATATTAGACACAATATCCAAGTAGGGTTGGGAATTGAAAATCGAATCCAATTCCAGAATCGGATACTTAAAATCTTAAAAAAGGACTTGGATACTTGTTGTAAAATTTAAATTTCGATTCCGCCTATCGATTCCGGTGCACAAATCTTCTCTTTTTTTTCCCCCATTTGTTGAATACCCGGCCTGGTGATCTGTCAAGACCTTTCTCGCTAATCTAAGCGCTCTAATATCTAATATTCCTAAATGACAACGATTCAGCTGTTAAACCTTTGAAGTGTGTGATCACAACAGTGTGATCATTCTCTGTTCGTCCCTGTGTGATTTGAACATTAAAATGTGCGTTCACACTGACGCTGACCTAAAGAGAGCAGCTGTCATGTATATGTATGAAACAGCTTCATAGACAATCTTTTCAACCACACAGTATCAATATTTCTGTGTTACAAACATTCCATTCAAACAATCACAGAAGTACGGGGATACAAGTTTATAGTTCAGATATAAACTCTGATGTGTACGGTAGCAATTAAAATAGAGTAAATCACTTTTGAAAGTAAGTTGCGCGTTCAAGAGATTCTTTTAAAAACACTGATTCAACCAGTAATGAAACAAGTAAATCTTGAGTGAGTCATCATCCATTCATAAATTACATGTGATTTTGTTTAGTTGTCTAATGTTTTTTCTTCCGAATCGTGAAAGAACCACAACCTCCATTTTAAAAAAAATTAATAAAAAAAAAATCTCAATTTATCCTGAATCATGCACCTTTATTTTGCACACAAACAGCTCTTAATACTGTGTGTATATATATATAATTTTTGTTAGTATTATTAGGAATTTAGTAAGAATACTAAGAAATTAGCTAGCAAAAAAAACAATGGGATGGGAATGAAATTAATGTTGGAAATTGATCATAAAAATGAAACACTGTAATTTCTGCTGTGATGTATTACACTGTTGGCATATTTTAAAGCCATACTTGAAATAAACGCATTTGTCATACCACAGTGTATAAAACGAGAAGAAATTGGCACAGCAGTCTTGCAATACCTACTTGTATTGGTTTATACCAAGCAGGCAACCTCCCGTCTCTCTACGTGATAGCCATACACAGAAGTGACTAAACTGTCATTTGTCAATGGCAGCGTAGAGCTGTAAAAGTAAAAGGCCCAATTACAGCAGAAAAAAACAGTTTACAGTGGTTCATAAAATGGTTTTGGTCTATATAGATCATTTTGACTCATCAGTTTAAATTAAATTAAGCCTTCAAGTTCTGCATTATTAATGGCGTGGCCACTTGAGTGACAGGTGGTTGCCGCTGCTGTCACCACTGTCGAGCTTGGTGGGTGTGGTTTCAGCAACCTGCTCCCGCCTCTTTGCCATTTTCGATTATCCGGGAGTGACGACGGCTGGCTAAAATGGCGACTGTCCCCTCCCACTGTTCTGGGGATAGGAATCTATGGGGACGTCACGGACTCTACGTCCTGTTTTTTATAATTTCCTGGTTATACAGCAACAGATGATGGAAAAATGTTTCTTATCATGCTAAATAAACGTCCACTCTCCAATTGCACTATAAAATTTTCCATAATGGAAGTTGAAGTTTGTTGTCCTGAAGTTGAACTGCTTGGCAGGATTGTGTGTTCATTCTGCGTTTGAGAGCGATTCCATGCGGACCAGACCAGGTTTTGCTAGGATTTTTTTTACAAACATTTGTTCGCTCATGCCATCTGTGTGATTTAGGCAGAGATTGCCGTTAACAGCAGCCAGCTCAAACCTTACTGGGTTTTTTTTTTTGCAGTGAGCTTACTCTGTCTCATGCCCTGAAGAGCTTGTTAGGATATGATGTGAAGTGTGGATGTGCGCACTAGAGATGGAATGCATATGTGTTTGGCGTCATATGGATATTATTTTGAATGAGATCACTAATAATGATCCTGTTATTGCACATGTTGCAGATCTGAGTGTGGTGTTTAAAGCATGAAAGTAAAAAAAAATGTTTTTTTTTTTCCTTTCAATGTGTTAGGTGACCCAAGAATACAACTGTGTCATTGAATAGCTTAAGATTAAATGAGACGTGATGTTGTTGTTTTTTGTTGTTGTTTTTTTTTAAATGGTTTAGGAACAGTCAGTAAATTGTTATAATTATTTTTTATTTGGGATAAATCCAAGCTGTATGTGTTTTTTAGTATTTAATCTATAATACAGTTTTAATTAAAATTTTGAATTAATTTTATTTTATATTCATTTATATTTATTTTTCTTATTTAGCTTTATTTAGTGTTGTTCTTCTAGATATCGTCGGATTTTTTAGTTTTTAGTTCATTATTATATTTTAGCTTATTTATTCAGTTAGTTGTCGAAGCATCATTACTCATTTTTGTTGTAGATTAACATTTTCATCTAATAGTAATATGTTATTTTATTTCAGTTTTATTTCAATTCCTGAAAATGATTTTTAATAGTTTTAGTTTCAGTTAACAATAACAACACTTGTCGTGTTATGCATGAATTGTGAAATTATGATTTAATTGTGTGTATTTAAGAGATACAGAAGAGTGCCTTTTTAATCCAGAAATATAACAAAAAATATAATTATTTCCAAAATGTGTGAATAATTACTGGCAGTGTGTTTCTGTTTTGAAGTGAACTATAACTTTAAATCTCTCACTCCTTGTCCATTTCTTTCTCCAATCCTTCCAGGTGACCCTACAGACACGGATTACACCTCCGTGGGCTGCGCCATCACCACCATCTCCTCCAACCTGACCGAGATGTCCAAAGGGGTGAAGCTCCTGGCGGCTCTGATGGAGGACGAGGTGGGCAGCGGGCAGAATCTAATGGGGGCAGCCCGGACCCTCACAGGGGCCGTTTCTGACCTGCTCAGAGCCGTGGAACCAGCTTCTGGAGAGGTGACGAATGCAAGCACGCAAACCCCTCGACCACTTCACATCTAATCTGCCAATAACGCACTGCTGTTTACAGGCGGATTTGATAATGAACTCGTTAAGCTGTGTTTTTCCTTCCTGGTTTGCAGAGCGCAGTCCCAATCTGTTTACTTGTTTGGCTTGCGCTAGACAGGGTAATTGTAGTGGGGTGCAGAGCTGATAGACAGGATGTGATTAGCCGTGTTTTGAGTTCTGAGACGTTGCGGTGGCAGTACAAGGGTCATTTCTTATGTGCCAATATCACCCCACAGCCCAGACAGACGGTGTTGAGCGCGGCGAGCAGCATCGGCCAGGCCAGTGGAGATCTTTTGAAACAAATGGGAGAAGGAGAAACTGACGAGAGATTCCAGGTCTGTCTTTTTTCTGGAATAGAGAACAATAGTGAATGCAGAAGTATCTTTCCCATTTACAGCATTTGCGAAGATTGATTCAAAGCAAAAATCTATATGAAAATAAATTAAAAGAAATTCATCCTTATGTTGTTCCAAACCTGTATGACTTGCCAATGAGATGTTCTGAGGAATGTTCATATTCGTCATCCAATATAAACGACGTTCAACACTATTTTCCATACAGTGAAAATGTCCTAAGACATAAAAGTATTATAATAGTTGATAATATGTATCATGCACTAGATTTACATTTTTTTGAAGTCATTTAATTTGTTTTTGCAAGTCTCTTATGCTCACCAAGGATACATTAATATAAAAAGAAAATTATACTGTAAAAACAGTGATATGAAGTATTTTTTTTATTTTAATATATTTTAAAGTAACGTTTATTAATGTGATGACAAAGATGAATTTTCAGCAGGCATTCTTTTGTCCCAAAACGAGGGACAGTAATGTAAATATTTTATTTATACAGTAAATATGTAAACAATTTGTGATGATTGAACTGAAAATGCATTCATAAAAGAGGAAAAAAATAAATAAAAAAAAAAAAATATATATATACAGTATATACATGAAGTATATAGACAAAAATAATAATTTTCTTGACCAATTTGTAACTTTTAATTACAACCTGTAATCTTGAATATGATCTTTGCCATGTTGTAATAATTGGGGGAAAAATGTAATTCATAAAAAATGATTTGGCCGTTTCCTTAGAACTAAAAAACTGTTTGACAATTGTTATTTCTGTAGTGTTTATAAAAATACTGATATTTGAATGAGGTAAGCCTTCAAAGGGTTGAACAGGCAATGTGTGAATGATGTAATTCCGTGAAAATGAGCGACGTATAAAGCTATGACATATTGTCATGGTTGCAAGTACTAAAAACAATATTTTACAGTTTATTACAGAATAGATAGAATCCATGATGCACAACATCTCGAGGATCTTATTTTTAGTGTGGGGTGCTAATCGGCAGGGGCTCTCTAGGACGTTTAGGTTTCTAGATGGCAAGAAGTTATGTATGAATGTCTGTAAAACGCCACTTAAGAAGTTATCCGTGTTTGTCCACAGCAGATGCTTTCCAGATGTAACTATCTTTAACAGACTATATATATTATAGTATATATATATATTAATTTATAGGAAGTTGAAGAGTGTGGGAAAACCAACTTGATCATTTAATCAAAGTTTATTGTTGGTCTGTCTTGAATGGTTAAAATAGATCAAAAATGAATGGGTGCAAATGAATGTGATTTTTACTTGCCTGCATTCAATGATTGGTTCATGTCAAACCCCGTAGCCAATCACATGTCTCGTTATTTCTTGACAAAGCAGTTTTCTCTTGTAGTAAACACTTTATCGCCCATTTTCGACACGTAAAATTTGATTTAGTGTGATTCAGCTGATGCTGTCACAGTCAGTTAGCCTCCGAGAGCCTTTTATTGCCCTCTATTTTATTCTGTTAAACTCTACCCTTGCGTTTATTTCATTCGTTAGTCTGGGCCAGGTTGCCTCACAGTGTGTTTCTTGAATGACGAATATGTTTCAGGACATTATGATGAACCTGGCTAAAGCCGTAGCTAATGCTGCTGCCATGCTGGTGCTGAAAGCCAAGAACGTGGCACAGGTGGCCGAGGACACGGCGCTGCAGAACCGAGTCATTACCGCCGCCACGCAGTGCGCGCTCTCCACCTCACAGCTGGTGGCCTGTACAAAGGTACTTTTCAGAGTTTGTGGGGAAGTGAATGCAGTGAATGCTACTTATAATTTATACATATTACTGATGACTTTTTAAACTTGTTTTTATTCAAAGATATCTGGAATACACTAGAACACATTTGTCTGGGGATAAAATTACTTATTTGTTAGTGTTTGCTGAGTGGCTAGTGTTTGGGGTCAGTAAGATTTTTAAATGTTTTTCAAAAAAAAAAAAAAGGCCCTTATGCTGCTTTTATTTGATTAAAAAGTACAGTAAATACAGTAATATTGTGTAAGATTATTACAATTTAAAATTTGTCCAGGTTTTGTCTTATTTGACATTTTTAAAATGCAATTTATTCTGGATACAAAGCTGAATTTTCAGGCAATCATTTATCCAGTCTTCCAGTGGCGTAACCTTAAGAAAGCATGCTAATATGCTGATTTGCTGCTCAAGAAACATTTCTGATTATTATCAATGTTGAAAACAACTATGCTGCTTAATATTTTTATGGAAACTGAAACATGAGCCTTTGGTCAGTATTAGATGAAATAGAATGTAAATTTGAAAAAATTTAAAATAAAAATATAATTCTTAAAAAAAAAAAAAATTACTGAATCAAACTTTTGAATGGTAGTGTATGGTATTTCACATAATTTAATGATAGTAAATAACTCTACTTTGCTTAATAAAGTAATAAAATGAGAGCTTATTTGACCAAATATTCACCCCATAATTACCTCAAAATTAAAGTAAAAAAATAAAAGGTCTATATTAATAGTCAAATAACACATACATTTGTACAATAGACGATTTTAATGTGATTCGATCCAATATATTAATTGGGAACCATTAAGGGACGTTAAAATCTTTGCATTTTTTACGACTGGTATACAATACGCATAAATACAAATATTTCTATATAATATATAAAATTATATAAAGTCTGATATTTTAATTATAATATACAATATACCAATATTCTTATTCTATATGTTGTGACATAACGCGTATTAATTAAGATTGGGCTAGACTTATGGCGTTAATGTTATTTTAAATCAGATGGGCTTTTTACACAGCAAAAATTATAATTCTTAAATGAAGATGCACTACACGAATTACCATAGTGATAGTATACCCTGGTATTTATTTGAGGTACTAAGAAACAGTAGGAATTTGCTTTCTCCTTTGTAACCAAATTTGAGTGAAGGAACACACACAGCCACTTTGATTTGGATGGGATTTAAAAAGTAAGAAGTACATCTGTGAAACATGAATTTGAATGGGTTTTTGAAAGATAACCGCACATAAGACACCAAATGTTGTTGGTTAATCATTTAGAATAAGGAACTCTAGACTTTATTCCATCTTCAAGAATCGGCTAAAAACAAATCTCTTCCATCTTTATTTGACCCTATAACTCTAGCACTCTCTATTCTAATTCTATTATTTAAAAAAAAAAAAACTTCCCTTTTAGACTTGCACTCTATTCATTTATCTGCTTGTTTTCACTATTTTATGTTATTTATTTTGATTTAAAAAGTATTGTACGTGTATGCATTAAGTGAGAATTGTTATTATAAGCCTTGCATGTCAGTGCTCTCTTTTGATTTTGATATCTTCCATTGTCCTCATTTATAAGTCGCTTTGGATAAAAGTGTCTGCTAAATGTAAATGTAAATACTGACTGATTAATCAGGAATACAAGAGTTGGCCACTACTTAAAGTGCCCATATTGTGCCATTTTTAAGGTTTCTAATATTGTTTTGGTGACGTGACATATAGCCAAGTATTGTGTCCCATACTCGGAATTTGTGCTCTGCATTTATCCCATCCAAGTGCACACACACAGAAGTGAGTAGTGAACAAACACACACACACCGTGAACACACACCGGGAGCAGTGGGCAGACATTTTTTTGCTGCAGTGCCGGGGAGCAGTTGGGGGTTCGGTGCCTGGCTCAAGGGTCTCACCTCAGGCGTGGTATTGAAGGTGGAAGAGAGCACTGTTCATTCACTCATCCACCTACAATCAAGTGTTTAGAGAAGCAGTCGTCAGTAAAATGACTGGAACACAAAAAAGATTGGGGTTGTCCTGCTGTGGTACAGTGGAAAAAAATAATTTTAACCACTGATTCTTTGCAGCCGCATCTTCTCGAAATGATGATAACCACACAAACAAGCTACAGTGTTTGAGGGCAGGTCAAGTTGTTCGCGGCCGTCCAACGTAGAACATAGGCGTGCATTATGCAAATGTGTCATGTGACGTGTAGTCGTTCAGAAACGATTCTTTCTTTTGGGAGACAATGCACTTTCGGCATTACTGTGCAGATCGTTTACATTCACATAAAGCTACATTACACACTGGCAATATTCGAAATGACATAATAGGGGCACTTAAATTTTGCTTTACTTTTTTATAATGTGTCATTCCCTGAGACTATTTCAGTTCTGAGTTCATATTTTCATCTGCTCTAAAAAAAAAACACACACTCCCTTACACCTGATGTCCAAAATAATCTGTCGCAATTCTGAACACGATGTCTTCCATCTATTTCGGTGTACGTTGATTGTGGTAGGTGGTGAGCCCCACCATCTCCTCCCCGGTGTGTCAGGAGCAGCTGGTGGAGGCGGGACGTCTGGTGGAGCGATCGGTGGAGGGCTGTGTGAAGGCGTGTCATGCCGCCTCAGAGGAGGGCGAGCTAATCCGACAGGTGAACATGGCGGCTGGCGCGGTCAGCCAGGCCCTCAGCGACCTGCTGCAACACGTGCGCCACTACGCCAGCTGCGGTGAGCCAATCGGACGATACGACCAGGCCACTGACACCATCATGACCGTAACAGAAAACATTTTCACCTCAATGGGGGATGCAGGTGAGACTGTCCTCAACCGATAGTTTCCAAAAACTTTGCAGAATTATTGCAGTGTGGTTGCTAAGGTGATTTGTGGGGTTGCTAGGGGGTTAAGTTGAAAGGGACACCTCCAAGTGTAATTGGTCTCTAGATATGTCCTTGAATGGCATTTTAGTTTCCTTTGCCTACTTTTTGCTTAAGAAACATTTCTTATTATTATCAATGTTGAAAACTGTTGTGCTGCTCAGGGTTATTGTAGTTAACTAAAATATTACTTACATTTATTTATTTCAACATTTTATTTGAAATAAATAAATGTTATGAAATAAAAAGAAAATTATATTTTCCTTTTTTTTCCCAGCTAGTTCCCAAGGCAATATTTCTCATTTTAATTAGTTTAACTTAATGTACTAAAATAAATAAAACTAAAACTAACATAAAAATGAATAAATACTATAATTATAACAATAACACCACACAATCCGAAAACTGAAAATGAGAACAGAAAATATAAAAATAAAAATGTATTCAAAATATGAATAAAAACTATAACAGTATCGGTATGATATTAAAATAATGTTGGTGCTGTCTTATATTTTTGTGGAAACTGTGGTCCTTTTTTCAAAATTTTTTGATGAATAGAAATTTAGGAAGAACATTTATAGAAATATTTTATTCAATGTCTTAGTCTAACTGGTCTATAGATACGACCTAATGTCATCTCATAGTTTTCCTTTGCCCGCATTCTCCACCAAAAACCATGGTTGAAAACCAAGTAATAGCACAACTCTCCTCAACAAATCATGAGCTATCATGCACGTTGCAGAATGAATTATGTGACAATGTTTAGTACTTGGGGTTTTTAAGGGATGTTCCAAGTCCTCCCTCAAAAAAAAGAAGCAATAGGAACTAGTATTTTTGCCTTAGAAAGTGCTGCTAAATGCGATAGATGGGCCCGTAACACAGGAAGTAAAACAATTCCAGGCTACAGAGAATTTAATAAATGAAAAATAAGCATACAGTAATACACAAGAGAGCTTTAATATCTTTCAGGCACATCGTCCAAACAAAGCATATCTGTGCTTTGACACAATAGGATTAACTTTTCCATATTCAGAATTGCACAATTTTTTTTATGGTGTTCCTGGCCTCATTTTGAAGCTCTGAATTGTGTGCTAGCATCTCACCCGCCTACAGCCCTAATTCAGGTGACCCACAAGCAACATTCATTCTCCATTATGATGCTCTGACAGATATTTAGCTAGCTAGCTTTGCTCAGCCTTTGTATCTTGTCTGTTGTTTTTCTGGGAGAATTTGACCCCCAGTTTATTTTGACTCCGTGAGGTCCTTAAAAGTGATTTTGTCTGCGGTCTGTGCTGTCTTTTTGGGTCGTTTTCAAAACTGTAGATGTTTGTTATGCTATGGCCGTAAGTCTAAAGAATCCTCAAAAGATTCTGTGCCCACGAGGTTGTCAAAATCATGTCATATAAAACCGCTACAGAGCATCAAATCTGCTCTCAATCACGCACGCCCGCCCTGTCTTTTAACTTTTTAAAGGAAAACACATGGCAAAAAATGCTGGTGGGGTTGACTTCAACTGTTCAAGTTAAACATGGAACATCATAAATGACATGGGCAAATAAATCTTCATCATCAAAGAATTGTTTAGCATAAAAGTCAACAAGAACTCAATATTGACTGTTTGCTTTAATACACGTTATGGTTTGTATTGTGCACGATTCAGAAGAAAAGTGCATGTTGTTCAGAAGGAAAAAAAATGCATTTTGTACCCTTTCATGTAGTGTTGCTCTGTCTCTGAAACTGACCTCACTCAAGCCATGCAAACTTAACATTAATTTAAATTGGCATTTGGTGGATGTTGCTTTACGAACGATAACAATATATTTTTTCTTTAGCCGATATGCAGAACCAAATGAAATTTTAATTTATGCTTTTTGAATAACTAAATAATTTAGATTACAATAAATACAATAAATTAAGTTGAGCACTTTTTTTTGTTTGTTTTACAAAATATTCACTCAAAATGCACTCAAACGCTTTGTAAAATTAAAAAAATACATTTGTAAAATATAATGTTTTAGTATGTTTTAGATCCAATTATAATACTTGGAATATTAAGAGCTATTTAAATCCGTATTTTTCAGACTGGCATTACAAATTATATATATATCTTATTATACTATCATCTACATTCAGTAAAATGTATGATGATTTATGTTATTATAAATACAACATAATTTTTAGTAATGATCGTATTTTATTACTATTTTTGTTTATGCATTTTATTTAGAAAGTTGTTTGCCGTTAACATGTGTTGCCATTAATTTCCATACGTTGACTTCTTAGCTAAAATGTGTCATCCTTACAAAAACAAATAGTAAGTATCCAAATATATATTAAGTAATCGGCAACACATTACAATCAGGTTTTATTAGTTAACATTAGTTAACTAATTAACATGAATTAAGCATGAACAATACTTCTACAGCATTTATTAATCTTAATGTTAATTTCAACATTTCAACAGCTAATGCAATATTAAAATCACAAGTTCTGCTTGTTAACATTAGTTAATGCACTATGATTACATGAACCTACACATTAACACTTATTTTCATTGACTGACATTAACAAAGATTAATAAATACTGTAATAAATGTACTGTTCATTGTTTGTTCTTGTTAGTTAATACATTAACTAGCATTAACTAATTGAACCTTATTGTAAAGTGTTACCGAGTAATCTACTTTGCCTGTAAATACCATTTGTTTGGGTGTTTTTTTTTTTAGCACACCAAATGGTGACATTTATCGGTAGACCCAAAATTAAAGATGTTCATAAATGTGAATGTCAGCAACATCAGCTAAACAGCTATTTAAGCATTGTTTTAGGCTAGTGTTGTAGTTAATGCACTAATTTAATGCAAATGGCGGCAATAACAGCAAGTATGATGCGTTTATAAAAGAAGTGTTACCATTTAAAAACAACTGAGATGTTTTCAAACCTGAACTTGACCTCCAGTCTCCACATCCCAGTCAAAAAGCATCCTCAAACAAGGCGGTATTTCAGAAGTGGGATCGTCGCCCACATTCAGCTGCAAACTTGCATTCAGGTCTGACTCCATTCTGTTATGAAAAGCCTACTTATCATTTCCCGGTGAATCAAATCAAGTCCTACCTTTTTTTCTCATTTAACTCAGAAATAGAGAAAGTAAAACGGGTGAATGCTGTTTCATGTTGATTTAACAAGCTTACTATTTTCACACTGAATCCATCCTACGTTTCGAGAAGTGAAACACCCCTTAAGCACACCTCTCTCCCTTGATAATCTTGTCAACGCTTGTATTTCTGGATCTATGTAGGTGTTCAGGAAATACAGAGAGTCCATTTATGGAAAACAAGTAGGCACGCTTTTGAAAGGGCCCTTGATCAATGATGTACTTCAGGTCACACGGGTGCACAACCATTTGAGCGCTTCAGTTCCTGAAGCGATATGCAGAAAGATTGATTTTCAAAGAGACCAGCTTCAGCGGAGCCAGATTCACACACATTAAAGAAATGTGGAATGGCTGGGGTTTTTTTCAGTCTGGAGAAAGTCAAAGACAGTGAAAATGCTGTGGAAGGAGCCAAGAATATGCCAGTAGATGTTTCAAAAGAAATAAAAAATAAATCTGCCCACACAGCATGAAGATATTGTGGCGTTTAAGTAACATTTATGTTCACATTTACAGGTGAAATGGTACGACAGGCGCGGGTTCTGGCCCAGGCCACCTCGGACTTGGTAAATGCGATGCGCTCCGACGCCGAGGCTGAAATCGATGTGGATAATTCCAAGAAACTGCTCGCAGCTGCCAAGCTGTTGGCTGATGCCACTGCCAGAATGGTGGAAGCTGCAAAGGTATGAGAAGTAAAGCAAGATACAACCTCTGCATTTACAGTATAAAAATATATATATTGATAATTCCATGATTTTTAGACTTGTTTGTTTAACAGGTACCATGATATTTCTACCAAATGATAATTTTTTTATTTTGTGAATAATGTTTTTGTTTGTTTGTGTTGTGTTTTAAGCTGCAGTCCGTAAGGTTTGCCTCTTTGTCGCCATCTCTGTTTGAAAACCTGCAATTGCAGCTGTCTGCGGAATTATCTTCCTTGCGTGGGTAGCGAGTCGGCACGGCTCCAGCGCGGATGAATCTAATGTTCTGAGGTGAATGTGTGTGTGGCAGTCAGTCACCGCACCGGTGTGGATATTTACTGTACTTCGCAATCACAGATTCTAGCCTACGTCTTGGAATATATGACTCAAATAAAAATTTTCACCGTATATTGTCATCTGAACAAGTAACAAGTCTGCCACATTTGTTCTGACCAACTGAGGAAAAAAAAAGAAACGCGCTAACCATGGTGATTTCATCTCATTCTCTATCACATCGAAGCGGGCAAAGTATTTTATTGTTCCTGTATTCTCAAATTGTTTAAGTTAACAAGCTCAGCATTTGCTTGCCTATGGTGTCATATAGGTGTATTACGTTTAGATTTCAATTCGGTACTCAGTCTAGATCTCTACACTGTCAGAACTCGTCAAATTATTTCATATTAAGAAATTCTTTTAACACAAAAAGCAAATTATGCTCCCGTCGAACTGGTTGTCTTTAAAATACAAATAGGGTTCTCCTGATCTTAATCCTAACACATTTACAACTGGTATATTAAGTTCAGTTCATTCCAACACCCGTGAAGTCAAATATTTCGTGTATTATAATCCGGCCTCAAACAATGATACATTGATTATTCCCTCTACAGGGTGTGAAAGGCTGGAAACGAGTCGGGCGAAACGCAGATCCACCTCAGATCTCACCTGCGATAGCCTACGGAAACGGCCGGGTCAAGGACACTCCCTAGGGTCATGTGTTACAGCCGCTAATGAACGGCCGCGGCTGTGTAAACCTACCCGTACCACTCAAATTAGGAAACATTATTATAAGCTAACCGTTGTAGATCGGGCTAAAGTAAGGCGATAGTTTGGCTGGCTGGTTATGTACTTGCTCAAAGATTGATTTCGGATCATCTTGTTAACCAAAAAAAGTTATGACTGCATGCTGTAATTTTTTGAGTGTTTTTTTTTTTTTATTGTGCTTTGAGGTTTGTTTTGAGTTCTTCTTGGTTTATTTTGTTTTGCTTTTTTGTGTTGGGATTTTGTATTGTTTTTGGGTTTTTAGTTTTTGTTTTAATTTTTGTGTTTGTTATTGTAGGCGTTTTTGTTTGGAGTTTGGTTTCTTTTGTTATTGTTTTTGGATTTTAGGTTTTGGTGTGTGGGTGTGTGTGTGTGTTTGTGTGGTTTTTGTGTCTTTTCTGTTTCGTCGGCTTTCACGTTTTACGCTTTTCTTTTATTGAACATGGATATTCAGGGCACCATGCTTTCTGGACACATACCCATGTCAATAATCCAAATTTGCTCTTTGAAATACCGTTGTCATGTCATGGTCCCCTCATGACGCAGTGCATTGGAGTCATTTCAATTTCAATTCATTCACGTTTATTTTGTATAGTACTTTTCACTACACTCAGAATGCAAAGCGCTTCACAGGAAAATAAAGTTTCGAACATTACAATTAAAAAGTAAGTTATGCATTGGTGCCTCTGTCAGATATTCAGTACATCAATTTTAACTGATACCATTAGTGTACCAGGGATCTTTTATGAGGTTATCTTTTTTTTTTTTTTTTTTACCAAGGACTCCAGAATCCCAGCCACACTGTAAACAGTGCTTTTGTCTCTCATCGTCTGCTTCATTTCTGAATACCTAAAGAGGCCCTGAGCCATGATTTTAGATTTGACTCCTGATAAGATGGACCCCAGATTGGGGGGGGTCGATTTCAGTCCCATCAGCAACCCTAGAGAAGTATAAATGGCCAGGATGTAATTATTATCCAGCCATCTGAAGTGCATGCTTATGATTTGTTAGGTACATTTGATTCATGATACAGTAATCACAACATCACTGCCATTATCAAACTTCAAAGATGATGCAAATCCCAAACAACGGTTTTCCTGTGTTCATCTCACGTAGCTTGGGTTTTCCTCTGCTAACGGCCCCTAATTCCTCTTTGCATTGAATGTTTTGTAATGCGCTGTAAGTGTGTGGATGGCGTAACTGAGAGTTCTGCTGCCGTTGACAAATTTCCCTTCACAGGTCTGACCGAGCCTGGGATTTATCTGTGACAACTTTGTCCTCTGAGAATTGCCTTTCACTTTCTGTTTAACCATTAAGCAAGGTGATAAAATGAAACAATGAGAAACAATAAAGGCTTCAAAATGGCACATTAGCTACTAGTTTTGAAAGTAATATGCAGCATGTATACTGTCAATGTGTATATATGACTACAGTATATATGACTATATTCAAAATATAACACAGCCTCTGCTTAAATGTCTTCTTTTTAATTATTATATGATTGAACAGTCCTAGATGATATCTTTTTATACACAATTGGATTAATTAACTATTAATTTCTCATAGTTGTGCCTTTATATCTCACAAATGTTCCTTTATTTTCCAGAATTGTGACTGTATCTCATAATTGTGACTTTATATCTCACAATTGTGGTTTTATATCCCATAATTGTGACTATATCTAATAATTGTGACTTTAACATTCACTATTTCTTATTACTGTGGCTATATACCTGAAAAATAATGCAACTTTATTTAGCGGAATTCTGACTTTGTATATCACAAAAAAAAAAAATTTTAAACCTAATTTTTATTTAAACCTTTTTTTAAACTTTGAGGTGGTAATTGGCTTCCATATATACCTCATATATTGCATTAAAAAATATTAGGCAGTATACAGCATGTAATGGACAGATTTAGTGAGCACATTGCTTCCATTCTGAATATTGCCCATCAGAAAAATGACCCAACACAATCTAATGTTGCATGTTAACAGCACATATACAGTAATGTAGACTGCTATTAAAACCAATTGAAAGAAATGGGTGAAGTACATGAAACTAATCCAGTAATTGTACCTGTATGGTATTTGTGCAGGGTGCTGCTGCATACCCAGAAAATGAAGACCAGCAGCAGAGGTTACGAGAGGCTGCTGAAGGGTTACGGGTCGCCACCAACGCAGCCGCTCAGAACGCCATCAAAAAGAAACTCATTCACCGGCTGGAGGTGAGGCCGTGCTTTATTACGCCACCTCCTGTTCAGCGTCCGCTCTGTTTGATCCTGCCTTGTAATTCACCGTTTGAACATCGTAAATTATAGTGTTGTGGAGGACGCTGATAAAATGTAAAAATTGATTATGAGCCCTTCCTCAAAATGAAACTTATGTCATCATTTACTTAACCTCATGTACTTTTTCATTTAGGGAAATTTAGGCTACTTTTATATAGTTTTTTCCTTATTTTTTTTTAAGCTCAACTGCATCCGTCCCCACATTTTTGTCTGTTTAGGACAAAACACATACTAGCATGGAAGAGGTGGCTTTTTATCCACATGTATATGGTAGCGGTTTAGTTTCCGTAGCTGTATTTTTCCATTGGCCAACAGTTTCGACCAGTGGAATCCAGCGTTCTGGTTCTGTTTGGTCTCTTCACATCAACAAAGATGGCTTTGTTCTTGAGGTTCTTTTTTTTCCTGTCTCTTCCATCTATCATCTTTCCTCACACAGACCTTGGACAGTCTTTCATTTCAACGAATCTTGTTTTTTTTTTTTTTCTTTTGGCTTCCTTTCTTTTTTTTGTGTTCTTTTTATTTTGCACTTACTTCTAAAGTGTAGCATGTTGCCACTGGATTTTGCTAAATCCTTTTGTGATGGACATGGCCAGAAACATCCCAAATGCTCTACAATCCTTCCTGAACCCGTAATGAAATTCAGTCAGAACAGTCGGGTCTTTGTATGGTTAACACAACGTTTAACACTGTGCAGAGTGATGCCAGATGTTAGGGCTGCACAATTAATTGAAATAAAACTGATATTGCTTAGCATGATTATCGTCGCAATTTAATAAGATGGCTATAATGAGCAATTCATCTATTATAAACTAAAAATAGCATTGGCTGCATATCTCGACAAGTGCATGTATATGAAATTAAAGAATACTGATCAATTATTACAGTTGTATGTAATATAAAATTATTAGTATTATGTGTATTTTCCTTACAGAATAACTTCGTTTTTTTCGCCTTTATATTTAAATATTAAAATATTCACAGAAGTAATCGTTCTATTTTTATTTAGAATAGTAGTAGTTAGTATACATTAAATAAGTAATATTTGATTTATTTTTTTTCGGAGTAATCTAATAATAATCAGTAGTAGTAGTAGTAATAAAAAAATAAATAATAACCATTAATTATTTTCTTTATCTGTATATATTAAAGGCAATTAATATTCATTTTTTTATTATTATTTTGTTTCGGGCCAAATTGGTGTTGTCCTCAAAACGAGCACAAAAACCTGTAATTTTTTTGTAAATCACAATTTTTAGTTTTTAATTTTTTAGCATACCAATATTTTTTTTTTTTTTTTTTTTTTCTTTTTTTTTTTTTTTTTTCTTTTTTTTTTGCATTTTTTATTATTTAAATAAATTTTTTCTTTCCATCCAAATTGTTCAGCCCTACTGATGTAATAGTCCGCCACAATGTCCACATTTGTTATTTGCTGTGCTAGTAATTATTGAAGCTGTAATTCGTTATTGTTATTTGTCTGGAACAGAATGCAGCAAAACAGGCCGCAGCTGCAGCGACGCAAACCATTGCAGCCGCCCAGAATGCAGCTGCATCCAATAAGAACACCATGTCACATCAGCAGCTCGTGCTCAGCTGCAAGGTATTGTGGGTAATTCTATCCTGAGAAATTCAGGGCACTAATTTATAAGAGAATTGAAATTAAACTATTCTGACTGTGGATTTGTGGATGCTCTCCAGGCTGTGGCTGACCATATCCCACATCTAGTGCAGGGAATGAGGGGCAGTCAGGCCCACCCGGAAGATCTTGGTGCCCAACTCGCCCTTATCATCGCCAGCCAGAGTTTCCTGCAGGTAAAATGCACATGCAGTGTTTGTTTAGCAGCCTCTGATTTGTCAATAAATGATCCTCACATTGTTTTTGTCATTGTTTGCGTTTCATTTGTCTCCAAACAGCCGGGAAGTAAAATGGTGACATCTTCTAAAGCGGCCGTTCCGACGGTAACCGACCAGGCAGCTGCGATGCAACTTGGTCAGTGTGCCAAGAACCTGGCCACCTGCCTGGCAGAGCTGCGCACAGCTGCACAGAAGGTGCCCAAAGTTTACTGCCTTCTAGTAGATCCAAAACACCTTTAACCAATGAAGCATATTGTAATAACCTTACTACAATGCACTGCATCAGGTGTAGAGATCTTTCCATTACTCATGTTTTAAAGAGACAGTTCATACAAAATCGAATATTTTCTCATAATTAAAGGTGTGGTCATATTTACAGTTGTTAGGCGAATTTTCACGGTTAAAATGGGAATCTATGCGATTGGGACCGTGCCGGTTCTCCCTATACACAACGTAGGCTACTCTGGGCTTCAGGTGTGAGCTTTAATCGGACAATACCCACAAGATGTCATACGGACTGTTGACTGCTTAACTTTGCCTTGGCGAGTTTTCACTTAAAAGCAGTCAGTTTTGTCTAAAGTGAACATAAACAGTTGGAAAAGTAACTGAATGCTTGTCAGTATTTTAGATCTGTGCAGTCGGTCTTAAAGTGACCGGAGCCTAATAAACATACTGCTGTCTGTGCCATTTAATGTTAATCAAACAACAAAAGAAAATGAGAGAATCATTCAGTGTTCCTCACTGAATAACTTTAGTAGCTTTAAAAAGAATCTGTGCATATTTAAAGGGGTCATATGATGCTATTTTTTTTTTTCCTTTCTCTTTGGAGTGTTAAGCTGTTCGTGAATAGATAAGATCCCTAAAGTTTCCGAGGACTAAAGTCTCAAACCCAAAGAGATAGTTTATTCTTTAGTAAAATTAAACTCGTGTACTCCATCCTAAAACAAAAAACAAAATACACGCCTCGTTAAAAAACAAACGAACTGAAAAAAAAAAAAACAAACCAGCCCCTCCCAACCTGTCCGTCACTGTGTGGGAAGATTTTTGCACAACACCCCCGGCCCAAATGTGCACTCAAAAGAAAAAGAAATGCTACTTTGATTCTCCTCGCTGTAGTATTGGTGCCGCCTTTGTTTGCCATGCCGCCCCGCCACCATGTCGTGAGATTGCTGGTGTTTTGGTGGCGAAATCGAAAATATACTTTTTTGGCCTTGTCCAAAAAGCGACACAACTAGAAATCCAGTGTTTAAGGTGTATTGACAACATGTTCCGAACAGTTCACACCAAATATCCCCGTGTGTGTGTGCACCGCATTTTATTTTTGGGACTCTTGCCTGGGAGAATAGCCGACAATGCCGGCAGTGCTGACTCACTCACAGTCTGTAAGCTTAACGTTTTCATATTAACGAATTTGCCACTACTGATTTGATTCAAACTCGAGTTTTTGAACACTGTAGAGTACGCCTTGTTGTTTGGGGCATTTCTCCGCTCCCACATGTGCAAACATGTTTTATGTTTACTGCCCTGCAACGCAATGCGCTAAAAAGAACAGTATAAGTCTTATAATCCAGTAAAAATCAGTATTTATGTCTCCACTGGATGCAACAAATTCCTCGTTTTTAATGGGTTTTATTGTTTTTGTCTCATTGCTCTGGCCGGGACACAGCATCACAGTATGGTAAAAACGAAAACTGGCGTACCATTTCCGTCACATCTGCGGTATTCGACCCATCACAATGCCTGGATAGCTGGTCAATCAGCTTACACCTCCCTTTCCAGAAGATGCGCTTTGTCAAAAATCGACGTGTTTTCAGAAGGCGTACTAGAGTACAACAGTAATTACACTAATGTGTTGTGAACCTAAACCGCATAACACATTTCATTTACCAACCAACTACACCAAAATTTTACTTTTTATCAACTCATACTATTACGCCCTTTAATTCATACTGTGAAGGCTCTGCCGTGTAGTCTTTATTTAGTAGTTTAGGGGTCCTTTATGGGGATAGTTATGAGCACAATGACTGGGCCCCTGACAATTGGTTTGCTTAGTCCCCCAGAAGTCAACGGGCGACATTTGCCAGCGCAGATTTCTCAAGGTTCGTGTTGGTCATGCGAATTTTGCCAGTTTCAACCAACTGCTTGATTGAAATGCGTTGTAAGCTGCACAAACTGTTGACAGTACACCTTGTCTAACTGTAACCATTGCTGAAATTACAGATGAAATAAATAGACTTACAGTTTACTATGCACACTGTATAAAGTTCCTTGATCACGGTCCCCAACTCACTTCAAAACTTTTATTAAGTGTTTTTTATCTACTGAATTTTTCCAGAAAAGACATTTATCATCGTGAACAATTGATCATGTTGTTAAACACATACGATCCACTAAAGGCCCGGTACTTCTCCGTCCAGTTCTGATGATTCCTTCAAAAAAATACAATATGTTGCATTCCCTTTCTAAGTTATGGACCATGGAGCTTTTTCACAAAGTCACTGAAATGTGTGTTGTTGTTGTTTTTTATCTTGTTGGTTGTATCAAGGCTCATGAGAGCGTGTGTTCCTCTGGGATCGACCTCTGCTCTCAGCGCAGTTCAGACACCATCAGATGAACTACAAGATGCCAAAAATGGCCACCTGTAAGGACAACTCAAACCACTCCCGGTACAATCCGGGGGGGGTGGGGGGGAGGGGGGGGGGGGGCGTTAAGGTGAAATTTCCACATAAAACTTTATCATCAACTTTTTAGCAGTAGTTCTCACCGTCTCTATTCACTGAGGCTTGTGTCGTAGTTGGAGAATGTGCCGTCAGGATCTGGGAAGTAACGTCTAAAGCTGTGGGCTCCTCCCATGCGCTCACGTGATGACCGGTATGCTCAGTCCTGCAGGGCTACGACCTTATACTTGGTGAAGAACACTTATGTCTTCTTTTCTTTCAGCGCTATAAAACACATACTTCAGGGAATCTAATCTTACGAAAGTATTAATGTTGCAGTATAACAACCGATTTACCACAAGTAAGGAAATGTCTGATTAACGTCCCCTCAACCAATAGTACCCGCTGAAGTGTGGGTTAAGGCGCCCTCGATTGTTTTTGGAGAACCCAAACAGCAAATTTCGTTGTCTCATCCAGTGAACTGTCCTTGTTGTTCCCGTTAATCCACGTTTAAGCCAAATGATGTACTACAGTTATAACAAATTGAATAAAAACTCCAAGCCAAAAAAAATTACGTCATCAACAGCACTGTAGACTGCTTTCAAATCGTATGTGTGTTTGCGCGGGAATCGACCAAGACCTTCGGCCTCCCTAGTGAAATGTCCTACCATTGAGGCGAAAACAAAAGAGTTAATCACTCAGGGTTTTTATTTGGCGAGATATCTACATTTGTCTATCTAAAAATGCATCTACAAGATTTTGGCTGATTTTCCCAAGAAACAAGCCTTGTCCAAATTAAGGCATAAAACTGAGAGGCGACAGCGGTGCTGTAACTACCACCTCACACCCTCAATTTTTCACTCTGTCTGGCTGTATCGCTGCCTCTGGAGAGCTTCTCAAGCAATCGTATAACTCAACCCGCCGTCCTCATTCATCGTATTTCACTAGATTTAAACATACCATCAGCCATTTGGCTCTACTTTGGCTGATAATCATGATTGATGTAATGTGCGTGCATTGTGCCCTCCTGTTTTGTCCTTTCTGGCTAAAGTATGAGGCCTATCCCATATGTGGTGCATGTTATTTTTCTTTTCCACCACACTCAATATTGTTGGAACATCAGGGCTTCTGGTCACCAAGCACACTCGAGGCTTAAGCCTTTATAGGAACAAGACCTTTGGCTGGTGTTTCAAAAAGCCTTCCCTCCTTTTGAAATACAGTTTATTGAAGCTTGGTCGTTAAATGTAAACATACGGTAAAAATGAATGTGTTTCCCTAATTTGAGATTACAGATATGAGGCACAATGTCGGACAGACCCGTTAGTTAGATATTAAGGTTAGGGTACCGATTTCGTAGAGGCTAGCATAGCACGCTAGCTTTGAAAGCATCAAGATCCATCCTCTCGCTAATCACTGGTCTGAAGCCACGCTCCTCCAAAACACATGACCCTAACCATGCACATGTAATTATCATCTCAGATATAATCTCAGAAGCCAATATTGCCTGTAAATTGGATTGTCCATATATCGATAAATTACTGTAATAGATAAAATCTCATGATATCAAAAAAAATGCAGATTAATTGTTCAGAGTGATATATCCTGTGATTGCATTGGAACTATAATTCAGAATGCAAAACTCATTTAGATCTGACCAATATTCGATAGATCACTGTGATGATATAATCTAAGACTGCCTAACATGGCCACGATGTTTTTTAAATTATCGACCAAGTATATTGGAAGATGTCTTTGATAGACATCATCTAAGAGTGCCAAATATGTTCCATTTAAGTGGTCTGTTATGATCGACTGTGTGTTATATCGACCTGGTTATCGGTAGATCACTGTGATAGATATAATCTAATAAAAAATTAAATAATATTGTCCAAATTAATTTGTCTGACTGTTATATTGGTAGATCACTGTAATAGATATAATCTCAACATGGCAAATATCGGCTGATTAATCGGTCTGACTGTTATATCGGTAGATCATTGTAATAGATATAATCTCAACATGGCAAATATCGGCTGATTAATCGGTCTGACGATTATAGCAGTAGATCACTGTGATAGATATAACCTCAGAATGCCAAATATCATCTGATTAACTGATCTGACTGTTAAATCGGTAGATCGTTATAATAGATATAATCTCAACATGGAAAATATCGGCTGATTAATCGGTCTGCCGATTATAGCAGTAGATCGCTGTGAAAGATATAACCTCATAAATGCCATAATGTCCAATTAATTCCTGTTTTTGTGTGTGTTGTGTGTGTGTGTGTTGTGTGTGTGTGTTGTGGGTGTTTGTGTGTGTGTGTGTGTTTGTGTGTGTGTGTGTGTGTGTGTTTGCGGCAGGTGTGGCAGCAAGGGAAACTGCTCAAGCTCTGAGGACGTGGCCCAGCCGCGAGGGAGTGGCACGAGTACGTGGAGCCCCTAAAGTGCAGCGGCCCTGCTAGACTCCGCCTGTCCCGTGATGGAAGGGCTCGGCCATGGCTAATCCACAAGCCACCAAGCCCTAGTGTGCCCTGTGATGCCGAGAGCCAGCAGAGATTAGCACAGGTAGGAAAACGCACATTAAACACATGCAAATAAAGACAGATGTCCGCCCATCTTCAGAACATTTATTCAGTGACAATAGATGCTGAATGAAGGGTGGTTCATAGTTATCCAAAAAAGAGTATTTATTCCTTATTTGGGCCAGAATAGTTTTTGGTCGTCCTTCACCTACTGTATTACAACCAGATCAGGTCCCCCTCCCATCAGATCCCTTCTTGGCCACAATTATCTCCAATAAACCTAGCTAATTTTCTAGTCTGTCTCTCTGTTTCATCGCGACACTTTTTTTCTGGAAGGTTGGCCCAGCGGGCCGCCTGGATTCGCACAGGGTCTCCCGTTGGAGGCCAAACAAGGGCGTGGGCATAATGTATGTGACGGTGGCAGAAATTAGGGCCAAAGATGGTCTTTCTTGTTTGCCGGGGGCCGGAGTTGAATTTGAGATTCACCGGGCGCCGCATCGCGCTGGGCCTTTGGGAGTAGGGTGGGGTGGGAAGGATTGGGTTTGTTGGGTGTTTTCAGGGGGCAGGCTGTCTCCTCACCTCCCCAGCAATAACTGTGTGAACGGCTGACCTGGACAATAAGGGATGTGGACATGGCTCTCGCATGGCGAGCCAGTAAGAAGTGCTTTGTGGAAAATGTGAGTTTTTCTTGTCATTTCTTACCAGCTACTTGCGAGTCTAAACAAAAACTGTGTACTATAAAAAAAATTTAAAAACAACAACTTTATGTAAAGTTGTCACAATTTCTGAATGTGGACCCAGAATTCCTCAGATCACTTTTCATAATGAGGCGCAACAGGATAACCCTAACTTTTCCAGCTTCCCTCATGCTCCAATCCTCCACAGGCGCCGACAGACCTGAACCACACTCAGCCGCAGCTCATTCCATCAGCGGGAGGGTGTGCAGTCGTCACGTGGTGGCAGCAGCCAGCGGGCTGTGGCTTCCGGGAAGGTTCGCCAAGACTACTTTGATAGTTTTTAGATGCCGGCAATCTGCACGATGGCCTACACACGCAGGTAAGTTTTAGTGCCCTCATATAGGAATGCTGTTTATGACGTGCTTTACCCACAAATCTCATTGGTCAATGTACACTTTATGCATTTAGTAGACGCCTTTTATCCAAAGAGGACGTCAAGACACAAGGCCGGTTTGTTAGATCAACTATACTTAGGTGCTTCAATTCCCTGCCACATACCCCTAGCATATGATTCAATATGCTCTTTCGAATGGGAATTGTTGCTTTACACAACTGTTGGCTTTCGGTGAAAGACACAATGAAAATTGTCTCAGGTACTCACTCACCCAAGGCTAGCTTTATTTGTTTAAAATCCAGACAAAAGAGCAATATGTGAAAAGATTATCTGCAGTTTAAAAGAGTGTGCGCGATTTGATAAGTAAAATGTAATCTCAGTCCTGTGATGCAAAGCTGAATTTTCAGCATCATTGGTCCAGTCTTCAGTGTCACATGATCCTTTCAGGACACAGTCGACCAGCCTATGCCGGGTTGCGGGCTCAAGACAACGGATCTCGGAGGTCACCGTCATCAATGTTTGAAAAACATGGGCGCGCTTGCTAATTGGGCGTAGAAAGCGTCATCGGGTTGTCAGGCTGATAGCGCGGTTCAGGGGACAGTTCTCGTCAAAAGAGCAACATTGAGCGAAAAGAAACCTTTTGCGTAACATCGTGGCAAAGTGACAGTAAGACCTGCTCATGGAATGCATCCGTGCTGGAAGGATAGGATGTTAGTAAAAATAAAATCAACTTTTGAAAGGTAGTATACAATAGTTAAACAACTACCCCCACTCCCCCCCAAAAAATGGCGGTCACATTTTCTAAAACTCTATAGAAAATTTTGAAGTTCTGATTCCTTGTGGGTATTGATGCCCGGACGCTATGTGATTCCGCGGCCATAGCGGCTCCGAGAGCATAGATGCTCCACCGACTGCCAAAGCGTGATGATGGGCTTGTGGTTCTCTGACATGGCTGGTGGATTGATTAATTCGGAGAGGTGCCAGGTTCGACGCACGCGCAGCGGGGTTGATGGAGCGTGACATGCCCATTAAAAGATGATAGTGTGGGACACAGAGATCTGGCAGGACAGGACAGGCCGGAAGCCATCAGCAGATAGTCTAGCTCTGTGAAACTAAGGTGCCCATCAAAATGATGTGTAAAATAAGAGCCACAGTTTGCTCTTTAAGGGCAAAATTAGAAAAACACATCAACTTGGCTCATGAATATTAATTATGTGGTATCATATAATTAAAATTCAGTAGGCCTGCAATGCCTTGTTTAGCACTGTTCTTTACACAAAGCTGTCATATGGCTACAGAAGACGTGAAATATGTTGCATAAGTAAGCCGTATGGACCACATTTATGATATTTTTTTAGTATTTTGCATTCTTTTTGCAGTTTGAAATTTTATTAATTTATAATTGCATGGAAAAGTATTACAAGCAAGTTGCAGTTTACATCTTGCAGACTGTTTTTCTCACCATTCTAAGTTTACATCGTGCAAGAAGGAAAGTCAGAAGTGTGAAGTAAAAAGTTGAAATTACCTTTGTTTTTATTCTGTGGCAGAATAACTATCCCTTTAAATTTTGTAACCATAAAATATAACCTCTTTTGAAAGAACACTGCACATTTTTCTGCTGAAATAAAGTTAAAGAACAACATCGTTTGACTGCAGGCTGAGCTGCCATCTTCTGTTTCCATAGTCCAAAGATGACCAGATCCAGGTGATTGGCAACCTGAAGAACATCTCTATGGCATCCAGTAAGCTGCTATTGGCTGCCAAGTCCCTCTCTGTAGATCCAGGGGCGGCAAACGCCAAGAACCTCCTCGCAGCTGCGGCACGGTAGGAATGAGCTTCATTCGGCAGTCTAGGGAGAGTTTAGTGATCATTAACCAGTCATCCTAAGGTCACCCTGCTGGCCAACGACAAAAAAAAAAGAGCTTTCGCAAAATCAGAAACTGTGTATGAGTGTGTGAGGACATGCTTACTTAACCATATTTTGAGACATTTGTATCCAGAAGTGAGCTAAATCTGACAAAACCTCCTTTTGGGGACAATCTCATTTGTTAAACACTGTAAATAAGTTTTGTATTTTTCTTTCTTTTTTTTTTTATGTAAAAATGCAGAAAGTTTTCTGTTAGGGTATGAATTAGGGTTAGATTATATTATTTATTAGACTAGAATATATAAAAAACAATACAACTTAGTTGGGGACCAATTCTCACTATTAAATAGCTATTAACTACAGCTTTTACCTCAATATACTCGTAAATTGCTGCTTATTAATAGTTAGTACGGTAGTTAAGTTTAGGTGCGGGGTCAGATTAAGGGATCTAAAATATGGTCATGCAGAATAAGGCATTATTAATAAGTACTAATAAACAACCAATATACTAATAATATGCATGTTAATAAACAACTAGTTAATAGTGAGAATTAGTCCTTAAAATGAAGTGTTAAAACAATAGAATTCTGTTGAATTATCTATGTTCTGTCTACCAAATATCCCCTTGAGGAAAACAAATAAATACACATTACTAGGTCGAGCAAACATGTTTGGAGAGTGTGTTTGCTTGTTTATCTGTTTTTTTGTTTGTTAGTTTGCAAGTGTTTGTGTTTGTGTGTATGTTTGTTAGTGCATGAGTGTTTGAGCAAATGGTTTGTTTGTTAGTGTGATGTTGTCTTGATTGTATGTGTTGAGTTTTGTTTGTTAGTGTGTTTGGTTCTGTTAAGTGGGAGTATTTTTGTGTATAATATGCTTTTGTGTTTAGACATTGTAGGAGTAGGTTTGTTGTAATGTGCGTTTTTTTTTGTGAGTTTTGTTGTTATTGTGTGTGTGTGGTGTGTGTGTGTGTGGGTGTTTGTTAGTAGTTAGTGTTGAGGTTTTGTTTGTTATGGCTGGCATGTTTGTGTTTGTTGTGGTGCGAGTAGGTTGGTTATTAGTGTTGTCAGAGAGGATTGTGGTGGGGTGTGTGGTGTTTGTTAGTGTTAAGTGTTAGTTATTGTGTATGTTTGTTTGGTAGTGTGTTTTTGTGCTTGAGTGTTTGTTTGTTATTTGTTGTGAGTATTCTTGTCTATAGTGTGCATGTTTGTTGTGAGGGTTTTTAAGTTTTGTTTATGTGTGGGCGTATTTTTGCTTGTACACGCTAGGCTTGCTGCGATAGATGGTGTTTTTGGTTATACCGGTGTTAAGCCGCAACACCGGTTACGTCATTTGCCTACCGCGGCACCGCCCCCCACCGTCGTTTAGAGTTTTTTATAGTAACAAAAATCATTTAGCCTAGTTCAGTTAGAGGACAAACACTTTTAAAAACTAAACGCTCAATGCAGCATGCCAAACCGTGCGCGAACGACATCGCGCCATCGCACAACACGGAGCAGGAGTCAGATTTTATTTATCATGTGAGGAGAGTGAGTCGAGCTGACTGACACGAGTGAGGTGAGAAAGACAAGACGATGGCAGAAGATTGTTTAGAAAGGAAATGCAAAGGAGCCTGTTTGGCAATATTTTAGATTTAGAAAAGCCTATTGACTGGAAGTTTTTTTTAAACATTAGTTTCTTATTTATTTGGTTCCTCAGTGTTTGCTGATTACTTTATTTAAACTTTGTGTATTTTATTTTATTTTACATCAAGGTGTATAGGCCGTGCCTCTAAGCTTTCTTATTCGTTTTGCTAATAAACATACTTTGTTTCTTATTTATTTGGTTTCACAGTGTTTGATTACTTTATTTAAACTTTGTGTATGTAGCTAAGTAATTGTTATTTTATTTAGGGCATAGGCCTATATGGTGTATTTTTATTCGTTTTGTTAATAAAAGTTCTGAGTTTGACGTTGTTGTTGCTTGAATTGAATCAATGCTGAATTGCCCCTCATTTGAAAGTGAAAGTAAAATGCGCACGGCGCTTTTTCAAGCTATTTGAAAAGCCAAGAAATCCGAGGAAAAGAGGGAAAACTCAAACGAACAATTGCTTGATGCCGAATTGCGGCATTTGCCGCTAATTTGAAAGTGAAAGTAAAATTTGCACGCCACTTTTACAAGCCATTTCAAGGCAAAGAAAAGAGGGAAAACTCATGTGGGTGATCTACCGGTATTACCGTATATCGGTTTTGTCACTGTCGATTAACCGGTGGGAAAATTTCCTCCCAGTCACAACCTAGTACAAGTTTGTTTGTGTGTGTGTGTGTTTGGTTAGCTTGTATGTTTGTTTATTTATTTGTTATTTGGATTTTCTTCTGAGTGTTTTTGTGCTTGTGGTTTTGTTTTTATTGAGTTTGCTTCTGTGTTTGTTATTTTGTGTCAGATGTGTGTGTTCCATCCAACGGCCCCACATAAACATAATAGTACAGCATAATAGACACAATAAATAATGTCATAATGAAAATCTAAAAAAGGAGAATGGTTTTGGGCTTGAGTTACATTTAGGGCCAGAATAAGGGGATAGAAAATATTATTAGCTCAATATAAAAACAATAGAAGTCAGTGGAAAGTACCTATCATGATGAAAAAAAGTGTGTGTGTGTGTGTGTGTGTGTGTGTGTGTGTGTGTGTGTGTGCGTGCAAGCTGCAGAATCCTCTCAGTTACCACAGGAAAGCAGCTGCTCCTGAGGGTTTAGAGCTAGATTGATTGATTTAGTTTCCTTAATGAAGGAGAGAGTAGACTGACACACATACATACCAACACACATATACACTTACTCGCATCTTGGCTCATATGAGTGTAACAAAACCTAGTTTTATCATGATTCTGCTACATTTCTAAGACCTCAATGTTAGTGTTTGCTTCCTATGTTTAGAAGGGACTGAAAGCTCAATGAGTTTGTGAAAAATAGATTTGATATGTGAAGTCTTTAACGGAGCTTTTTGTGTCAGTCTGACTGTGTGTGATTTTCTGTTTCAGAGCGGTCACAGAGAGCATTAATCAACTCATCACACTGTGTACCCAGCAGGCACCAGGACAAAAAGAGTGTGACAATGCTCTACGAGAACTCGAGGTACTTGAACACACACACACTTAGTCTCTCAAAGTGTTATACATTTTATATTTGAGATTATTATTGATGAAATTATCATGATATTGTACTTCTATGAATGTCAACAAAAGTCATTGTTTTCATATAAAAATACAAATATGTATGAATATGAATATTACAATTATTAGTTTTTATGTAGTTGTGTTTTGGTGTGGATATATACACCACACACAAAACATATTATATAATAATAACTATATGATATATATATATATATACAGTATGATATTATATATATGTGGGTGTGGTGTGTGTGTGTATGTTTGAAGTATTTAACATATATTTCGGAACAATACAGTATGAAATAAGCAAGATGAGGGCTCTTTGTTTCGTTAGGTTTTCTCTGGTTGTCTTATTCATATAAGATCAACATTATATCATATTTGGCCTTAGCCACAGGTCAATCATGTACTCAAGTAGAGCCAACGATAATGATTTTGGGTCTGTGATGATTATAATTTGTCAAAACCTCGCGTATGTGTGCTCCAGTAATTATTTTGAAATAGGCTGTTTCATCCTCACATACAATGCTTCTTGTTCATCTTCCGAGTAGTGTGTTTTTTATTACATTTATGAGCCTTGAAATTCTTTGATATACTGTAAGTTAGAAATATCTCAACAGGCATGTTCAAAATTTTAAAGGATATTAACTTCTCCCTCTCCCACATACACACAGGCTGTTCGAGGAATGTTGGACAATCCCAATGAGCCGGTCAGCGATCTCTCTTATTTTGACTGCATTGAGAGCGTTATGGAGAATTCCAAGGTAAAGAATCCATCACAATATTCCAGAATTCTCTAAAGAAACTTGTTCGTGCCAAATGTTTACACATCTCGCCGTCTGACTGAACAGGTTCTCGGGGAATCCATGGCTGGAATCTCACAGCACTGTAAGACGGGAAACGTGCCAGCATTTGGGGATTGCGTGGGTGTGGCGTCCAAAGCGCTGTGTGGGCTGACTGAGGCAGCGGGACAGGCGAGTTTTCAGCCTGATAGTGTCTGATGCTGCTCCCACAATGCACTTGTAACATTGTGCTTCAGGAATGCAATTATAAATTCAATAGCTAAGTTTTATCAACATCATTTGATTTAAATTAACAACTTTTAACTTTTAATTTTTAAACACGTTTGCAAAACATTTAGCTTTGGTAAAGTGACATTTCTGAGGGTAACTGAATAGTTGGTGGGAAATAATGTAGGATAGGGCTTGTTTTGATCCATCATAATATGATATAATATAATGTTTCAATATATCTTGAGGTGTAGGTATGTAGGTATGTATATGTCTATATATATATATTATAATAATATATATATGAGCAATATCACTTGAGTACGAGAGCGATACCGGCTCTATATCAGTGGTTGTGATTAGGCCAGAGGCACGAGGCAATCACAGCCGCTGATATAGAACCGGTATCGCTCGAGTACGAGAGTGAAATTGCGTTTATACAACAGTTCAACAGAACATAAGTGTAATTAAACAAGAAACAACGGAGAGCCTAATAAAACCCTCTTTTGTACCGAACTACTTCCTTCCGCCACGGATTCAAAGCTCAAGTTGACAGTTTAACATATGTCACTTTTAGAATTCGTATCAAGGTTATGTGCTGCTTCAGTTAGGTTATTAGTGAGAAATAATGCGGTTATAAGAAAGAAACAATGCTGGCAAGACGTGCATCCAAATGAGAGAAAGAGAGAGACCGCGAACGTAGACGTTTCTTATATTAACTAACGTACTCTACGATCAGCTCAGTGCATATTAAAAAAAAAAACATAGACCTGGCTAGAACAAGTGGAGTGATACAAAATTGTGAAAGGGCTTTCCTGTAGCTATACCAGTACAATATCTCACGGTTCTCAGCCAATCAGATTTGAGAACCAGAAAGAACTGTTGTGGGTGTATAATATCTATATATATATATAAATAATCTATATTATAATATATATAATATTTATATAGATAATATTATATATATATATATAGATATATTAGGGCACGATAAATCGCATGCGATATATTTAATGCGCATCTTGTCAGAAAAGCCGGTTCTGTAATCAGCGGTAAATATCCATCACGTGCGTGCTTTCACATTGAACAGCATTAACTACACAGAGCCGTAGTTCACTGGACGAGCTGCGCAAAAAATCGCGTGAATTTGAGTTTTAAATATCGCATGCGATTTATCGTGCGGCCCTACATACTATATGTAGAGTTATATATGTAGAGTTCAGATGCAAAAAGACTCTAAGTGCTTTATCTGAAAATTTTCTTGAATTAGTACTGTTCCAAGTCTCCTATGTTAGTTCAGTCTTTCACTTTAATGGCAAAGAAAAAAGAAAAGAACTAATAAGTGCAATTAAAGCGAAATTTACGAAAACCTACACATAGGGAGCCTGGGGAAAAGCTAATTTATACGAAAAGTTGAAATGGCACTAGAGGCTTTGCATTGAACTCCCAATATATATATATGTGGGTGTGTGTATATTATTTTCTTTTTTTGCTGTCTATGCTGCATTGGTTTTGTCAGCAAAGAAGTTTTTCAGAGGTGGAAAAAAAAGTTTAATTTTGATATAATTAATATAAAACATTAAAAAAATTATGCCAAGTGCACATTAATTGTGCACAATAGGAAAAATTGTCATATATAAATATTAATATAGTAAATAATGCTTGTAAAAATAAAGAAAAATAATAGATTAAAAATAAATTGTTTTTAAGTAAAGCTAGTGTGTTCTGCTAATTGGTTAATATAATTATTGCTGTCCATGATGCTGTTTTGTCTGTGTTTACTTTTTACTTGTTCGTGAAAAAGGAAAAGGTAGTTGATGCGATTTATTATAGGAAATTTGAAGTATAATGTAATATAATATTAAATAATAAATATAAATATAAATAAATGTAATTAATATAACAATATTTAATACATGTAAATAACACATTAAAAAATAAAATAAATGAATAGAAAATTTACAACGATTTACTCAGCTTGCTTATTTGGCACAACATGCCTTTATTTTTCTTCAGGCCTCTTATTTGGTAGGAGTCTCAGACCCAAACAGCCAGTCAGGTCATCAGGGATTGGTCGATCCCATCCAGTTTGCCAGAGCCAATCAGGCGATTCAGATGGCCTGCCAGAATCTGGTGGACCCGGCCAGCAGCCCATCCCAGGTGACTGTTTGGTTCTTTGGTATCAAGTCAATATTAATCTTAATTTTTTTACTTGTCTTGTCCATATTCTGATTGGCTTTTTTTGTGATTTTAATGATTTTAATCTTTGTGGCTTACATTCTCATCTATTTGTTTGTGTAGGTTTTGTCAGCAGCTACCATTGTTGCAAAGCATACCTCGGCTCTTTGCAACGCCTGTCGTCTGGCGTCTTCCAAAACAGCCAATCCTGTAGCACGGAGACATTTCGTGCAGTCAGCCAAAGAGGTCGCCAATACCACGGCTAACCTTGTGAAAACTATAAAGGTACAGCCTGCCGTTAATTACCAAAAGGTCATTTGGTACCAAAGAAACTGAGAATTGATTGAATCTTGTGCATCAGCATGAAGACTGTGAGCTTATCTGACCATTTGCAACCTTATAACCATCGATAAAGCATTATTTATGTGTATAGATTGAAGTGTGATCTCTCTGCTGTGTTTCTCAGGCCTTGGATGGGGATTTCTCAGATGAGAACCGCGAGAGGTGCAGAGTGGCCACAACCCCGCTGATAGAAGCTGTGGATAATCTCTCCACCTTTGCCTCCAACCCTGAGTTTGCCAGCATTCCTGCGCAGATAAGCCACGAGGTGATGAAATACTTCATACCACAATATTTCATTTATTTATTTATTTGTGTGTGTGTGTGTGTGTGTGTGCATGTTTATGTGGTTTATGAGGACACAAATTTGTATAATAACATGGGTATGACATAGGTATTACAACGAGAAGGTGATTTATGAGGACATTTTCAGTGTCCCCGTAATTCAAAAGGCTTATAAATAATTCAGAATGAGTTTTTTTTGAAAATCTAAAAATGCAAAAAGTTTCCTGTGAGGGGTAGGTTTAGGTGTAGGGTTGGTGTGGGTGATAGAAAATACAGTTTGTACAGTATAAAACCCATTACGCCTACGGAGAGTCCCATACATCATAAAGCACACCTGTGTGTGTGTGTGTAGTGGTGTTGTGTGTGTTTGTGTGTGTGGTGTGTGTGGTGTTTGTGTGTGTGTGGATGTGTGTGTGTGGGTGTGTGTGTGTGTGTGTGTGTGTACTCCTTCCCTCTGAATTTTAGGGCTAAATATTTTATCTTGAACCAAATCTGGAGGACATACAAATCTAAAAATGCCAAGGCAATGCTCTGGGGTTAGGATTTGTCTGATTTGGGCATTCCAGACGAACTGTGTAATAGTGAATCTTTCTATAGGGTACAGCCGATTTATAGCTGAAATCTAGTTGTTATTAACTATAAACTCAGCTTAATCTGTTGGAGGTCCATGTGTGCGTGTAGTGCATGTTCAAATTCTTTGTGTATAAAGTATGGTAAAATGTACCTACACTGCCTTCATGAATAACTAGACGACTCCTCTGTCTTTGAAATATTGCCTGTAATGTTGTGCCAAAACAAAGTGGTTTCTCTCCATTCACTGACTGTTTGACACTGGACTTCCTCACAGGAAGTCTAAAAGGTCAGTGAGTGTGGATGGGAGTTTTGTGGTGTTTTTAAACACAAGTCCCTGACAATTTTATCACCTCAGTCTGTTTGGGGTTTGTGGGAGTTTGGTTCTGTTCTTACAGCAGCTACTTAAATGTTTTTAACATCTTGTTTGTTTTTAATAGAATTATTTAGGATTGTGTTTGTATCAACATTCGAATATTTTTGGTGATTGTTAACATTTTTGCATTTGATGTTCTGATTTTTGAGGGATGGGTTATATAAGAATAACATATTAAATTTAAAAAAATAATTGGTTAATATTTCCCTTTATATATGGTACACACATTTTTATGGGACTTTAAGAACAAAATAACTAAAGAACACTGTAAACTGAATTGTATTAAACATATTTCTTTCCAATCCCAGGGTTCAGCAGCCCAGGAGCCAATCCTTCGTTCCGCTCGTTCAATGCTGGACAGCTCCACCCACTTATTAGAGACCGCCCGCTCTCTCATCCTTAACCCCAAAGACCCGCCCACCTGGTCCATCTTGGCAGGCCATTCCCGCACCGTGTCGGACTCCATCAAGAGCCTCATCACGTCCATCAGGTCAGATAAATAGCTGATTTAGCAGTTGAGAAAGATGCACGTGACCGGTTTGGCGAATGTGAAAAGCTTGCGGCGGCATCGGTCTCCATCAGGTGTTAAATAATAATAATGCGGGTAAAAGATGAGGTTTAATTTAAACTTCTATTAAATAACTCGAGAGCGAGCGTTATTAACAGCAGCAGCTGTTCAGTCTGCACACGCGCTCTCGTTTCCTTCTCAAACCTTCCCTCACACGAATTCGTTCCCCTCGTTACAGCTGCCGGGGGAAGTAATATCACCAACAAGCAGTGAATTGAAAAACCAGGGAATGTGTTATAAACAAAGCCAATGAATATAGAATAATTATTATATTAAATATATTCAGTTGAAACAAAGTATAATAAAACAACAGTTAAGCAAATGAATGTATAAATACACAAAACTGTCACAATAATGATTAAACATATCCATTTCACCTGTTATATGTATTATACATTTAAATATATTTAATAAATGTGTGTTTATTCTTTGGTGTCTGTTTCCTAATATGGATAATATTTTGTTTAGATTTAAGTTTTTATTAAACAAACACTGCTGTTCAAAAGTTTGGTGTAAGTAAGATTTCCTTTATAGAAAATACAAATATTTTATGCAGCAAATCAGCATATTAGCATGATTTCTGAAGGATCATGTGGCACTGATGACTGGAGTAATAATGCTGAAAATTCAGCTTGGCATCACAGGAATAAATTACATTTTAAAATATGTTCAGATAGAAAACAGTTATTTTCCATTTTAATAATTCACACATACTGTTAAATTCTTTTAAAAAGTGTTTTTTTTTATAATCAATTAAACAACAGAGAATTTCTTTCTTTTACAAAATTGCTGGTGTTTTAATTCAGTTAACAGTGACAATAAATATACATTAAATAGTTATTGCAGAGGTTTTGATAAAAGTTTAAATAATCAGGACTGATGACAGTAAATCAATGATTGGGATCAGCTGTAAAAGTCCTGCATCCATAAAACATTAATAGGAATAATAATAACAACTAAACACAAAAGATAAAACACTGGCAAGTACAACTTTATTTAATTATTTTTTAACATTTAAGACTTTTCTTTTCCCAGAAGCCAACAGTAGGTTTGTTTTTTTCTGAAGGATCGTTTGAAGGCTTTTTTCCTGTAAATAATAGCTGAATAACAGCTTGTGTCAGGTGTCACTGGGTTGTATTTTGTGGTAAGTGACTCTTTCTGGGTTTCTCTCTCTACTGAGAGTGTAGAGAGTGATTGAGGAAACTGAACACCGATCAGACACTCATCCACGCTTCTGCACAGAGTGCGAACAGACGATCTGATCTGAGATCATTGACACTGCCTTCTCGACTGTAACACTCTCAGCAGTTGCAGGAACAGCGGCTGGGCTCGCTGCCCTCCACATACTGTCCTCCCAGATCAACCAATCAGAACTGGAGCGCAGCCAGCACTCTGTGTGTGTGTTGTGTGTGTGTGTGTTGTGTGTGTGTTGTGTGTTGTGTGTGTGTTTGTTGTGTGTTGTGTGTTGTGTGTGTGTGTGTTGTGTGTGTGTGTGTGTGTGTACGTACGCGTTTTTGTGACAAATGAGGATATATTTGTATAATGACAAAGGTATGACATAGGTATTACAAGGAGAAGGTAACTTTTCTAGGACATTACCCCATTTCCCCACTTTTCAAAACGCTTATAAATCACACAGAATGGAGTGTATTGAAAATCTGAAAATGCAGAAAGTCTCCTGTAAGGGGTGGGTTTAGGTGTAGGGTTGGTGTAGGGTTACAGTTTGTACAGTATAAAAACCATTGGATTTATGCCTATGGGATGTCCCCACTTTTCTCAAATGTAAACCTGTGTGTGTGTGTGCGTGCGAGCAAAGACACCCACGTCTGCGCTGACTCTCCTGTTTTATGATGTACAATATCCGGATTGAGTTGAAATACCTAATTCAATTAAGCTGAAGAACACTCCACGGCAACCCTGTAGCAACCTCGACTCCTCTGTTGTCATAGGGACAAGGCCCCTGGGCAGCGGGAGTGTGACCAGTCCATCGACAGCATGAACAAGAGCATCAGGGACATCGAGCAGGTGTCCCTCGCCGCCGTGAGTCAGAGTCTGCCCTGCAGAGACGACATCTCGATGGAGGTAAACCCTAAACACTTGTCTGTTGTGTCAATACCTGCCGTCACTCTGTAGTAACATTACATTTCATTAATGTTGCTCTGGTACAGTCTTACTTTCTATAATGTTTACAACAGTTTGTGTTGTGAAGCCAAGCGTTATGAATCTATGGAGGACTTGGAGTGCTGCTTAAAAAATTAAATGAGTTATTAATGTATTGTATCACTAATAAAAATACATAAACTACTTTTCAATGTAACAAATAAACAGACATTTAAAAATATTGATCTCATGTTGCATAAAATTGAGCGTAATATTATGTAATAATATATAATAGATTAATAATATTTAGAATAATGTTAATAATGTTTTAAATCATTTTGAAATGGAACATTTAAGTAGCATTTTGATAAATGCTATAAATTGCTTTTCTTTATCCACTTAAAAAAGCCATGTTGTTAAAAATGGCCTTGGATAGTTCACACGTGGGAGCAGCTAATGAAATTTCGACTGGATTTTAAGACATTTAATATTTTGTTATTCATGTATTGTTTAATTGCTGCATTGAACTACATTTTTAAACATGAATTAAATATAAAAAAAAGATCTATGTATCTATTTGTCAATTTTACAAGTAATTTCTTTACTTTTTTTAAATGGATGAATAAATCAATATTTGATTCATTTTATTTTTAAGTGGCACCACCTAGTTCTCCATGTTAATGATTTTATGTATCAGATTTAGTGTTATTTTAGAATTATTTATATGCTTTTATAATTTTAATAATTTGAAGTAGCTTTATTTCTGTATTTTCAGTTTTATTTTCATTTTAGTTTGTTTTTGTAATTTTATGTGCTTTTGGCATTTTTTTTTATTAGTTTTGGTTTTTTGTATTTGCATTTAGCTTTCAGTTTGTGTTAGTTTTTGCTAATTTTATTTCAGTTCCAAAAATAAAATTCCAGTTTTTTCCAAAGTTCAAGTTTTTCATCTAATATTTATATTTTATTTCAGTTAACAAAAATGGTTTTTAATAGTTTGTTTTATTTAACAATAACAACCCTTTTTAGATTTGTATCAAAATCAAACAGGTTTATTGTACCTTTAATAGTTTAAGAATTTGATACTGTACCGTTAAGAAAAAATACCGTGAATGACATCTGTTTTGATTGGCTGTCCTCCATGTACTGTTCACTCCACGGTGGAGCAAGATGTGGAAAACTGGCATCGCTATGTAAATGTGGCTAGTCATATGTTAGTTTCTGTGATGATTGTTGAATAAAGAATGAGTTTTTTTTTTTAATCGTGTTCTTTTGAAAGTTGTCACACTTTGATTTCAAAGGAGCAAATTTATATTTTTCATATTCTATACCCCTTGTAACTTTAGTGCTAGTATTATTTTGGTATTATGAAATGTAGCATTAGTGTTTGAGCAAATGCTAATGTGACTCTGCCCCCATCAGGCTTTACAGGAGCAGCTGACGTCCGCTGTGCAGGAGATCGGCCACCTCATTGACCCCATCTCCACTGCAGCGCGAGGGGAAGCGGCTCAGCTCGGACACAAGGTAACTCGGACATCAAAAGTGGAAGTGCAAATATGTTACCACCGCAGCCAATCCATGATTGGCCAAATGCTTTACACAATTACGAAATGTTCCTGGATCAACAACATTGTCCTTCATCATACCTCCATATATATTATGTCTGGTTTGGGTAAATCACACAGTGCCATTTGAATAAACATCATGAATTGATTACATTGACACATTATAAAAATGTGTCCAATTTTTTTTAATTAAATCCGGCTTTGTTTGTTGGAGCAAGATTGATTGAAAATGATTGTCAGCTTGTCAGTCGAATAAATAGCTGAAAAGTTGTACCAGTTCCCATCTATATATCCCTCTTGCCTGAAATATATACTGGAAACTGTATGTTTGCATGCCAGATGGTCTTGACGCATGTTTTTTTTTCCCCAGGTGACTCAGTTAGCGAGCTACTTTGAGCCAGTGATTGTGGCGTCGGTGGGACTGGCGTCTAAACATGCCGACCACCAGCAGCAGATGAACATACTGGATCAAACCAAAACCCTGTTTGAATCTGCTCTACAGATGCTCTATGCTGCCAAAGAAGGCGGAGGAAACCCTAAGGTACGACACATGGAAATAACAACACATGGTTTTTATGAAAAAAGCTTGATATTCTGAAACCACCTGCAGCATCCGACGGCACATTCATAGAGCTTCTGGTTAGAAAGAACAGACTTTGATTATGTGTGTGTTGCTGAAGTGATGCTAATGGGTCTGTGTTGGCCATCTTTGTCCCATTAGCCACTAACTTTTTTGTTTTTGCAGGCGTCCCACACTCATGATGCCATAGCTGAAGCGGCCCAGTTGATGAAGGAGGCAGTTGATGACATCATGGTGACCTTAAACGAGGCGGCCAGTGAGGGCGGGATGGTGGGCGGCATGGTGGAGTCCATCGCTGAGTCCATCGGACGGGTTAGTGACTCGACATTGAAAACATAGTGGATGACCATTTTTCCAAATCCATTGCTAATATCAGGAGATCAGGGGGCAATGCCCAAAAAAGTCCATATAATAATAATAATATAATATCCGAAACTTTACTTTTCTTATATAATAATAAAAATATTTTTAAAATATATATATATCTATATATAATATGATGGCCCTAAACTGTATAACTGTAATATAATGTTTACAAATGTTTTATTATTATTATTAAAAGGAAAATAAGTGCACAAAGAACAAAAAGGCAAAAGAACAAAATTTTTTTGATAGATATTCAGTATTTACCCTCAAATTCACATGCATTTGTATATCTAACCACATAACTACAGAAACTCCATTCAGTTCATCAGTCATGTCAGTCATAAGCTACGCAATGTTTTGTAATGGCAGCTAACCAGTGTTTTAATTGACATTATATCCAATATTTATAGTAACTTTTTTCATCTTTAAAGCAGTAATGTTATTGACCAACAATAATAATCCCTATAAAAATAAATAATTACCAAATTTTTACTATTATTATTTTTTGTTATTATATATTTTTATATATGTAAAATACGTGTTGCAATTATATAACTTAAGTATATAATGAATAACAACAGAACCGTTTGACCAAACAGTCAAATTATAATTTTTTTTTTCCTATTTATAATATTATGAAATCTAACGAAAGGGTATCATGTAATATAATATAAATATATGTTGATTAATTCTGAGTTTATCAAAATAGTAAAATACTTATTTAAATTCCCCTTTTTTATTACAAATCAATGTAATTTCTTAACATACCATATTGTTTTGTTTTATTAGATATCTGTAGAATGTTTTCTGATCAAAGTCATCTCTAGCTGGCACTCATATGTAAATATGTCACAGATACTACAGCTGCCTCTGTATCTCATTATTAGACTGAATTGGCACAACATCTCCATTTATCAGCTCTGGATGCACGCAATCTGTCGTTATGCTGTCATGACTCACGGTGGAAGACAATGGCAGCCATTTGAATATCTGCACTCTGATCATTTTCTGCGGGAATGATAGAACGCAAAGACAGTAATTTGTATTAGGACTGGATCCAGCATTACATCACTGTTATCCGGGTCTCTGCTTCACAGATGGATGAAGGAACTCCGCCAGAGCCTGATGGCACTTTTGTGGATTACCAGACCACCATGGTGAAGTTTTCAAAAGCCATCGCCATTACTGCGCAGGAAATGGTGAGGACGCTCACTCAAAATGCTTCAACATCCTCTCACATCTTTAGTCACTGTATCACAGCTTATACTTCTGTTATGTGACCCTAGATGACGAAGTCAGTGACATGTCCGGAGGAGCTAGGTGGACTGGCATCTCAGGTGACGGTGGATTACAGCCAGCTGGCACAACAAGGCCGTCTGGCAGCTGCCACTGCTGAGCCAGAGGAGGTGAGGATCAGTCCAGCAAGTGTGTCTCTACCCCCACAGGAGCATTGATCTGAGAAATGCACATCTACAGACACGCTAATGGACGCGCAGATGGCCTAAACCTCACATAAACTCTACACAGATCAATTCAAACTGAAACTGAATTAGATTTGAAAATAAAATAAAAAAACATCCAAAAATGTCATGAATTTAATTCATATGACTCAGCCCTGCATCTTGAATAAAAGATCTGCTGATTTGCAAAAAATCATATTACCCAATTTCATGATGCTGAGTTCCAAAATATCCATCAAATACAGATTTTTCACAAAATAGGAATGACGATTCTTGTTTATATATATGTTTAATATAGTCTGTGTTGTGTAAATATATATCTTTAAGAATCTGCATTCTTATTTGTAAAATCTGTGAATATATAGCTGTAATGCACTATCAAAATACCAAAGCAGTCAATATTCAGTTTTCATCAACAAAAGAGGTCTCATATTTCATTTAAATGACATTCTGTAAAGAAGTGAAAAAAGCAGAATCTGCATAAATAGCGTAAAAGTATGCGTCAGAATCATTCATCATGTGCAATTGGGCTGAAATTGCACAAATAGTTGTAACCCTGCTCAGAGGAATTGTCATCCTCGTTTGGACATTGTCATGTGTTGTGCTGGGTTTGAATCAAGCTCTCTCTCTGCTGTTTGCAGCTTGTTCAAACTCAGCTGCCAGACTTTTAACAAGTACAAAGGGGAGAGAGCATATCACTCCTGCGTTAATCAAACTGCATTGGCTACCTGTACGATACAGAATTCATTTCAAAGCGTTGCTGTATGTTTTTAAGGCTGTGCGTGGTCTATCACCTGACTATGTTACTGATTTAATTAGTGTCTGTCAATCCAGCAGATCTCTGCGCTCAAATGATCAACTACTCCTAATGGTTCCACGATCTCGTCTAAAATGTAGAGGGGATCGTGCTTTCTCTGTGGCAGCTCCTAGGCTCTGGATTGCCCTTCCTCTGTCTATTAGAACTTCTCCAGCTTTGGGTGTTTTTCAGAGTTCGCTTAAAAACTCATTTGTTTTCTCTAGCTTTTGACAATGTTTTTTAGCTGTGTATGATATTGGTTGTTACTATTATTATTTATGTTTTTTATTTTTTTTATTTTTCATTTGTTTTTATATTATTCTTATCATTCTTATTTTTTTCCCCCCCTTATCTTTCTCTGTACAGCACTTTGGTTCCAGTCGTGGTGTTGAAAGTGCTTTATAAATAAAGTTTGAGTTGAGGAAGATTTTTTTTTGCAGTTTTTCTGGGATAATACAATATGAAAAAAAGACTTCTTCACCTTACAAGTGGTTGTTGAAAGCAAAAAAGCTACAGAATGCATCTCTCTCTCTTTTTTTGCATTTTTGCCTTTATTATGATAAGACAGGAAAAAGTATATACTTTTGTTATAACAGAAACTTAAGTCATTATTTACTGAAAATCTTGGTCTTTATTTACTCTCCTGTGTTTGCATATCATTACCATTTAAATACAAAAAAAACTACACATTTCACACCTTTGCTCTCTCCACATTTGAAAAAAGGAAGCCGACACATGGACGCGGTAGTCACCAGCTCTCTATTCCCTAGCGTTTTACATAAGCGGCCATTACCATTACCATAGCAACCGTGCACCCCCACAAGCCTTAAAAGTCCGTTGTGATATTCATAATGAAGAGCCACCCACCCATGGATCTGTGTGTCAGGTAATGAACATACAGTGCTGTCGGGCCCCCTCAAAGGCCATCACAATCACTTCTTAATTATTGGATAGAGTTTTATTGAACGGAGGCAGTGGCTTTTAGAGCAGTCGCAGAGCACGAATACATTCGGATTTAGACCAAGATTCAGGCTGACTTGGATGCCAACTCTTTCTTAGACTTGATGTCATGGCTGTATTTCCAGGTGGGATCTCAGATCAAGACTCGGGTGCAGGAGTTGGGTCACGGCTGCATCTATCTGGTCCAGAAGGCCGGAGCCCTGCAGATGAGCCCGACGGACAGTTTCACCAAGAGAGAGTTGATCGAATACGCCCGTGCCGTCACAGAGAAGGTAGGCTTGCTCAGGATATGGGAGGCTGTTATTCTGTTCGGTTTGCTGCATTAATTTTTGTTTCTATTAACTTTTCATTACCGTATTAGAAAATAGTGTTTTAAAAGCCTCTTCTGAGTACGCTTGCAAATACTGCTGATTTATTTAGAAGTATGTTACACTTGCTAAGGCAGTGGTTCCCAACCACGTTCCTGGAGCCCCCCCAACACTGCACAATTTGCATCTCTCCTTTGTCTGACACAGCCATTTCAGGTCTTGGAGTCCCTACTAATGAGCTGATAATCTGAATCAGGTGTGTTTGATTAAGGAGACATGGAAAACTTGCAGTTTTGGGGGGGCTCCAGGAATGTGGTTGGGCACATATTCACATTGTGAACAATAAAACAGTTAAAAATTATATTTAAACTTATATTGAAGGAGGGACCAAAGTCTTATGTAGAGACCAGAATATCATAAGGACTTTAGAGAGGAGTGTTACCACTCACAACACCCTGGCAGTAACATAGCAACACCCTGTCGCCTACCCACAACACCCTAGCAACGCAGTGGCAATCAGCAACAACACCTAAAAAAATAGCATAGCAAAACCCTGTTGATTACTGATAACTATGCAACCATCCACAACACCCTAACAATAACATTGCAACATCCTGTTGACTACCCACGACACCCCAGCAACACATCAGCAACCCCCAAACCACCCTAAAAATAGCATAGCAACACCCTGTTGATTACTGACGACACCTTAGTAATAGCACAGAAACACCTATGCAACCACCCACAACACTCTAGCAATAACATTGCAACACTCTGTCGCCTACCCACAACACCCTAGAAACACATTGGCAACCACCAAAAACACCCTAAAATAGCATAGCAACACCCTGTTGATTACTGACGACACCTTCGTAATAGCACAGAAACACCTATGCAACCACTCGCAACACCCTAACAACACATTGGCAACCACCAACAACACCCTAAAAATAACATAACCATACCTTAGCAAACGCATAGCAACACCTTCAACTGCCCTTGACACCTTAGTAATAGCATAGCAACACCCATGCAGCCACCAACTCCCTAGCAATGGCATAGCAACACTCATGTGACAATCTACAACATCCTAGCAACCTCATAGCAACACTTTTTCAACTACCCATGGCACCCTATCAACCTTATATCAACACCGTAACAACCATCCATAACGCCCTTGAAACCACATAGCAATGCCATTGCTATCCACTGCAACATCTTAGAAATAACATAGCAACACTTTTTCAACTACCCACTACACTGTAGCAATCACATAACACCTTTTAAACTACCCACATCACCCTAGTGACCACATAGCAACACACCGGCAACCACCCATAACCCTAGCAACGACATGGCAACACCCTTGCTACCCTCCTCAACATCCTAGCAATCATATAACAACACCCTTTCAACTAAACTTGCTACAGCATATCAACCACATAGCAAAGGCCATACAACCAGCGACAACACCATAGAAACCGCATAGCAGCACCCTGGCAAACACAACACAGACAGGCACAATGAGAGTCGCTTGCTCATTTCAATGACTACACTTTTCATTCATAGTTTTTTTTTGTTTGTTTGTTTTTTGGAATGAATGCTGGAAGCCCCGGTTGAGAATGTATAGAGTAGATGACATTCATCAGTGTGTCATATTGTCTTTGATTACATCTCAGTAGCTGGAGTTGGTCTGTCCCGCTGTGGTGGCGCTGTGACCCCTCACTGCTTTAAATGAGCTCTGTTAAATGTGTCCGCGTCCCCCACCGGCCCAATTCAGTTCAAACCTCAGCTCTGCCTGCAATCATTTCTCTAGTAAACGTGAATAGAGATGGTCGCATTCGAATGCCTCCCTTATGGTTTTTCGTCTACTCGTGAAGAAAACTCCATTGTTCTTTATTTTGTCGTCTCGCTTCTGAAAGTGTGTGATAATGGCTCACTTACTGGATTGTCCATCTTATTGCCGTGTTTGTCAGGCCATCATAATAAGTGGCTCTCTCTGATGGTGTGAGATGGGGAGCCTGTATGTGGACAGATCTAGGATCAGTTTACATTGGGTCTATTGTAGCGTAGGAAAAACATGATAGTAGATATATTATATTAATTAATTAAGATTTGTTAAAATATAAGATTTAACAAAGAGCAAATACATTGTTTAATTATCATATTGTTCTTGGTTCCAGACAGAGTTAGACTAAGCCAGGATTAGCCATAGTTCAATTAGGAATTTAAGTAATTTTTAAAACGTCAAAAAACATCTGTGTGCATCTGAGACAAAACAGGAACGACATTAATCCAACATAATATAATTAATTTAATATTAAACATTAAATTATAATTATAAATATTATAACAAAACATTTGAGTAGTGTTATTGTATGAAATATGATTATATGGTTATCTTATTTTATATTAGCGTTAAAACTATATAAATGATGTAATTATATCTATTGAATTCACTTCAAAACAAATATTATAGTTATAAAAAATACAGTAGGGTATAAATAAGGATGTAGTTCTAATTAAATATTTAAATGTCTTATGAACCAAACCTTCTGAAACTGCAGGTATTTAAATATTTGTTAATAAAACATTTTTTATTAACAAATAAAAAATATATAATTTAAATAAAGAAATTTAGTACATTAAATGAAATATTCATTTCATTACTGACACCCAAGAAAAATGCTGCAGGCTTAGAAAGCTGTCCCAGCTCTGCCTATGGAGTTTATAATGAAGTGTGATTCACTGTCTCCTGCAGGTGTCCATGGTGTTGTCAGCCCTGCAGGCTGGTAATAAAGGAACTCAGGCCTGTATAACTGCAGCCAGTTCTGTCTCCGGCATCATCGCTGATCTTGACACCACCATCATGTTTGCCTCTGCCGGCACACTTAACGCAGAGAACGAAGAGTCTTTCGCAGATCACAGGTGAGACCTAGTAGAACATACCACAGTTTCAGAATCACATACATAAAATGGCAAAGGTTTGTTTTATTAATGTCGGCATAATCTTGGGTGTCTCATTGAGTTATCTGAAGTGTATTTGTTTCTGCACACTTCAGAGAGAACATATTGAAAACCGCTAAAGCTTTGGTTGAAGACACCAAGCTGCTTGTGTCTGGTGCTGCATCAAGCCAGGACAAACTAGCCCAGGCGGCCCAGTCCTCTGCCAAAACCATCACACAGCTCACTGACGTGGTCAAACTGGGCGCTGCGAGCATGGGCTCAGAGGACCCCGAGACACAGGTGCTCATTTCTCTATTTGTGTCTGTCATAGATTTTCACAACGCCAAAATTTAATTGCCAATTCCAATGTGTTCTAATTCTGTCTGCTCCTATATTTTTATCCTGTACTATATTTATCCTTTTTCACACCCTGACTCAGTGTAATGAGAATATCATTAGCTCTCCTCTCAAATGTCTCGACGTTTGGGTGCAGACACTCTCTGACTTACAGCCAATGGCAGGTATCATGATACATCTCTGGCCAAAATCTAAATGACCTGTTGAGGATTAATGTTTCATAATGTTTTGTATGCTATTATACAGGTGTTTCCGATAAAGAACTGCACCACTGGAGGTGTGCAATGCATCATGGGAGTGGATAAAGCTAGTGGCATATCATGACTAAAGGTGGTTGCGAATAAAGGCTTCTCTCTATCTCTTTCAGGTGGTACTGATAAACGCTATCAGAGACGTTGCTAAAGCTTTGGCTGAGCTGATTAGTGCCACTAAATGTGCCGCAGGCAAGGCAGCAGATGATCCATCCATGTATCAGCTGAAAAGTGCTGCCAAGGTATGTTTGGTTGAAGAATGTTGCATGGGTGTCTGTAATTTCCTGTTTGTAGGAAAAGCATTATGGCGCCTTAGTGAGGATCATATCTTATTCTGATGACTATCACTGTGTTTGTGTGTGGTGTGTGTGTGTGTGTGTGTGTGTGTGGGTGTGCAAGCCTCGCATGTTAAAGCTGCCCGTCTATCATTTTCGGCATGGGTGCGTCTTACACTGCTGTCATTGGGGTGTGTGGCCACAAATCAAACCCTATCTTGCAGTGATCATAGTGTATATGTGAGTGACTCAGTGGCCACGCTGCAGGGTACAGAACCAAGCTGTGTGTGTGTACAACATAAGAACTGCTTCCTTCCCTTCCTCTCTTCTTTTTTCTGTCTTCTCTCCAATGCCATGTATGATTTGCTACATGGCAATACTGATTAATTTTGTAATCCTAATTAAAAGTAAATTATAATGGCACTCACTTCTGCAGTTATTCTGTGGATCAGAGCACGCAGTTTATTATATGAAGTGATAAAACTATCTCCAGGCTTGTTTAAACAGAAATTGATGTAGACCGCACATATTTTCAAGCATTCTCTAATCCCTTAATCATTCACCTGGTGCTGTTAAACCTCTGGGATTAACTTCCACATACATGCAACATATGTTTTATTTAGCATATTTAAATATTGAGTTGTTATGCTGTTGTGACCTTCACGGAAAGACTTTTTACATTCCTCCAGCATATGGTGACTTCAGATCCTCTGGGATTTTGCTTCAGACATTCATTGCACTTTTTTCTTCAGTGTGTGTTTAAAGTAGTGGTGGCATACCACAGGGCTTTGTCTTAGGGCTCCTTTTATTTCCTTGGGTTTCCTTCTTCATCCTTTTGTGCTTAACTTTGCCTAAAGCAAGATTTGTAATCCATTACTGACCTCAGCTGTAGTCCATTAAAAGGTCCAGTTTGATCACCTGACCATTTTCTGATGTTTTGAGATATACAGTGGGTACGGAAAGTATTCAAACCCCCTTAAATTTTTCACTCTTTGTTATATTGCAGCCATTTGCTAAAATAATTTAAGTTAAAAAATTTTCCTCATTAATGTACACACAGCACCCATATTGACAGAAAAACACATAATTCTTGACATTTTTGTAAATCTATTAAAAAAGAAAAACTGAAATATCATATAGTCCTAAGTATTCAGACCCTTTGTGTGAAAATATATATTTACCTCAGGGTGCTGTCCATTTTTCTTATCAATCCGAGAGGGATCTACACCTTCATTTGAGTCCAACGTGTTTGATTATAGATTGGACTTGAAATGAAAAGCCCACACCTGTATATAGACCTGACAGCTCACAGGGGCAGGTCAGAGCAAAGGATAATCATGAGGTACAAGGAACTGACTGAAGAGCAGAGACAGATTGTGGCAAGGCACAGCTGGCCAGGTTAGCAAAAAAAATTTCTGCGACTTAGGTCAAGAGCACGTGGCCTCCAAATCTTAAATGGAAAAGACGTTGGGCGACCAGAACCTTCATAGAGCTGGCCGTGGCCCAAACGGAGCTATCGGGGGGGGTTTGGGGGGAGAAGCGCCTGGTGAGAGAGGAAAGAAGACCCAAGATCACCGTGGCTGAGCTCCAGAGGCAGTCGGGAGATGGAGAAGTTGTAGAAGTCACCACAATGCGACCTCCACAGTGGGAGCTTTATGGAGTGGCCTGACGGAGATTCTCCTCAGTGGCCCCCACCCCCACAGGTTTAAAAAAACACCTGAAGGACTCCAAGATGGTGAGAAAGAAGATTCTCTGGTCTGATGAGACCAAAATATAACTTTTTGGCCTTAATTATAAGCGGTATGTGTGGAGAAAACCAGGCACGGCTCATCACCTGTCCAATACAGTCAACAGTGAAGCATGGTGGTGGCAGCTTCATGCTGTGGGGGTGTTTTTCAGCTGCGGGGACAGGACAACTGGTTGCAATCGAAGGAAAGATGAATGCGGCCAAGCACAGGTATATCCTGGACGAAAACCTTCTCCAGAGTGCTCAGGACTTCAGACTGGGCCGAAGGTTTACCTTCCAACAAGACAATGACCCTAAGCACACAGCTAAAATAATGAAGGAGTGGCTTCACAACAACTCTGTGACTGTCTTGAATGGCCCAGCCAGAGCCCTGACTTAAACCAATTGAGCATCTCTGGAGAGACCTAAAAAGGCTGTCCACCAACGTTTACCATCCAACCTGACAGAACTGGAGAGGATTTGCAAGGAGGAATGGCAGAGGATCCCCAATCCAGGTGTGAAAAACTTGTTGCAAAAGACTCATGGCTGTATTAGATCAAAAAAGTGCTTCTACTAAATACTGAGCAAAGAATCTGAATACTTAGGACCATGTGATATTTCAGTTTTCTTTTTTAATAAATCTGCAAAAATGGCAACAATTCTGTGTTTTTTTCTGTCAATAGGGGTGCTGTGTGTACATTAATGAGAAAACAAAATTAACTTAAATGATTTAGCAAATGGCTGCAATATAACAAAGCGTGAAAAAATTTAAGGGGGTCTGAATACTTTCCGTACCCACTGTATAGATTTGAGTTTTTTACCTTACAAAGAACAGAATCTGCTCGACCTCTCTGATTTCACTGAGCTGTTTGGTACAGCTGTTCTTGTCATAGCATTGCATCTGACCTTATTTCAGTGTGTCAGGTGAAAGACTGGCCACAAAACTGTTGACATTCTCTAGTTGAGCTCACTTAAGCTATCATACATAAAGCAGAAAAAGGAGTTCCAAAACCGTCCGAGACTTTGACCTCCCTATGTTTTCTGATGTTACAGGTGATGGTAGACGAACGTGACTCTTACGTGAAAACTGTGAAAGCGGGGAAGATGACAGCTACTCGCGGGGACGAGCAGCTCTTTGAAGCCACTATTGAGTTGCATCAACCAGGAACTCACTGTATGCAACATTCTTTGTGTGAATATTGAAATTATCAAATGAGATAAGTGCGTCCACTTTAAAGCGTCTTCAAAAAAAGTCATAACAGTCATTATTTTCTAACCCTCATGCCATTTGAAACCTGTATGTGGAACACAGAAGATATTTTGAAAGTCAATGGGATCTAAACAACATTGTATGGACTAAAAAAAACACTGAAACATAGGGGTGTGCGATATGATGATTTTTGATCGTGGATGATTAAAATGTCTCCACGATTTGCTTTTGAAGAAATATCGTAGTATCGTGAGTTTCATTCAAACATTTCGTTCTGACATGCGCTTTTTCTAAGCACGTACATTTGACGCTCACTCACACTAAGAAGCCTGTCAAACAGCGCCTGTTCTGGACTAAGTTATCTTTTGCATCTGATTGCGCTAATACTGTCAAAAACACACAATGATTACATACACACAGTTGGTTATGTCTAAAGTGAAAGCAAACAGTTGAGAGAAAAACGGTTGCGTGACAGATATTATGCTGCATCACACCATGTCATACACTGTAATTCGAGAGACAGCACGTGTCGTTCAAATTGGAAGTGTCGACACCCTGGAACTCCGAACTATGCACATCAATTGCCAAACATAGGCTAATGAATTTTTAGGTGTCAGGTGGTAGTGGTAGCATTGTAGCCTCTCAGAATAATCCCAATTCACAAGTATAATACGTAGGATGTGAACGCTTTTACAAGTTGGAATCTCATAATCCAGCAGTAATTACGATAGGTGTAACGCACCTGTAGTGGTGCAGGTCTAACGCTCAGTAGCTAAACATTGATGCTTGAATTAAAGGGATGTTCACCAAAAATAAAATCTTTATGAAATACATATGTTGTACCTAAACCTGTATGTATTTCTTTCTTCTGTTGAACACAAAAAAGAAGATATTTTGAAGAATATTTGTAACCAAACAGTTACTGGTAGCCATTGACTTCCATAATATGGGGGGAAAATACTGTACTATGGAAGTCACTGGTGACCAGCAACTGTTTTTTTACCCACATTCTTCAAAATAACTTTGAGCAACAGAAGAAAGAAACTCATTCAAGTTTAAAACAACTTGAGAGTGAGTAAATGGTAACATAATTTTCCTTTTGGCGAACTAATCACTTTAATGTTAATAAGCAAAATAAAAAACAGAGATAAATCACTCAACGCTCTGATTAAAGAGTGATAGGGTGTAATTTATATTTCTTCATTCAATTTCTGAATGTACTGAAAAAAAAAAAGCATGTTTGTTTTATTTGTAGTATGTGAGTTGTAATGTGTATCTTTGTTCTTTTTTTATAATAACAAAGATAAAATAATGACACAGATTTTTATCTTCACCCACTTCGGCCTAAATATCTGCCATTCTTTTTTGTTACTTTGTTAGCTTTGTTTTTAAAATACGAAAATTCGTTTGGCTGTACTGCTCAGACAACATGCAAAATAGTAAAACCAACAAGACAAAGAATCGTGATAAAATGGGAATCGTGATTTTCCCGAAAAAAAAATCGTGACATGATATTTTTGCCATATCGCCCACCCCTACGAAGACATTTGTCAAAATATCTTCTTCTATTCCTTTAAGCACTTGGGACTAGTTAGTACATGTCATGCTCATTTTGATCCTAATTAAGATGCTAATACAATCAACTTGTATAACAATCTGGCTGTGAATTAGTAGCAATTTGGTCCAGCCTAATTAATTTTACCCCAGACAGAGGTAAAAACCCATCCATCTGTGATATGAAACTGGTAATATAGAATAATACACCCTGTGAGCTTTGCCTGTTCTCCACCTGCTCCTCGTTCTCCTTCTCCCATGGGCGTCCCTTCTCCACTTATCAGAGGCCGTGTGAGAGATTGAGATAGTGGTACAGGAAGGCACGAGATTTATCTTCTGGTTTAATGCTCCTGTTATCAGATGCCCATCAGGACTTTAGGAAATCCTGATGGCATTACTGTATTAGTGCACAGAAAATCAGCCCTGGTCATTTGACTGATTCTAAAAATGTATGATTCACTGAAGAGTTGCAGATATGTTATTTCTATTATGTATAAAATATTTCTTAATTTCTCTGACTGTTGCATCATCTGCTTTCCAGGTTTTCCAATCCAAGGACGTTCCGGAGAAATCTACCACCCCAGAAGGGTTCATCCGCATGACCAAGGGCATCACCGTAGCGACGGCCAAAGCGGTGGCAGCAGGCAACTCTACTCAGCAGGAGGACGTGATATCCACTGCCAACCTGAGCCGCAAAGCCATCTCCGACATGCTGACCACCTGCAAGGTGCTTATCCACCATCACACACACATATGCCCATTCACACAAACACAATCTCACCGTATGCTGACCAACTGTGCAGTGGAAATCCACTAACACTTGAATACCAACAAAATTAGTTTGTTGTGCTCACACACAATGCACAATGAATGACATTTGCTCTCTTTCTCAAATTCATTTGGCACTAACCTACTTTTGACTCCTAAATTACGCCCTCTAGTGTCGTCATGATGTAATGCATTTCCTACAGTCCACAGATTCCTATAAAGCTACAGATTTTTTCCTCAAAATTACAAAAATCTGCAGATTCCATTTGGAGCTAATCATCACATACCATAAATTTGTGTTTATGTCTTGCAGCAAGCCGCGTACCACCCAGAAGTGGGTGAGGATGTGAGGAATAAAGCTCTGCTCTATGGCATCGAGTGCACCACCGGATACACCGACTTGCTCGAACACGTCCTGCTTGTGAGTGGGCTGACAGTTTTTACAGGATGTTTTTGTGCTTGGGATTCTGGGATTAACCTTGTGTGTTTACTCCACACAGGTACTGCAGAAACCCACGGCCGAACAGAAACAGCAGTTGGTCACACTGTCCAAGAAAGTGGCGGGCTCAGTCACGGAGCTCATCCAGACTGCTGAAGCCATGAAAGGTGAGCACACACCAATGGATATGCTACAATAGGATTGAAGGTCCTGCAAGGAAAATTCTGTTTTTTTGTTTTTGTCCCAAATTAGTTTTTATTGAATATTGATGGAGCAACACAATTAATGTGAAAAAATTGATTAAAATAGTTTCTTACTACAATTATGTAAATAAAAAAGACTTGTAATCAAGGGATAGTTCACCCAAAAAATGAAAATTTGCTGAAAATGAACTCTGAACCCTGAGGCCATCCAAGATGTAGATGAGTTTGTTTCTTCATCGGAACAGATTTTGAGAAATGTACTGTAGCATTGGATCACTGCTCACCAGTGGATCCTCTGCAGTGAATGGGTGCCGTCAGAATGAGAGGCCAAACAATTTATTTAAAAAATCACAGTAATCCACAAGTAATCATCTTGTGAAGTGAAAAGCTGCGTGTTTGTAATAAGTCCATAATTAAGATGTTTTTCATTTCAAACTGTTGCTTCCAGCAAAAATATGAGTCCTCTATACATAATATTGTGGAAAAACTCGTCTCGTCTGAATCAGGAGAGAAAATGCACAGATCAAACACCATTTGCAAGCAAAAACAGACCAAAAGTAAACCAATATCTTAATGGATTTTTATGTGAGAGGCCAATAGGGGGACAAATTCATCTACATCTTGGATGGCCTGAGGGTAGGTCATTTTCAGCTAATTGTAATTTTGGGGTGAATTATTCCTCTAAATATAGTTCTATTTGCACTATAATTATCAACCCAAAAAAATCAGTATTGTCTTTTTTTAAATATTTATTCCAAAATCCAATTATAATGAAAAAATCTAACACATTTAATTTAATTTAATTTTGCAAATGATGGGTTGTCAAATTCTGCTGAGCTTTCCGCGAGCACAGATCTCATGCAGGCCTGGTAATGGTATATGAGTTTGAGAGCTAATGGGGGCAGGTCGATTGAGCTGAATTTGTGCAGGTTTAATACAGCCATTGGGCTGAAGGCACTCTCTTGCTCTTTTCTATAACACTACTTTGTTGTTTTTTCCTTTTCTGCCACAGATGGAGGTGAGTATGATACACAGTGTTGTTTTTCTCCAATATCAGGCCACACGCATAGAGACGGAATACTGACCAGCATGGACACACACACTCATACAATGAGTTATAGTGTGAGAGAAAAGAGAAGAAGGGATAGAATTGAATTCCCTCAGGTTTAACATAATCCTCAAACACATTCTCACCGTCTGTTTTCACAAGCTGTTTGAACAAAACCGACGTCTTTTAGTCCCTCTTAAACGTTGGTAAAGGAGAATGTATTGCGAAGCATATTTGCTCCATAAATGGCTATTAACATAAAGATGTGCACGTTCATCTAAGCAATTAATGAATGATTGTGCCTGTAATGACCTGCCAGTCAGCACTGTGTTTACCTTAAAGTTATAGTTATTAAAGGTTGTGGCATCCGTTCTTTATCATACATTAGCATTATCATTTATCATAAATTGTCATTAGTATGTATTCTAGTTTCTATATTAGATATTATTATCATTTTTTAAAAATTTCTGTAAAAATTGGGGGCTTCATAAAAGTAAGATTTATTTCCTTTAGTTTTTGTAAGGGTCTTATGGTGGAATGTGATTTTCTTTTTGGTTTGAATCGCATGCTTTTTTTTCATGTCATATGTTTAATCTTTCCATGTGCATGTATTATATATAAACATTGTAAGTGCATTTAAAATTAGGGTCATGTTGACATTGTTTGCACATCCTCTCAGGTTCAGAGTGGGTGGACCCAGAAGACCCCACGGTGATAGCGGAGACAGAGCTCCTGGGTGCTGCTGCGTCCATCGAGGCCGCGGCTAAGAAACTGGAGCAGCTGAAGCCCAGAGCCAAACCAAAGGTATCCTTCCATCCATCTTCTGAATCCAAACACACACACACACACAATGCTGTGATCAGCCCGCCAACACAACTATGTCAGATCATTTCCACCAAAGGCTGCGGGAACGTTTCATTCCTATTTTATATTTGAGGGGAGGTGATGTTATTTTTGTAATTTTAGGACTTCAAGACTTCAGGATGTGGTGTTTTTGTATTTTCGTGGTGTTTGGGAAGTTTGCGCACATCTGCGTAACATTTTATTTGTTTTTTTTGTACATTAACAATTTATATTTTGCAGACTGGTGAGCACTGAACTTGAACTGATCGTCTGGGTTTTGGTTTGCTGGGCTTTTTTGTGATCCGTCTTGCATCTCAATTGTTCAGTATTGTGAAGTTTCGTTTTAGAGCATGCTGAACTTTTAGTCAGTCTATCTGAAACTCATCTCCAAGAAGGTCAGCACTTTTTAGAAATGATTTTCCCTGAAGCTCTTTTATTGTTTCATCCATCTGTATTATAGTTTAGCTGTCAGTGATTCTTTTCACCTAAAAAAAAAAAGCATTCATCCACATTTTGCCACTCAGAGCTGAAACTGTTTCCCCCCTTGAGTGTCTCAGTGATTAACATTTACTGCCACAGGCGGAATACTGTACAGAGAGACAACATCCATCTATCGTCCCGTATATGTCTGTCTGTCTGTCTGTCTGTCTGTCTGTCTATCTATCTATCAATATATCTGTTCCTATCATATCTATCCATCTATCTATCTGTCTGTCTGTCCATCAATCTCTCTGTGCCTCGTCTGTCTGTATATCTATATTTCTGTCTGTCTGTTTGTATATCTATCTGTCTGTCTGTATATCTATATTTCTGTCTGTCTGTTTGTATATCTATCTGTCTGTCTTTATATCTATATTTCTGTCTGTCTGTTTGTATATCTATCTGTCTGTCTTTATATCTATATTTCTGTCTGTCTGTTTGTATATCTATCTGTCTGTCTTTATATCTATATTTCTGTCTGTCTGTTTGTATATCTATCTGTCTGTCTGTATACTATCTAGCTATCTTATCTTCCTATCTATCATGATGTTAATTTTAACCGTTTAACCGACCGTAAGAATTTTGACCGGTTAATACAATCAGTTAAATGGTTTAAAAAGTCATTTATTATTTATTTTTTCAGTAATTTATCAAAACATTTAAAAAGGTTTGCTGCATGGTTAAATCCTCTGTGTATTAAAATGGGAAAATTGTATTATTTTAATTCAAAATAAAAAAGGCCTCATGGCCGACGTGAAATTTCAACACTAGCTAGGCTATTTTAGTTCCCCTCACTTCACAACAAATCCTTTAAATTTAACAGTATTTTTAAAAAAGGACAAGAATTAAAAATATAAGAAGCTATAGCAATATAAACGACATGCCAAAACGAATTCATTTAGGCTAAAACCAAACTGAAACCACCGTTGGGTCTCTCATTCGACACAAAATTAAATGTTTCCATATTCGCGATGTATTTTAATGGCAAATTATTATTTATGTACTTCAATCACGTTCCAATATCCACGTAAAACAAAACGTTTTGCATAACATCACAGTGGTACGGTGATAACGCTTACCAGCACATATTTTTTTTACTACATATTTTTTTTCCATATGTTTGACTGACTGTATTTTTTTTATGATAATGAACAGGCTGCATTGTCTAGGTAGCAATGCTTAACTGTGTGCGCACATGCGGCGCCGGCGCATTCACTTGAATTTTTTCCTTCTAACAGTGGAAGAAACAACTCCTTTTAGTCCTAAAGATAATCGAAATTGTAAAATGTTTGCCTTTATTTGTGTACATTAACAATAAAAACAAAATCTTTGTGCTTTTGTAAAATAAACCTAAAGAAAAATAGGATGCCGCTTTCTGCCGTCTGTTTCCTTTCGCACGCACAAAAATGAACCGAAAACTCTGCATACTAGCTACTAAAAATATGTTTTCTCGTATAGCCTATTTATATTTTATATATATTATATATATATATATAGCCTTGCGTATATGTTTTTTTCTCCCCCAGAAGAGCTGCAGGTGCGTGATGTGATATGATGACCATGTGAATCCTCTTGTTCTGTTGTTTGCTGCTCTTTGCGCATGTAAAATGAATCCCCGGGAAACAAATGTTAGTATTTTTTAACGGGTCACTTATCCTTTCTAATTTAATTCAATTCTAATTTAAAATAATCTTGTCTGTTAACAATCGGTTAACGAGCGTCGGTTGTCGGTTAGGAAAAATAACCGAAATGAACATCCCTACTATCTATCTGTCTGTCTGTCCATCAATCTCTTTGTGCCTCGTCTGTCTGTTCATCTGTCTGTCTGTTCTATCCTTCTGTATGTCTGTTGATTAGAATGAACCACAGATAGACAGAAAGACAGACCATCTAATGTTCTGTCTATCATTCAGTCTATGGTTTGTTCTGTCTGTCTTTCTGTATCTTTCATTCAGTCTTTAGTTCTATCTATTTCAGTCTATCTATTATTATGTCTGTATGTCTGTCTATCCCTCCCTCTGCTCTTTAACTCTCTGTCTCACTGTGTCGTGTTAGTCAGGTCAGGTTCATATATTCTGGAAAGAAGGATGAACAGAAGTTTGTGTAATGTTGTCACCTTCAGTCCATTCAGACATTCATTGTTGATTTTTCATTTCATTAGCCTTTGCAGACTCTGCTAAACCACATTTCACAGACTGTCTCACATTTAGATCTCTACATCACACCCCAATAAACATTCTGAACTGGTTTATAGCACATTAACATGTTTATTCACTGTTACTTGATTTAATGAGGTTGAAATTCAGCACATATCACGATGCAATGTCATTGGTGTTTATTATCACCCCTGGAGCTTTCTTTACTGTTTCCCCTAATCTTCATTCCTCACTTTCCTCTTTTGCCTTCTCTCCTTTACCCATCCTTGTCTTTTCCCTGCTATCCCAGCATGCCCTGCTCTCTTGTGCTCTCCTATCCTCTCCTCTCTTTCCCCATGTTCTGGAGGTGAGGTAGACCTGGAAGCCTTTCTGCAGGGCTCTGTTTGATATGTTTGATATATTAGGTTGTTATTCTGTCCAACTATATATCAAACATATTCCTACAGTGCCCTGCTCTGTCTCCAGACTTGTGTGTGTTCTGTTTATGACTTGTTCATGAACGTGTGTGTTTTTGTGACTTCAGACAGATCAGTTTGTGTAGGTGGCACGCAAGGGTGTGTCTTAGGTCCGTTAGAATTGTGCCATTTGCTTTGACGCTGTTGATTCTGAACAGTGTGAACCTAAGAATTGGCACCACCATCCCACAAGGTGTCACCCTCAGATCACTTTGTTGAAGTTACATCTCACCTTCTCCCTTTCATCGCCTTGACTGTGTTTGGAATAGCATACTGCCATACTACTCATACTGTTAATGCAGTATGTAGTATGCTGTTTGCTCCAAATGTTCATTAAAAGTTCAGTATATAACAAGAGCACACTGCAAGGATTATTATACCCCACAATGCACTTAATACAACCTTCCATTTACAGTTTTATAAATGAACCAGAAGTAATATTGACAACATTTTCAACATCACTAATCATTATTTTATCAAACTTTTAAAACAAAATGGATTCAAAGTGCAAAGTAAATGTTATTTTCACATCATGTGACAACAGTGTGGCATACTGCTGTTAGAAACATTTTTAATATCTGTATTACCATCTGTTTCACTAACTGTTTTTAAAAATAGTTGTCTGTATATGCTGCACAGTATCCAGTAGGCTAGTATTCCATTTGGAACATAATGAAATAAAGTGTTTGTTCAAAATAGCATATTATCATACTACTTGTGCAGTTTTATTGCAGTATGCATTATATAAATTTTTCAATGTATGCACATATGCATGGAATATCTACTGCATTTACCAAAATGTCTACTGCAAATGCCAAAATCCACACTGCATGGATTACTATATCCCACAATGCAATTTTTTTCAACCTTCCAATTCCAGTGTCACATTTCATGCATACAGAAAATAAGCATTCTCTGCACCATGTACATGCTGCATACTCGAAGTGTATTACAAGCAGACTAGTAATATGTTATTCTGAACAAACTATTACTCTTTGGTTGTATCGTGGAACGCATGTCAACCTTCAGGATGTGGTGTTTAATTAACCAGTTGGTGAAAATCTGTCAGATGAAATTTATTTTCTGGGATCAACACAATGTGTGTCTTGCTAAAAAAAAAAAAAAAGATTCATAGTATAATAACAGATAATAAAATCTCTGTTCCCTTAAATGGTTTTGAAGTAATGGCTTGGTGAGAGAATTGTTGTCAATTAGCATAGATAAAGCAAGAGTATTCATTACACTTAATAAGGTGATAATCCACAGTTTGCTATATCTCTTGCTTTCTTATTTTCGCAGCAAGCCGATGAGTCTCTGGACTTTGAGGAGCAGATCCTGGAAGCGGCGAAATCCATCGCTGCAGCAACCAGCGCTCTGGTCAAATCTGCATCGGCCGCCCAGAGAGAGCTCGTAGCACAGGGCAAGGTGCTAAAATCATTTAACGCATATATTTTTTACACGTACAAAGTTTTCTACTTTTCAGTGTTGTTATTGCTATTATAAATCTTTTTGTTAATTGAAATAAAGCTGAAATAACACTTCAAAAATTGAAACAGAAATTGCCTTGGCAACTAACTGAATTAAATAAATCGCTAAAATTATTCAAACTAAAACTGAAATAAAATAAATTAAAGCTAAATAGAAAAATTAACTTGAAAATTTAATTTAAATTAAAAAATAAAAGCACAATTAAAGATATTAATACGTTCTATAATAGTACATAAATAACATTGACACTTTTTAATATTTTTGGTATTTGATGTAGGTGGGCTCCATCCCTGCCAATGCAGTAGATGATGGCCAGTGGTCCCAAGGTCTGATATCAGCAGTAAGTTGAAGTTATCACCATTGCAATAGATGTAAAGTTGCTTTGACCAGAAGCATCAGCTAAATGACTATTATAATTTGAATCCTTCCCTCTTTTAGGCTCGGATGGTTGCGGCCGCCACTAGTAGCCTGTGTGAGGCTGCCAACGCTTCAGTCCAGGGTCACGCCAGCGAGGAGAAGCTCATTTCCTCTGCCAAACAGGTGGCGGCTTCCACCGCTCAACTGCTGGTGGCCTGTAAAGTCAAAGCAAACCAGGACTCAGAGGCCATGAGGAGATTACAGGTTACAATCACTTGAATAATACAAAATTATATGAGTTCTAAGTGAAAAACAACAACTAAGTTGTAGTTTATTATTATTATTTGTTTTTTTGTGTTTGCACAGGCTGCTGGTAATGCCGTCAAGAGAGCATCTGACAACCTGGTGAAGGCAGCGCAGAAAGCAGCCTTCGATAAATCCGAAGACAACAGCGTTGTGGTTAAAACTAAATTCGTAGGTGGAATCGCTCAGGTGAGATTCTTCCCATGTTCCCACAGAGGAAAAAAAAGTCTGAATCTGTTCGTCCACAGCAGTTTTTGAATATTCCTTGAAGTGATGCTGCTCAATTGAAAAGAGATTTGACATTTAGAACTGCATTGTGGATCCATCAGCGGGATTTGAAAGCTGTGGTTTTGTACCAAGCATCTACAGCTGGCATCTTACGCCGGGCCGCTGTATCCACAAACAGCTCATTTTCACGTTTCATCCCGGGCCAGATGCACAAATTAAAGACTGTGTGTCTGCCTATTCAAAGCTTCCTTCCTCCCAGAATGCCTTCATGTCTTGTCTTCATCTTGAGAGGGCACTGGAATATTCTGAACATCTGAGAAAGTCCGTTGAGTGGATGGCGTGAGTGTTTGCATGCACCCTCGAATCGTTGCCAGCACAACAAAAAGAAGCTTTTTGTACCGAGTCAGTCCCTCTTCAGAAGGTCAAGCGTTGATCTAGCCGTCCCATTCCTTAAATCCACAAAAATGTTACACTCTTTGGAAAATAACTGGATGTCTATTGCAGATCCAGTCCCACTTTTTTTGCAGTACAGTTATGCTAAAATTACACATTCCAGTAAAGAATATGAAGCGTTTTCTATCTGTCACTAAGAAAGCAGCAGAAGGAAAAACTACTGGGGGTGGGGGGGGTGGGTGGAGGGGGGGGAGGGGGCAGGAAGAAAAAACATCCCTTGGCATTTTTCCTTGGCTATAATATGTAAGCGTTATTTATGTATCATTGTACTGCAAAAGATTTGGCTGTCTTCATTTAAGGAAACTGGTTTTAAACAATCGGCAGGACTGATTGCAGACCAGGTTTTAGATCTGAAACTTTAACATTGTATACAAACATTGGCACTCATTCGTGAAACATGAAAAGAAAGAATTTCTGTACACATTGTTTATAAAACAATTCATATGTAAATTGTTGAGTTAATGCTTGAAACACGCAGAATCTGTGTAAATCATTCTTGCATAAATGGCATTCATCTGCTATCGTTTGCATTCATGCAACACAAGCAAAACTAATTTGTACAAACCGTTATTGCATGAATTGCCATAATGATGTTGCATTTATTTATTCACAAAACACAAGCAAAAAGAATTGGTGGTAATTGTTGGTAAAAACCATTCTTATGTAATTTGATGCATTTGTCACATTCATGCATATGAAACAGAATGAATGAATCTGTGTAAACCAATTGAATTCATCTGCATTTCTTGCATGCATGCAACTTAAGCAAACAAACCTGTATAAAACATTCTTGCATAAATTGCCACAATGATCTGCAGTCATATTGCATTTGTGCATGAAACAGAAAAAATGCATTTTATAATTGCTCTATTTGTTGCATTATCATCACGTTCATGAATGCAACAAGAACAAGTTTGTGTAACTCATTCTTGCGTAAATTGTATTCATTTGCATTTGTCGCATTCCGAGAACACAAGTCAAAAAAAATTGTGTAAACTGTTTTTGAGTACATTTTTGCATTCATTCATGGACCATGACCAGAAAGAATTTCTATGGTAATCTTTTTTACATAAATGGTCATAATCATGTTACATTCATGCATGAAACGAGTAGAATGAGTTTGTGTAATTCATCTGTGAAACCATGTTTGAACTGATCTTAATTCTAGTCTGTAAACTGTCACATTTACCATTCATGTTTTTGAAACATGAGCAGAATGAATCTGCATGTTTGTAAGTCCATTGTAACGTACAATTTTGCATGTGCATTCTCATGTCATGTCACAGCGGAAGGAATTTTTTATAAATTGTTCGTAGTTATATCGCAGTGCAACAATTTACACAAGAATCGTTTTTTTGAATGATTTACACAGGAATTTGTTCTGCTCAATTTTCATAAATGTTGCCTATTCAGTGACTAATAGTTTTGCATTATTTCCAGATCATTGCAGCACAGGAGGAGATGCTCAGAAAGGAGAGGGAGTTAGAAGAAGCCCGGAAGAAACTCGCCCACATCCGACAGCAACAATACAAGTTCCTGCCCAGCGAACTGCGAGAAGACCAGAGCTGAACACGCCTCGTCTGATTGGACGTGATATCCATCGGATCATGATTGTTATGGATGATTGACTGCTCCTTATATGCAGAGCTAGAGATGTCACACGTCATTGGTTGTGTAACTGTCAGGTGACTTGTTAAAGTTAAATGTGATTGGCTCACACGGGACTAGCGCCACTGATTGGCTGTATGTTGGGGTATGAATGGATTTCGTCTTACATAGGGCTAATATTTTTTGTTCTTGTTTTTTTAATCATGTATTAAGGTGTAAAGCACTTGTTAGAGGTTTGATCGAGCGTGTGCGTGATTGTGTGTTTTATGTATCAATAGTATGCCACACATTGGCGATATCTTACCGTAAGAATCTCGATAACTAATCCTACACAATGTCAGTGTGTCATGTTTTATAATGCAACCAATGTGAAACTATTAATATCTGAAGCTGGAAGCCGCAAACCAGACAAAATTTACTTATAAAATGTACTTATAGTGTAATGTCAGACCATAAGCTTTCATTATTCGCTCGCGTGACGATAAGCTTCAAACGCCTCTTGAATGCACTGCTCGATTCATACATGTGCCACTCTAGAACTGGATTATGTTAGCAAGGTTATGAATTCTAGCTAGCTATAAGGAAAGAATGTACTGGTGCTCTTTGTCGTGTTATTTATTCTTAGCAGAACTTTATTCGAGTAGCTTCCAGCTTCTCTTTGCTTTTGTAGGTCTAGTTGAGGGCTCTACGGATTAAGGAAGTATCATGTCTTTCAGTTCTTTCAATTCACGCAAATTGTTTCATTCAGTCGTCTCTTCATACCTCAGCTGTATCCTAGATTGTAAGGTTTCCCATGGTTCCTTTGGGTGTGAGCTTAGTCAGGTGGGCAGGAATGAGGTTTGCCCAAACACAATGGATATGTTCGGATTAACACACTACCATACTACTCATACTATTTCTGCAGATGCATACTTTGCACAGTATGCAAATTTTACACATTAGAATAACCAGATGAAATACTGTGTCCAATAATAAAATGACAATTGTCTTTTTTGTGCCAAAAATTATTATAATTTTTTTTAAATTGGATGAAAATGCGAAGAAATTATAGGAATATTATATCCCACAATGCAATGCTCTTTTTTTTTAATGAACAAGAAATAATGCAAGCCTCAATTTTGGCCGATTTCAAATTGACACACTACATATCTTTTTTATATCTTTTATATGCATCAAAATTCAAAAAATAATAATAATAGAATAGGCCTATTTGAAAAAATGTGGGGAAAAAAGTGAAAAATTTCAAGACGGTTGGACACAAATTAAATGTGCATAATAATTAGGTCATGTTTCAACAATATAACACACTACACTTTGCACAGTATGCAGATTTTCTTTATTGAAATAACCAGACGACCTACTATATTTGCCAAAATGTGCAGTATGGGGAAACGGTACACTGTGTGGAACACTATATCCCACAATGCAGTGTGCTCAAATTCATTTTTTATTTCCAATGTGATGAATGAACAGAAAAATAATACCAGACACAATTTTGGCTGTATTCGAAATGGCATACTAGCATACTACACATCTTTAATTTGCAGCAAAATTTCCGTATTTTTTGCACATAATTGGATAAAAATCCGAAAAACCTTTTGAAAGCAATCTGAATTAAATGTGTTGAGGTGTGTCAACGATATAACACATTGCTGATTGCATACTGCACACTATTCAACATGCTATTTTTTTAAATAGTAGACAGTAAACAGTGTATACTATTTTAAGTATTGAATACGCAGAATGCTAGCATTTCATTCCAAATATAACCTGCATCTAGAGCTGTGTTAGAAGAAGAACTTTACACAAATTGCGCCAAACAGGCTACGTGGCAAGGTCATGTGACAACAATGTAGCATACTTTACCGTCTGAAATGTATATCATTGAATCTTAATAATCCACTGTTTCACATGCTATTTTTTAAAATAATAGTAGGCAGTTACAGTATATACTGTGCAGTATGCAGTACGCGGAGCGTTAGTATTGCATTCTGAACGCAGCCAGAATCTCAGTGTTGTACTTTCTAATATCACAGTTCTCATAAAACACATATGCTCGCATTTGTAGTCTTTTTGAGATCTACTTTGCAATAGATCCACCGCAGATCAACTTCCTGTTTGAGATTGTACCTGCATGGCTGTTAGAAACACAGCACGAAGCGCAGTGTAGTCTTACCTGCAAATAATACATCTCTTCTGCTTATCGTGTATCGTGAAAATCCCAGTGGAATCTTTTAAGAGTGTGTAATTCCCGTTTCATTTCCTGTTTGTGTTGCGTAGAATAACGTGTGGCACTTAAAAGATGAGAACTGACTGTTGTGACTTCAGATCTGGACTGCATTGTGTCATAGTGCCTTATTCTGACTTCTGCAGTAGCTCAGTGTGTGCAAGTTGCTCTTTTATGCTGCTTAAGGACCAGATTTCACTGGAATTTAATGTTAAGGTGTTTCGGATCAGCAACAGAGCTCCGTCTACCAATACTGAGCAAGTATAAGCATCGTCCGTCTTTAAATGCGTGAAGCAGATGTCCTTTGTCCTGTTTGAACTAGCTTTGGATGTGTACAGCGTTGTTTCCAGTCTAAGCCGAGTATGGTGACTAAATCTGACGTCCATTGGGCGGCCGTTTGATTCTGTTCTGCAATATTGTACCTACTGAGGCCTAAAGGAGCACTTGCCTTGGCAGGCCACTATACTGCCGAACGATGAACTATTTAGACGTTTAGATGTACAGCTTCACTACAAATGAACAAACCACGAGTTGGAAAAGGAAGGATGTGATTGTTTCTGTCAGCACTGACTGCTTTCAGCTTGTCCACGTGAAGTAGAATATTAAAGTGTCCCAAAAAAGAACAAGGTTATCTTGCTTTTCATTTCAATAAACCACGTTTTGTTTTTTTACTTCGAGTTATTGCTATAATGAAGATATTGCAATATGTGGTTGAACATGTGGTAAACAGCAAGAACTATCGCCTTCTTCTGAACTAGAGTTAGGGCTGTCTTTAATCAACTGACATAGTGACATTAATAATGATAATAATAATAATGAACATTAAAATGCTGTATGTATAATATTTATCTGGTCACGAAAGTATTTTTTGTATTGCCCTGAAAATAAAGAGTTTCAACAAAGTATAATTTGTGAAAGCATTTTTATTTTTTTTGTGGGGTTTTGATAATTACATGATGATGATTACACAGGATTTTGATAATTATAATGTTACATTTTTTTAATCAGTTAATAGGTAACACTTTATTTTAGTGTCCTTGTTATACATCTTATGTGCCCTTACTATAGTAATAACAGAAAATTCTGCATAATTACAAGCAACTATTCCTAAACCAAATTATAACCTTAATTTTATAGTAAATGTTAATTCATATTAGTCAGTATTTAGTTGTATAATTACACTGTAACGAGTGCACATACAACAATTGTATGTATGTATATAGCCTACATTGTGTGTGTGTGTGTGTGTGTGTGTGTGTGTATTACACACACTTTATTGTACTTAGTCAATGTGTATTTATTTTTATATTTATATATATATTAAAGTATTTTTTTAGGGTTTTTAATAACTGGAAAATACACTGTTAAAAGTTTATCTTTAAAAATAGACAAGATTACATATGTTATTATTGAGATCTGTTTTATTTTCAGATAAAATGTTACCAGATTATATATTTTTTTCTTTTTCTTTATTATAATTATTTTTTACTATTTATTTTGCCGTGTAAATGGATCTTAAATAATAATAATAAATAAATAAAAGCTATTTTTTTATCATATCTACCAGAAACTCCTAGCAACTAGGCTACATAGCAATCTACGAACTTTTCATTAAATGTGGCATAAATTAGACCAAAAAAAAAAAACTTTTGCCTGTGCTCCATTTTTGTCTAGACTTGGTATAGAGCAGCTGTGGTACTTTTTTAATGCTCTCAAAGTTTTTGCTGGGATTCCTCACCGAAGTAGACTAAATCTGTCGTTTGCTCTGTGTAAAGTGGTAATTATATCCAAGTACACACTAAACCAAGCAAATGCTCACAGTGTTTTTACGACCATTATAAATATTTAGGCTCAGAAATATATTCACATCCTTTCACTTACATGTTCTGCGTTTTATTTCGTCAGCATAATTAATAAGGGCGTGTGAACGCGTTCGACGCAGTTGGTGCAGCTCGAGATGTGGCACATTCTCTCCAGCAGGTGGCGCTGTTACTTCATGTGTTGTGGTCACGGTCATTCTGGGAATTATATTGCGGATGGCCAAATTACAGTCTATGTGACCAAAAAAGGACATGTGGCAGCTTTTGCTTCGACTCCCGACAGCGAGCTATAAGAGAACAGCATGTTTGACCAAAATGGGAGAGTATAACGAGCGTTAAACGTGATTTCATTGCCATGTTCTTAAGTGATAATCAACCAATTGATACTGTTGATATGAGATGAGACAGAAACATACATACATTATTTACTCTTAATTCTATCCATTAGTTCCCATTCTAGATATTAAGGCCAGACAGATGAAGTCCAACAGACTAGAGTAAAGCTTGTCTAATGAAAACCATATTAGGCTGCTGAAGTGTGTTGTAGGCTACTTGTGAGTCCAGCCTACTTAAAAAAAATAATAATAATAATAACAAAGCCCCCTCAAAAAGAAAAGAACAAAAATTGCAGCCATTCTGTCTCTACAAAATGCACACCATACAGTACATAACGCAGTAAAAGGAGGGATGTTGGTTTTGGCTTTTGGCTCAGATTCAGTCCAAAATCCATGAGATATCAACCATCTTCCTCCAGTGTGTAAATCTGAATGTTCATTGAATACTGAGCTCAGCTGAGGTCTGTGTAGCTCTGTTCAGTCACGTGTGAAGCGGCGCATGACTTTAAATAGGGCATATGATGCGATTTCAATTTTTCCTTTTCTCTTTGGAGTGTTACAAGCTCTTGATGCATAAAGAAGTTCTGTAAAGTTGCAAAGACTAAAGTCTTGAATCCAAAGAGATATTCTTTATAAAGTTCAGAGTCAGCCACACCTACCTAAAACGGCTCGTTCTAACACGCTCCCACATGTCTACATCACGATGTGGGAAGATTTGCATAACGCCGCCCAAATGTTCACGCAAAGAAAGAAGGCGTAACTTTTATTCACACGCTTGAGGTATTCGCCCAATCACAATGCACTGGATAGCTGACCAATCAGAGCACACCTTGCTTTTCAGACAGAGGAGCTTTGTAAAAATCGACGCGTTTCAGAAAAGCGGGCATAGAGGAGAAACAATAATGTACAGTATGTGGAAAATAATTTTTTTTTTTTTTTACTTTAAACCGCATAAACACATTTCCTTACACCAAATACACAAAATAATGTTCTTTTTAGCAGCATCATATGACCCCTTTAATAAAAGGTCGATCTGAGGCATGATGGGAAACCTTGTTAATGATGCAAACCCTGATGAGCTCCTTGGGTACTCAAACCCACATTCACACATGCAGCAAGACCAGGCTGTAAAGTACTATTTAAAGGGATAGTTCACCTATAATACAAATTGTCATTTGCTCCCCATCATGTCATTCCAAACCTGTTTCCCTTTCTTTCTTCTGCAGAAATGGATTAACTGTCCCTTTAAGCCACTGTAAAATCAGTATTTGTTGATGTTGATGTTGAATATTGGGTTGACATATATCAGTGTCTGAAGTGGGATGATTTATTCAACATGGTAGTAAAAATGCTGAAAATTTCAGGCACAAATTCTTAAGAGATGAAACTTAAAAGAATAGTTTCATCCAAAAATAAAATTACTTTGATTATTATGATTTTTATCAGCTGTTTGGACTCTCATTCTGACGGCACCCATTCACTGCAGAGGATCCAGTGGTGAGCAAGTGATGTAATGCTACATTTCTCCAAATCCGATGAAGAAACAAACTCATCTACATCTTGGATAGCCTGAGGGTGAGTAAATGTTTGTAATTTAAAGGGGTCATATGATGCTTTTTTAAAGATCATTATTTTGTGTATTTGGTGTAACAGGATATGTTGACATGCTTTGATGTTCAAAAAAACACATTATTTTTCAAATACTGTATTTGTAGGTCCTATAAGCCCCGCCTCTCTCAAACCTTTGTTTTTCTACAAAGCCCCCTCCTTTGACAAGCGCATTCTGCTCTGATTGGCCAGCTGACCCACAGTGCATTGTGATTGGCCGAACACCGCAAGTACTCGTCGGAAATGTAATGCCCCTTAGCATAATCGCAAGCTTCATCTTTCTAAATAAATTTAAAGACAGAGCCCGAAAGGGGAACAGAGTCCAGTGACAGACACAGTGATGAAGCTGGTCTCTCTCGCACTCTCTCTCTTCTCAACGCAGGCAGCACCGCCGCACTGCCACGCACAGACACACACAGCCCTGAACCAAAACAACGCAGCATTTGAACAGTCAATAAGAAGCAAATGCTTAAACTAATACAATACATTAGCTGATTCTGAAATGACCATCCTCACTCCTCATCTCCTTGGTTCACGAAACGGTCGTCCATAAAATGCATTGCTGTTCTGTTGTAAGTGATCTTAAAGATTCCTAAATGCATCTACTTTCGGAAGGCCAAATAAAGTGATTTTTCTTTCGCACTGAAACACACAGCGTCTTCCTGACATGCTGCATCAACACTAACTTCGGTTACTGAAGCCATGCCTTCTTTCTTTGTGTGTACATTTGGGCGGCATCATGCAAATATTTCCACATAGTGAGGTAGATATGTGGGGTTGTGTTAGAACGAGCCGTTTTAGGGGGTGCGTGGCAGAGTCTTAACTTTGATAAGAATATCTCTTTGGTTTTGCGACTTTAGTCTTTGCAACTTCAGGGATCTTATCTTTGCACAATCAGCTTGTAACACTCCAAAGAGAAAGGAAAACTTGAAATCTCATCATATGACCCCTTTACATGTTCTGTAGGTGAATTTCCCTTTATAAAAGCCTTGGACAGATTGTAAAACCATTTGCAGTCCATTATGTTTTATGTGCTATTGCTGTGTGCTAGTATTCAGCTGCATGAGCAGCACATGCCCTGCTGTCGGTTTCCTGTAAGCTGGACACATTTTTGTGAAATTAGAGGCTTTGTTTAGATTGCCGCAGTCGTACCAAAGGAATGAAGCTGGTATTGAGAGGGCAGCGGTCGCATTTCTGGCTGACGCTGATATGCTTCAGTGATTTATGACTCATAAAGCTGCTAATCTTTGAAGTTTTGTGATATCCGTTAGTGTCCTTGTTATACATCTTATGTGTCCTTACTATAGTAATAACAGAAAATTATGCATAATTACAAGCAACTATTCCTAAACCAAATTATAACCTTAATTTTATAGTAAATGTTAATTAATATTAGTCAGTATTTAGTTGTATAATTACACTGTAACGAGTGCACATACAACAATTGTATGTATGTATATAGCCTATATATATATGTGTGTGTGTGTGTGTGTGTGTGTGTGTGTGTGTGTGTGTGTGTGTGTGTGTGTGTGTGTGTGTGTGTAAATTCCACAGAGTTGGACACGTGAAGATCAGCCATCTGCTATGAGGAGTTCAGGTATTCATAACTCAAGTGCATGGCAGTTTTATTTTATTTTTCAGAAATCTTAACATCACATCAGGCCTGAAGTGGAATTCTTCCCAAAGAAGAAAAGGGGAAAAGGGAGGGGAAGCATTGTTGTCACAGCTGTTTGACTCATTTTAAGCAACGCTCTTGCCTAGAAATGAAAACCAGCTCACATTTGTTTGCTTTGTGCAGTGTTTCTATTGTTAATGAATTTCTGTAGCGTTAACATTGCTGTCAGTGCCTTCAAATCTGACACCTGGTGTGCCAACAAACACGTTTTGTGAATTTGAATTGAATTGGCCACACATCAGGATTATTATAGTAACTAATACAAAAAAAAACTAAAACTGAAATAAAAGTAATACAAAAAACTATATGGATATTAAAAAATTCATAAAAATGACCAAAACAACAAAATTACTCAAATTATTTTGACTTCAATTAAAATGAAAACTAACATTCAGAAATGTCAATAAAAACTATAATAGTACCTTAATGATATTAAAATAACACTGACAGGATGTGGAATTGGAATGACAGGAAAAGGTTTTACAACATAACAAATAATTGCATCATTCATTTGGAAAGAATTTGATAAATGATTTATATCCTGATATGTTGAATATTTTGTATGACAAAATACTGTTACGACTAAAATCTAAATTTTGTTATGACAAAACATCCACTTATAACAAAGTAATATTGACCATATTTTTATTTAGTTATGTATTTAGTCAATTATAATGAAATTAGATACAAATGTGTCATTTAAAAAAATTATGAAATTAAATATATGTTTATATTAAGAACAATTTTAATTTAGTGGCATTTTAAATGTTGCTTATATGTAATGTTTCTGCAAATATCAAAATATTAAATTAAATGGATTATTAAAATGTATACATTTCTTTATTTAATTCCATTTCTTAATTTTCAAATTCAAGTTTGAATTACATTGTGCCTCCTGCATTCTAACACCGTTAGAAATAAAGCACTGAATAGGCATTTTTAATTCTATTCTAAATGGCGCACGATCCAGTTAGTTGTGCGATCACATGAATATTGTCGCCTAGAACTGGTGTCTTAAACACAGTCAGTCTTTGTGAAGATGAGAAGGAATCTGCTCGGAGAGGCGCTTTTGAGAGTAAACTCAGCAGGCGCGGTGGAATGATCCGGACTGTACGCGTGCCTATTTTAGGCTTGTTCGTGAAAGGGGTTGCCCGATTTCCGCGTGGTGTCATCCCTGAGGAGCGCGGCTCATGAGACGCAGCGTGTGCTCTCCGGGGACGCTGTTTATTGTCTGAGATGTCATTAACTGCACATTTCCAAATACAGCGTGCTGTCATCTGTTCTTAGTTAGCAGCAGTGTCTGCTAAAACTAGCATCACTATTACTTTTGCTCATACTTGGGTTTAGTGATCTGACCAAGCCATTACTTTAAGCATTAAACATTTATGTATTAACTTAAAACCGGGTTAAATAATAAACTTACAATGAAGGAGGGGCGCAATCCATTTCTAGGGTCTTATTTTCTAGCTTGGGCCAGTAAGTAACCACCTATTAATGATCCTGAACTCCTTTGCAATACACTTAAAGCCATTCTGAACACCTTAGCAAACTATTGGCTGTGCCCACACCAGCAAAACAAAACACGCAGCATCATTGTACAGTATGTAGTTTTGCACATGCAAGAAACAAATGTAACTGTAGTTCTCAAAATATTTATAAGAAGCATTGCAGTCATTAAATAATTTCTTGGTTATGGTTCAGGGTTATAGTTATGGAAGCCAGTTTCCAACACAGGATTAATAATAATAATAATAAAGGTAATTGCAAGTTTTTGTCACACAATTCTGACTTTTCTCAGAATTGCATGATATACACTTTTTTCTCAGAATTGTGTTCATATCTCGCAATTCTTACTTTATAACATGCACTTGCAAGTCAGAATTGTGAGATATAGCCTCGCAATTGTAAGAAAATGTCACAATTGGACTTTATAACTCACAAATGTGTTTATATCTCACAAGTCTGAGAAAAGGAATCAAAATTGCAGGATATATAATTTGCAAGAAAAAAAGTCGAATTGTGAGATCAAAAGCCGCTATTATCTTTGTGTCACGATCACCACTTGATAACCACCAGAGGGCACTCCATCCCATACCTCTGTCACTCATTCTTGGGCTTCATCTCCATTAATCCTTTGCCCGGACTCATCAGCACTCATTGTTTGCACCTGTGTCTCGTTAACCCCTGCTCACCCTATATAGGCTAAGCCTGGTTCATTTTTGTCATTCATTGCTAAGTCTTGCATGTGTCATCTGCATTTCTAGTGGCCTAGTTCTCCTGTGTCTTGGTTCCTGGTTTGTTTATCCTGTCTGTTTTTAAATTTCCCTTTGCCTGTTGCTTAGTGATGGCGAGATGAAGCCTTATGAAGCATTGAAGCTTTTCATCCAAGTGGTTCACAAAAGGGTCCATTTCTCGAGGATTCATTTGCTCACAATACCACCTGGTGGCCAAAGAGTGTAAAACAGCAAGATCATTGCCAGTGTTCCCACCTTTTTTTTATCGCGGGCCACCCTTTGGAAATTTTAACAAACTTGTGGCACCCTACTAAATTAATTTTGTTACAATATTTGAATTTCTAACGTCGATTTGATAATTTGAAAAGTATAGATATTCCCTGGTACAACAGGGAAGAACTGCAGAATATCATGTCATACAGATATTTTTAATATTAAAACATTTTGTCCATCAATGGAGGCAATCAGTAGGCTAATTTCTAACGAAGAGACCAATTTATATGACAGATTTTAATGTATATTTACTTTTATACATATGTAAACATTATTTAATTACCATTATAACTAGATATCTCACAAATTTTTGCTCATTCAGTGTTTTTTTTATTTTACAGTGGGGTAATTTTGGTGCAGTAGCACGAGATAGCTTGATTTCAAACTTTGAATGCAATAAAAAATGACAAGTAAGCAGTCAATAATAAAATAAGAACAAAAAGAAATTAATAATGATAGCACAAAAAAAAAAAATCACGATAGGCCTTCAAATGAAATAAATTGCTTTTTAGTTATTCAGGTAGGTCTAACAGTAGGGTTAACGATATTTATCCCATTATTATCCAATATATCCAAAAATGTTAGGTCCTAGAAAGCTCGTTAGTTATCAGAAACAACCGGCAGACATAGCGTTCCGCAGATCAATGAATGAGAGGGGCATCTTTACCGAGGGCCATATACCACACCATGTGTACAACACAGTAGGGCTATAGTGCGCAGAAACAATACTGTACTACACATCGATGTTCCGTCATCGTTGATTTTTGAGGTGGACTTGCTGTTCGATGAGCATGAAGGTAGAACGAGTGGAGCGACTGCAGGGGAGCGGAGCGCGCACTAGAAGGCATCGAGCGGTAATACCAGAGCGTCACACACACCATGTGAAAGTGAAACCTGAGTGGTGAACTAATTTCGGCAGCCGAAATTTCGGTGCATCTCTTAATTATTGGCGACATCAGAAATGGATATTATATGCTTTTTTGAACATTTTAGCAATTAAATTATTATTTATTTTTTTAATATTTAAAAAAAAAGGATTTTTTACACGGCACCCCTGCTCTCGACAGACGGCACCCCGGTTGGGAAACACTGCATTAGCCTATGACACACTGTTTTGCGCCAGTTAAGGCTTAGAAAATTATATTTCCACAGACTAATCTATTTATATGAATATAATGTGTATTTCATAATGATTGTATAACATAATATAACATAACTGTGTAATAAACGTATTGGCTTGAAATGAATGGGGCTATCAAATGTGTGTAAATCAAGTCTTTGCTCATAATAGGAAGGAGGGCCAATATTATTAGTCTAAAACTGGAAAGTGGCTGAGTTTAACAGGGTAGAGGACTGTGAATTTACAAGATTCGAACCGCTTCCTGAAGCAGTCAGGCTACTGGGTTGTTTTGACCCAGCGGTTGGGTTACTATCCAGAAGGTTGGGTTAAACATTTAACACAACCGCTGGGTCAAAACAGCCCAATTGCTGGGTTTGTCCCTATTTTACCCAGCACTGGGTTGTATTTAACCCAGCATTTTTTAGAGTGAAGCAGGCGATCGGACGCATCAATTAGGGTCCATATTCTTCTCGACACACGCTCCGAAGCCTCGGCACAGAACCTAACATCACTACTGTTGCTTTTGCTTGGACTGATTGCCCGTGTTATGACCTTTGCCTGTTTTGGACTTTGTGGATTACCCCTTTGTTAAAACACTGCATTTGGATCCTCAACCCTCGTTTCTATGTGCAGTTCAAGACACTTTTCGGGTTTTTTATTCTGTGGTGGAAACAAGCTTCCATATATAGCTAACTAAAACTAAATAAACTATATTTAAAAAAGACTAAATTACTAAAAAAATTTTCTGTTGTCTCACTTGAGTAACATAATGAACAGTTTTTATATCAGTGTACATGAGTGTTCAGTCCAGTAGGCCTACTTTAGCCAGAAATGGCTCATTTAGTAGCAGTCAAGGTAAATCATTTGTATGGAGCCCGAACATGATGTGCATGAAAAAAAAAAAAAAAAGATATCACAGCCAAAAATTATTACACGCTTTATTAATTAGTTCCCTCTTTTTATGTAAATTGTGTATATGTTGTACTAATTCGCCACGATTTAACTAAATTAAAACAAGTGGATGAATTAATACAACATGGCCACATATTAATAAGTTGTGGGAACGAATTCTTAGTTTGTGGCCACAATTGGTGGACAAATTTTGTAATATTCTTTAAGTGATCCACCACCTTAAAACATTTTGGAACCAGTGCTCTAATTTCTGCTGTTGGCTATCTTATAAGGAATCTTCCATGATGTTCCACTAACCGTGGTGTGACTAGCTGTCAGCATTTCTGAGTCAGCAATGATGCCACTGATATATCTGGATTCGAGCTCATGTTGGACACCAAATACTTGAGGTGAGGAGCTAGTGTCTTTTAGCAGCCTAAAGCTGGCACTGGTTTGAAGAATGCGTTCAATCATCTGAGCACACCCTTCCGTCGTCATGACACCCGTCCTCAGAAAGGCACATCAAACTGTCCTCATAAACATTTTATAGACCAGCATTTGCGCGTTTCAACACCACACAAATAGATCAGCATTGGTCGTTTTAAATGCTACAAGTGAATTTAGCCATCACAACATTATAGTATATGGTTGAAGGTTTGTTTGTTCTAGCCTGGACCAGCATGGAAGTTCAGTTAAGATGGTCTGAGCACTTTGAGAAGTACCAGAGACAAAAGCTTAGAGATGTTGGCAGCGATAATGCACCGTTTATTCATGAGTGCTAGCCTGGAACCGTCAGAATTAGTTTTTGGTGTAACGCAACACCTTGCTGTCTCGTTCTTAGAAAGGAAAGTGCCAAGAAAAGAAGCCACATCTTTCAGTAGAAGAAAAGCCCTGCCGTAAGCATTTTCTTTCTTTTTCTGTCTCGCTGCTGTGGCTTTCCCCACCCAAACGCTACTAAAGCTGAATAAACAGCAATGGACAAGGGCTCGCTGAGTTTCTGGAAATATGCGGAGGAAATGAGTCTCTCATTTAGACAAATGGCCCACTTTTGAGAGGAGTCAAATGAGCCTGCATGGACTGAACAGCAGGTTGGAGAACATGTTACTTTCAGTCAAAAGGAGAAACTGAAATGATCACTGTTGAAGTTTAGATTATACTGTATGACAGTAAAAAACATTTACTGACACCCCATAGCTTCAATATTTTGTTTAAATAGCAGTGTCAGTAACAAGCTGTTTAGAGTGGTGTAGCCTAGTGTTTAAAGATGTGGGCTGGAAACCAAAAGGCTGTAGGTTCAAATCCCACACGTAACTCATAATCTAATGAAAGCTGTGATAAAACACTGTAGGTTTAAAACCCACATGTAATTCATAATCTGCCACCGCTGTGCTCTTGATGAAAGATTGTATTTTCAAATCTCAGAAGTAATTTATAATCTACCACCATTGTACTCTCAAGGAATACTTCTAGGTTCAAATCCCAAATAAATAACTCAATATATGGAAGCCCATTTCTAGTATAAACATAAAAAGATATTGTGACTTTATTTCTCGTAACTGCAACCTCATATCTTTAATATGATTGCAAAGACGTTATATCTCCCAAATGCATTTTTGTTTCTCATAACTGCAAATGTATATCTCACAGTGTAACTTTGTTTTGCATTATGACTATATCTCACAATTGCAAATTGTTATCTCACAATGGGACTATATATCACAATTGTATTTGTGACTGTCTCAAATTTTATTTTTTCAATTGTCACTGTATATCTCACAATTGTTGCTTTGTTAGTAATTCTGACTATATATGATTATGTGACTTCTATTTTGCAATGCAACTTTATTTCATATTTTAAACTTTATCTCATAATTACCTTTTTTATTTTTCACTCTGAGGTGGAAATAGACTTCCATATAAATATGATTACTTTTGTTAGTACAAGCACATAATGAGTCAAAAAGGAGTAAAAACATTGTGGCTCTGGTTCATTTATCACACTGTAAATGGAGGTTCAAGTGGAGTGCATTGCATGCATTATGGGATACAATATCCCGTTCAGTGTCTCATTTTGACAAATGTGCCATGTCGTCCAAGTATTTCCATGAAATTTTGCAAACTGTGCATGAGTAGTTTGCTAATCTGCACTGGTTTGTATCAAAGTATCACTGAAATGACAAATTAATGACAAGGTCGGCAATTGATTGAGGCTAAGCCAATCATATGCTGTTAAAGTTCAAGGTTTTCCAGGTATAAATGCTCCAATAAACCATTATTTCATTCATTTTATTGTCTTTCATTTCTTTTTATTATCTTCTGTTCTATCAAGAATAAAAGAGCCCTAATGTTAACCATATTTCCCCCATCTGATTGGAGATCTTTCAAAGAATCTGACCCTTGATTTTCAGACTTTCATCAGACTTCCTCTTTCATTTCTTTCACAATGAGGTTTTCCTCGTCAAAGCTTTGAGGAGATATTAGACACCACACTGCTGACTGCTAACATCCCTTGGTAGTTTTCTTAAAACATCATAAGCTCAGCATCAGATTTTATGACTAAGTTCAATAGAGTCAGCAGAGGAGTTGAACTTAGATGAATTCCTCTGACTGATCTTGGCCTCTCTCCCATTTCTTCCAGCTCTCAGACAGGAAGTGTGAACCCCCCACACCAAGACTGACACGAGAACAGTCACAGCATCTGAACAAATACTGACAGGGTCACGAGGGCCTGATCTCGGGTGAGCGGACAGCTTGTCAAGAGGTGTGGGATGCTATGGTATGTCTCACTCAAAACAACTTGCAGTTGTGACGCAGAGTCACCATTAACACTTTGTCTGTGTGTCCAAGTGACTGTGTGTGTTTCACTCACTCAAAACCACGAATGCCCTGGGCTTCCCATGGTTCATGGATTCAATATATTTTCAGTTTGCATGGCCTTAGCATGTTGATAAGCTCATGTGTTGTAGTGTAATGGGTAAACAAATAGCACTCTCTACGATAAGTGCACAGGAGAATCAGTATACTCCAATAGAGTCTGATTTTAGCATGTTGATATGCTAAAGTGTTATTGCTAAAGTGTAATGCATTCTCTATGATAACTGCAGTATATTCCAACAGTGCTAATGTGTAATGTGTACAAATAACATTTTATAATAAGTGCACAGGAGAATCAACAATTCAAATAGAGTTCAATGCATTCTGGGATTACAATGTCTGTAATACATAGCAACACATGTAATGTTTACTACCTACTTTTTGGAGCATCTTTTATGCCAGATGATGTCTTAGAATAGTGTCTATAGATAGGCAGCACACTTATTGACTTGACAAGTCAATAAACAGTTACTTCAAAAATGCATGTATCCTCAGGTAAACCACCAAGTCTCCTCATTTAGCCCTAATTGATTTGTCCCGACTGGGTGATATGAACATGACACACAGTCAGTAATGAAGACGAGCACATACCCAGAGGTTTTATAGCTCAGTGAAATGGAAACAAAACTATTTAGGAAGCCGTAAACTCAACAGCAGAGCTCATCATGTCAGCGCTCAGCACCCAGATCCATATAAGGGAAGATCTGCTACTGCTCCTGTGGAAAGTTTTCACCTGCTGACATCCAGGAATGGAAAAAATGGGCAAATATTGATGGAGTTCTGTCAATGTCACGCTATACAAACACACGTTAAACTGCCTTAATAAGAGGAACCAAGCCATCCAAGCATCTGACTTCAGACCTGAATCTCTGCTGTTTTGACTAGATAGATAGTCCTTATTTTAGTGGAGTTTGTCACCAGAACATCTTGAAGCATTGTCTTGTACCAGTGAACCTCCTAAATGTGGTCCATCAGTGCAGGAGAATTCCTATTCTCCATCCGGCCCCGATGCTGTTATGGAATCTCTTATCTTGAGGATGCAAAGTAAAAGCAAACTTCCAGTAAGTGCTTTGTTGACTCCTTCCCAATAGTGTCCAAGTGTTCAACACTGGAGTACTGGGTTTCTCTGCTGATTTCATAGCTAGAAGGTTTGTTGTCTGTCAAGCAGCATTTGATTTTTAGTCTTTTTAATTTGTTTTTCCATTCATTTTCAAGTGAAAATGGATCTTCTGAACATCTGGAGGAGAATAATCGCTGTCATCTCTTGTCACACATTAATTCACCTTTCTGGCCACATGATGTGGTTGGCCTGCATGAGATATGGCTCCGAGTTTTTCCAGCTGTGCTAGTGAAACACAAACAAACATTTCTTAGGGAGGAACCCTCACTAGCCCACAACTATTCAACCATTATGACTGCCACCCGCATCAAACAGACCTTTAAACAAGAAAAAAAAGGCCTCAAATAAATCACATTCCACTGCCAAAGCTGCTTGTTTTTCACATTATCATGAATGATGTGAAATGCAGAGAAGTCTGTCTACTTATTTTCTTCTTCAGGGAGTTGCTTTACTGACATATAACAGCTTAAAATGAGTGGAGACATGTAGTTCCCGAAGTGACTGGCTGCTTGGTAATTTGAAGGCTGTACATGTGAAAATACTGTGAAAGCTGTGATAATTCCATTGTGGTTAGAGGAAGAGAAGGACATTTTTGGTGTCATTTTTTTCACACAAACTTCTCTTGGCAGAACATCAAGATGGCAGTTTCGCATGATAGTTAAGATTTATGTATGCACGCGACACAAAGGCTGTTGCAAAGTTCTCAGTAAAATTATGCTACTCTATAAGACCTCATTTTCATCAGAATGAAAGTGTTGCAAGTGCCTTTTTTGGGAATACAGCAATCTCAGAATGCATTGTGATGAGCCAAGTAAAAGAAATTATAAATAAATAAAAATGGTACAAGGAATAAAGGAAAAGTTGACTTCAAATGTAAGCATTTTTATTCAGTTCTTAAAAGTATTGATAAAAATATTCCTTTAAAAAAAAAAAACTCATCGAACTTTTACCTAATGCTATGCTACATGCCATGTATTGTTTATTGTTTTCTTAAACAAGTTAAGCGCAAACCCTGATTTTCAGTATTTTATTGGTCATGTCAATAAGTGACCAAAAACAAATACTAACCACTAACCATAACCTTAGCTCTGTACATCCTAATCCATGGTAGTACATCCTAATGGATATTATTACAGTTTGCAGCGATCAGATCCATGATTTTTCTTATGTCTGAACGTGTCCGGTAACTCTGTGATTGAGTTGACCAATGAAATCACCTGTGGGGTGGGGTTTGCACTTAACTCATTTAGGAAAAAAATTACATAAATGTTTTGCTTATTAGAGTATTAAGTTGTTAGCTTAGCAACATGCTAACACCAAACAAATCTTTTCAAAACAATTTTCAGTGGTCGCCCATCCAAATTTAGATTTTGTTCTCATATCCCATTCAGTCCTTTTATAAGCAATACCAAATGCTCCAGAGGTGTCTGAACCACATTATCCAACTGGACCGTAAATATCTACTGATTAACTACCATAGTACAATACATTGTTGGAGAAACTAACCAAGCAGTCATGACGGTCCCGAAACCCTTAATGACATGCTCGCACCTCCGTTGTTTGAACCACATTGGTTAGACATATGACTGTCATTAATGACAACATGCGCAGGTGGAGTAATAACTTCTACTAAATCATTGATTCAAGAAATCCGAGATGCTGCTGTATCAAACATGTATTTTTGTTCCCTGTCGTTTCGCTTTATTTGATGTTTGATTCATCGTGGGTTCCCTCTTACGTCATACCTTGTGCATTTATGCATATGCGGACTCTTCATAAATAGCGTTAATTGAGGGCGCGCTGAAATATATATATACTGTATGATATATATATATATATTGAAATGTATGAATATTTAAATGGAACGAAAGATATAGTATGTACTACATGTAGCTTGCTCATTGTGCACAAGAGCATGATCTAGCTATGTCCAATTGTCATATTAGCAATAAACTATGCTTCTAACCACAGGTTGACGCTATAGTCCCAACCATGTAACTTTGCAATGCTGTTTGTGAATGTTCGTTTGAACTAACGTTTTGGGAAACACGGTATCCTTGAACTATGTTGGTAACGACAGAACTTGTGACCATAGTTGACTAACAATGCTTTTGAGTAATGCACCCCTGGATAGCATGTCAATTTACATAACATCACGCAAACCACAAAACCTACATGTTCTATTCAACACAATTCTTTAGATTACTATTGGTAAATACATAGAATGGCTAGCTTGGATTATAAAAGCACTTTCTGCTTTAAAAGGAAGCTGCCTACTGTAGTATATGGACTGCAGACAGCAAGACTCCTCACAGCAGGGGTCACCAAACTCTGTCCTGGAGGGCCGGTGTCTTGCAGAGTTTAGCTCCAACCAACCCCAACACACATGCCTGGAAGTCTCTAGAACTCCTAAAGACCTTGATTAGCTGGTTCAGGTGTGTTTGATTAGGAGTTGGAGCTAAACTCTGCAGGACACCGGCCCTCCAGGACCAAGTTTGGTGACCCCTGCCTCAACAGTGTTCAAGAGCAGTTTCAAATCAGTGCCAAATAATAAAAGAATCTGCCCCTATCGTCCTCATCTCTGCCTTGGGCTGTAGTCTTGTAGGCCTTACATTAGACATGCTTTAGTACTCAGGGCAAAAATCTGCCCAAGCCCGCCAGGCATTTCTTCCATCCCTGTGCTGAGAGACCAGCTCAGCTCCGATCTCTCTCAAACAGCTTGCAGCAGCAGAATGCTGCACATTTCTTTAATGGGTACCAACAATTCAAACATGACACCCCTTATGCCGGGGTTTATTAAGTACACAGCCCATAAAGTGATCTAGTTCACCTCTCTCCACGTGTACATCTGTGGGAGTAGTATAGCCTTTTGGTTTGATTGGCCTGTTGGTTTTTGTGTTGCAGGAATATGTTTGATTTCTGCTGTGAAGAGTATGTAGGGTCATTATTGCAAAACAAACCCTGACAGATTAGGTCCTGAAGTCTTATATCACTCTTGCCATCATGACTACATTACACTCTTGAAGGTCCCAAAAGGGAGTCTTGCAATGCTATAGAAGAACCAGTTTGTTCATATAATCTTTCAGTGAAAAGTTCTTAAAATAAATTTGTTTTCCCCATGTGAAGAATATTTTAATAATCTGAACAACATGGAACCAATAAAGAGCCTTTTTTAGGATTGTGTCCTATTTATTATGCTGTTATTTACTAAATAAATAAATGTATATGAAATATTGATTTAAGTTTATTCATTGAAATATTGATTAGAAATTATTGTATTTTATGAGAAGAAAGAGAACACACAATGATGCAAGAAACTTGGAAATTTGAAACTTGGAGATTTGGAAAATGACATCTTGTTTTTTTCTTTAATAATTTTTTATCAGTATTAAGAGATATTCACTCACAAATGAAAATTATCTTTTTTCCTTCTCATATGATTCAATGTGTCATTATGTATGTAAAACTGTTCCTTTCCATGCAAAAAGATATAAAAGTATCTCTAAAACTGACAAAAAGTACAACAGAAGTACTCATATTACATTCAAAGTCATCTAAAAACATATGAAATGACATGGAAAGGAGCAGCTTGGACATTTCTCTAAATAACTTAATTTGTGTTCCACGGGAAAAGGAAAATCGTATGGGTTTCTGATTAAATTAAAGTGAGTAGATGCTGACAGAACTGTCATTTTTGGCTAAACTAGCAGTTTATGTCATTACAGTATGTTGTATACTAATTCAAATAGTGTTGGTGAAACCTTAGTGTAAGCGATACATGAGCTTGTTATTAAATTCACGTGTCTGGTCCTTCCTCCAGTGATAACTATCACAGGGTTTGATTTCACTGGCATGACCAAGTGGAAGCAAGTGTATGCGTGTATGTCATCACCCCTTGATATGTGTGTGTTGGGCACTCAAGTTGCGGTGGGGTCGAGTTGCACCTCTGCCACTCACTTCCCCTCTCTCCATTTACTGTCCAGAATGAATTTACCCCAGCATGGTACTGGTTAATCCTCTCTATATATACACTGCAGTTTCTCAGAACTCCTCAGATGGTATCAGAGGGGGCAAGGGACTCCTGAGAGACTCAGAAAGTCCAGTTTGTCATTGAGAATGAATTCTCTAGGGAGCTTTGGCTGCTTCCTGCCGCAGGGGAGAAACAGAGATAAAGTGAGGGTCATGTGACTGTATGTGGATTAGTCTAGTGAGACTTCTGGGAGTTTTGGAGATCTTTTCTTCATATGAGCACATTTCTTTGTGTAAGCAACTATATTTTACCATTTTCTTTTAAGAAAGTTGTTCCCAGGATTCTACGATGATGTTCTGGGTGGTGACTAGGGTTTTCCGAGTGGTTACTAGGTAGTTGCTAGGTGGTTTCTGTGGTGTTCTGTATGGTTGAGGGTTGCTAAGCAGTTGCTAGGATATTTTGGGTGGTTACTAGGTGGTTGCTAGGTTGTTTTGGGTGTTAGGGTTTTTCTGGGTGGTTGCTAGGATGATGCTCTGCCATTGTTAGAGTTTATGAGTGGTTACTAGGGTGCTGCTAGGTGGTTTCTGTGGTGTTCTGGGAGGTTGCTGGTTGCAAAGCAGTTATTGGATCTTCTGGGTTTTAGTGGTGGCTAAGGTGTTTTGGGTGGTTACTAGGGCGATGCTATTTGGTTGCTAGAGTTTTCTAGGTGGTTGCTAGGGCATTACTAGGTGGTTACTGGGGTGTTCTGGGTGGTTGCTAGGGCATTGCTAGGTGGTTTCTGTGGTGTTCTGGGTGGTTGCTAGTGCACTGCTAGGTGGTTTCTGTGGTGTTCAGTGGTAGAGTGACTCGTGCACTGTAGGTGGTTTCTGTGGTGTTCAGGGGGTTGTAGTCACTGATAGTGGTTTTGTGTGGTCAGGGTGGTGCTGGTGCACTGTCATTTGGTGGTTCTGTGGTGTTCAGGGTGGTTGACTAGGCACTGCTAGGTGGTTTCTGTGGTGTTCTGGATGGTAACTGGTTGCAAAGCACTTATTGGATCTCCTGGGTAACTATGGGGTTGCTAAGGTGTTTTGGGTGGTTACTAGGGCGATACTCTGCGGTCGCTAGAGTTTTCTAGGTGGTTGCTTGGGTATTCTGAGTGGTTTCTAGGGCACTTCTAGGTTGTTTCTGGTGTGTTCTGGGTGGTTGCTAGGGCACTGCTAGATGGTTTCTGTAGTGTTCTGGATGGTAACTGGTTGCAAAGCAGTTGTTGGATCTTCTCAGTTAGTAGGTGGTTGCTAGGGTGTTTTGGGTGGCTACCTCGGTGTTTTTTTGTTTTGTTTTTTTGGATTTTTTTTTGGCCCCAAACTGCGGTTGCTAGAGTTTTCTAGGTGGCTGCTAGTGCATTACTAGGTGGTTTCTGGAGTGTTTAGGTGGTTGCTAGGGTGATGCTCTGTTGTAGCAAGAGCATTTCTCTGAGGTGTTCTGGGTGGTTGCTAGGACACTGCTAAGCGGTTTCTGTAGTGTTCTGGATGTTAACTGGTTGCAAAGCAGTTGTTGGTTCTTATGGGTTAGTAGGTGGTTGCTAGGGTGTTTTGGGTGGTTACTAGGGCGATGCTCTGTGGTTGCTCAGGTTTTCTGGGTGGTTGCTTGGGCATTGCAACAGTATGTGGTTTCTGGGGTGTTCTGTGTGGTTGCTGGTTGCTGGTTGCTAGGCAGTTGTTATTATATTCTGGGTGGTTGATAGTCAGTGTTCTTTGAGGTTGCCAGGACATTGATCAACAGTAGCTTAGCTTATTGGTGGATACTACTGGGTTTTCTAAATGATTTGCAGGACCTTACCAGGTGGTTGCATGTAGATGTCTCAGAATGATATTTTGATATAGCTTGAGTCCCTCATTCTCAAGCAATGTTAAGTCTTTTTATTCCCCTTTAATATCCACCGTAAGTTACTTAGAAAAGTAAAATTGCATCGTTATATTTAGCCACATGATTTGAGGTATCATTCACATCCATAGTCCAAATGCTTCAAATCATTAACCCTACATATGAGAAATAGTAATAGTCATATTTGCCTATTTGGACAACGGCTTAAAATACAGTTTAACATTAATGTTGAGTTCTATATGTAAGTATGAAGATCATCTATGCAGAAGGACTCTTGTTCTTGCCAGCTTCTCTGGTTTCCTTTGCCTTTCATTCCATAATCCTCGGTAGACATGGGAAGCGTGACCTCCCCTCAGAAGCTTCCGGACAGTCATTAGTAGAGCCTTAAGGAGGACTAAGATACTGTTTGATAAATTTGGATAAATTTAGACTTTGTAAATGACAAATGTTAATGCATGTCAATGCATTTTTTCTATACAAAGAAATGTTATCATGCTTTGCTTAATTGCTTTTTATAATGCTGTAATTCTATTTACATGTCAACTTAGTTTTGAAAAACACATTTTACGCAATACTGAAACAAAGCCAAATAACACAATTGTCAGTTTTTCTCCACTGTGTATTTTAAAGTACTTGCATTCAGTTTGGGAAAGGACAGTGTTCCAGAGTTGAGGTCACATCCCAAGGGTCCACAGATTTAGATAAAAATGCATCGGATGGCAGCGCAGATCCCTAGCATGAAGGGCCTCGTGTCATAAAACCATTGGGTTTGTTATGGTACAAGATCACCAGAGATGATAAACCGTCAGAAACCCAGAGGAGAAAGAACAACTAGAAGACAGAAACAATATTCTTTCCAAAGCAGCCTCGGCTTTCCTTATCATTCCTGGTACTTGTGTGTCTTTAAATGCTGGAACAGATGGGAGAAACAATAAGAAAATTTTGTCCATCAGTCTGTTCCATTCATGCGTATTTCTTCAAATATAAACCATTTGATTTGTATTAGTTGGACTGGAGAAAGCTGAATATTAAAAGGTCTCAAATAACACTTCCTCTCTCATCTCTACCCAGCCTGTCACTATAAATTTGTACTGTGAGGGATTGTGGGCTAATCCAAAATAATCCTCATATAAACAGTGTTCAGTAAAGAGCTGAACAAAGCCAAGTATCAGTTCACACTATCAGAAACTTTTTTTTCTAGGGGGAAAAGTATGAGAAAACCATTTTAGTCTGTCTCAATGAGTTACTTACCAAACGACCAACCAGATGGTGGGAAATATTTTCAAATAATGTCTTTAGAGAACTGCATTACATTTGAATCTTCTCAGTTATTGTTTTACAAAATACAAACTATTGTCTAACACTCACTTTAATGATATCCAAAGAAATTCCCAAATCCGCTTAACTGCTGTGACTGTTGCAGGCCTCAGAGGTATTTATGTTATGTGTTTAATAAAAATATTTACCCATAGTTCTTTGGGGCTTGTTTATATCTGCTGCATTGAATCTAGCATTTTACCACAAACATTAAGTGGAAAAAGCTGGAAGTTTGTTAAAGCACTTACATTGCAATAACAGGAAATTACATGCACAAAATAGGGGTCTGTCTGTCATAAACATAAGATAACAGTCATCTGTGAAGTGCATTCCCATAAAAATGTTGTCTTTGGATTCTGATTGTATTAAAAACATAATTGCCAAAAATACTCTTATAACTGTGTGCTGAAAATGAAAATGAGAAGAAAAATTTTGAATATTTTGTATTAGAAATCAATTAAGGACTTGCATTATTTTAAATGACAATTAAGCTCATTTATGAAGACATTTTCATTACCATAATGCAATCCTCATTACACTGTAAAAAAAATATTTTTCGAAGTTGTAAATAAAACTTATTGGAGAAATAAACTATAGAAAAATACTACTTCATTCTTTCTGCTTCAAATTACTCTTTCAGAGTATTTTTTTCTGTGGTTTATATATACATAGATGCATAGTTTATATATACATATATACATAGATGAATAGATGGTTTCATGCATGCAAGCAAGAAAACTTTAATGCAAACACATTGAGTTTCAAGAACAATCTAACTGTTTTGAGCTATTTAATACAATTACAAGAGAACAGAAATAGTGCAAGACAACTGGTATTATATTTAAGACTGGGGTTATTTTAGGGAATTATCACATTACGTTTGACCACTTGTCTAAGTGTTTTGAAATTTGTAATTTACAGACTGGGCCAGGTGCTCGGGCATTAAGACAGCCCTAAAAATACTCTGAGAAGCTTGTCTAAGGAGGGGTAGGGCAGACTGAAGGATAACAGAGAGTATTCTGTGTGCTCAATATCCCAAAGAAGCAAACTGAAGCTCCTCTTGCATCTATCATGGGATGCATAAAGGCACACTCCTGAGCCTGTTGATGACATTATATTAAGCCCAAGCAGAGTTTTTGTTAATTCGTATCGTGCAGAAGTGTTGAAACAAAGGCATGTTTGAGTTCTGATAAGGTTCAGACCAGACTAATGATGAGTTATCATGAGCTAATGACACCTTATCAGTCTAAACGTGTCCGGAAATATGAGAGTTTGAATTATTCTTATACTACTTCTTATAATACTTTTCTGTGAATTTGATGGATCTTTTAGCCCAAATAACTTGTTTAGGACAATTCCGATGGAGTAACCTTGGGTCATCAGGGTCAGAAAATAAAATTAAAAATGCCATTTTAAATGATTTCATCACAAGAAATTCCATAATATATTCTTTTTAATTGCAAAAACACCATAATTAATTATTTATTTTCTAAACTACTTTGGAAGGTTTTTTTGTGGGGACTTTTTTCTTTTCTCAAATTTATTAATAATTTTTTATGAATTTCTTAAATGGATGTGTGTGTTTGGTGTGTGTGTGTTTCATCTTTATATATATATACCCCCCAAAGCTATATATAAATATATATATATATTATATATATATATACAGTGGGTACGGAAAGTATTCAGAACCCCTTAAATTTTTCACTCTTGTTATATTGCAGCCATTTGCTAAAATATTTAAGTTAATTTTTTTCCTCATTAAATGTACACACAACACCCCATATTGAAAGAAAAACACAGAATTATTGACATTTTTTGCAGATTTATTAAAAAAGAAAAAAAACTGAAATATCACATGGTCATAAGTATTCATATTGCTGTGACACTCATATATTTAACTCAGGTGCTGTCATTTCTTCTGATCATCCTTGAGATTCATTTGAGTCCAGCTGTGTTTGATAATACTGATTGAACTTGATTAGGAAAGCCACACACCTGACCTAAGACCTTACAGCTCACAGTGCATGTAGAGCAAATGAGAATCATGAGGTCAAAGGAACTGCCTGAAGAGATCAGAGACAGAATTGTGGCAAGGCACCGATCTGGCCAAGGTTACAAAAAAATTCTGCTGCACTTAGGTTCCTAAGAGCACAGTGGCCTCCATAATCCTTAAAAGGAAGACGTTTGGGACGACCAGAACCCTACCTAGAGCTGGCCGTCCAGCCAAACAGAGCTATCGGGGGAGAATAGCCTTGGTGAGAGAGGTAAAGAAGAACCAAAAGATCACTGTGGCTGAGCTCCAGAGATGGAGTCGGGAGATGGGATAAAGTTGTAGAAAGTCAACCATCACTTCAGCCCTCCACCAGTCGGGCTTTATGGCAGAGTGGCCCGACGGAAGCCTCTCATCAGTGCAAGACACATGAAAACCCGCACGGAGGACTCCAAGATGGTGAGAAATAAAAATCTCTGGTCTGATGAGACCAAGATATAAATTTTTGGCCTTAATTCTAAGCGGTATAATGTGGAGAAAACCAGGCACTGCTCATAACAAACCTGTCCAATACAGTCCCAACAGTGAAACATGGTTGTGGCAGCATCATGCTGTGGGGGTGTTTCTCAGCTGCAGGGACAGGACGACTGGTTGCATCGAGGGAAAGATGAATGCGGCCACGAGTACAGGGATATCCTGGACGAACCTTCTCCAGAGTGCTCAGGACCTAAGACTGGGCTGAAGGTTTACCTTCCAAAAAGACAATAACCCTAAGCACACAGCTAAAATAACGAAGGAGTGGACTCAAACAACTCTGTGACTGTTCTTGAATGGCCCTGCCAGAGCCCTGACTTAAAACCAATTGAGCATCTCTGGAGAGACCTAAAAATGGCTGTTCACCAACGTTTACTATCCAACCTGACAGAATTGGAGAGGATCTGCAAGGAGGAATGGAAGAGGATCCCCAAATCCAGGTGTGAAAAACTCTTTGCATCTTTCCCAAAAAGACTCATGGCTGTTTTAGATCAAAAGGTTGCTTCTAATAAATACTGAGCAAAGGGTCTGAATACTTAGGACCATGTGATATTTCAGTTTTCTTTTTTAATAAAATCGCAAAAATGTCAACACTTCTGTGTTTTCTGTCAATATGGGGTGCGGTGTGTACATTAAAGAGGAAAAAAAAAAAAACTTAAATGATTTTAGAAAATGGCTGCAATATAACAAAGAGTGAAAAATTTAAGGGGGTCTGAATACTTTCCGTACCCACTGTATATAATTAGATATGAGCAATATTGTTTTTTTTTACTTTTATTCCAAAAATGTCAATGTTTAATATTTAAAATATTGCCTCTCCATAAATAAATGAATAAATAAATAAAAACAATCAATTTCTTCTCACCTCAGGATCTCACAAATATACACCTATCCCCTACGAAATCAAAGAAAAATATAATTTATAAAGAAGCTGCTGCTTTTTTAACATTTACATTTTGTAACATTTTTCTTTGAACCCTCAAAATAAAATGAATCAGATGGCCATGAGTGTTGCGTTTTGATGGCAGTGCATCATGTGGAAAACGCGTCTCGAGACCCCTGCGTGCGTTCTGTCCCGTTCCGTAGCGCTCAGTATGTGTGAAGACGTCTTGAGGAGTTCGCCTTGCCCATCACACCCCTTATATAGGCATATAAACGGTCAAATGTCGAGCAACAGCGAATCGCCACCCAGATCCATAAAAAAAGCCCCGGGGCATGGAGAAAAGCAGCCGAACGCGGCTGTTTCCAAAAAAGTATTGAATGTCCAGAGGAATTCGGTCACCCCTCCCGTGGAAATACGTATTTGAGAGCTCGCACAGGAGCGGGCGCTCGCACTCCAGCTCTGCGTTCAGTCCCAAGCGCTTCTGACCGTCGCTCCTCAGTGGAAATTTCACTTTTGCAGCCGAACAACCCATAAGCAGCCATGGATGCCATTAAGAAGAAGATGCAGATGCTCAAGCTCGACAAGGAGAACGCCTTAGACAGAGCTGAGCAGGCTGAGGGAGACAAAAAGGCAGCGGAGGACAGGAGCAAACAGGTCTGCGGTTTTTATGAGGACTTTTAAAAGTTATCCATAACGCGCACGCGCCGTTCCCGTGCGCTACTTGATAGATGGATTATCATGAGTGGATTTATAGTAACAGAAGAAGGGTAAAAATAACGAATTCGAGTATGAATCTTTTCCATGTCAATTAAAATTATGTCAATAATGTTAATACGACGTACGACGACTCGCCCTTTTATTGCCATACATCTAGTGCAGAAAAATGTAGCCATTCATTTATTAACCCTCAATGTTCCATTGATACAGGCTTAACTACTGTCTTTACTTACTGTCGAATAATATTTATAATGTTTCAACCAGATTTTCATTATTAGTAGCCTATGTTAATTCAGTTTAAAATCGTTTAAATGTAGAATGACTGCGGGTTGCAGCCTAACCTTGGGATCACGTAAAACTAAGCTTTCAGTCAACAGTTTTAGTATGCTATTTTTGTAATACTGTAGTAATTATAAAATTAAAACCTTGTGTTTTCCCTGACCAAATCAAAACTCGTTTGGCAGATAGGTCTATAATTGATGTTTTAACCCTTTGTGGTATCATGAAGTACATGAACTTTTAAGAAGTGTGATCCCAACAAAGCACATTGTAAAAAAAATGAAACAAACATGTTAAGCATATTTTTGAGCTATTAAAAAGGCCTTTGGGTCTCCGAGACCACAAACTGAACCCCATGAAGGGTTAAAGAGCACGTTTAGTAGGCTATTTGTAGCAGACATATTTATTGTTTTAATAGCATTTCTACTAAAAGTTGACCTCGTTTGTTATGAAAACTGTCATTTATGCATGTGTAGTTAGAAGACGAACTAATTGAGTTGGAAAAGAGGTTGCGCGTAACGGAGGACGAGCGTGATAAAGTGCTTGAGGAGTACCAGAGCGTCGAGGAGAAGCTCCTGACCGCCGAGGAGGTCGCCACCAAGGTATTTTCCTGAGTGTTCCTGTCTGAATCTTCCTAACTTTTCTTTCTTCCCTTCTCTTTCTCTTCTTTCTCTGTCGGTCTCTTTGCCCGCCACACCACGCGCACTCTGCTTCCTGCTCTTCACTGCTGTCAATCAATCACTCAAACACGCGCAGCTTGAGGATGACCTCCTAGCACTGCAGAAGAAACTGAAGGGCACCGAGGATGAGCTCGACAAATATTCTGAGGCTCTTAAAGATGCACAGGAGAAACTGGAGGTGGCTGAGAAGAAAGCCGCAGATGTGAGTATATATGGAGCATCACCGCTTTCACGCATCTTTTCCTGACACTTTTGGCATGCCACGCCTTTATTACTTACAGATAAGAGTCTGTTGTCAGTTGTCATATTTGAGGATGGTTGTTAATATTGCTTTCGGACCCTGGTTTCTCATAGCCTATGAAACTTAACTTTTTTCCTCAGGCGTGAAAATAAAGTGACTCGAGAACTATAAGACAAAAAAGTTGTCTGTGGCATGGTACACTCTAAAAATGCTGGGTTAAATATAACCCAGCGCTGGGTTAAAAAGAGACAAACCCAGCAATTGGGTTGTTTTGACCCAGCAATTGGGTTGTTTTGACCCAGCAATTGGGCTGTTTTGACCCAGCGGTTGGGCTGTTTTGAACCAGCGGTTGGGTTGTTTTGACCCAGCGGTTGGGTTGTTTTGACCCAGCGGTTGGGTTGTTTTGACCCAGCGGTTGGGTTGTTTTGACCCAGCGGTTGGGTTGTTTTGACCCAGCGGTTGGGTTGTTTTGACCAGCTTTTGGGTTGTTTGACCCAGCGGTTGGGTTGTTTTGTCCCAGCGGTTGGGTTGTTTTGACCCAGCGGTTGGGTTGTTTTGACCCAGCAATTGGGTTGTTTTGACCCAGCGGTTGGGTTGTTTTGACCCAGCAATTGGGTTGTTTTGACCCAGCGGTTGGGTTGTTTTGACCCAGCGGTTGGGTTGTTTTGACCCAGCGGTTGGGTTGTTTTGACCCAGCAATTGGGTTGTTTTGACCCAGCGGTTGGGTTGTTTTGACCCAGCGGTTGGGTTCAAAACAACCCAACCGCTGGGTCAAAACAACACAATAGCTGGGTTTGTCCCTTTTTAACCCAGCATTTTTTAGAGTGTAAAATCCCCCCCACAATCCGCATAGCTCGACCAACATGGGGTATTTAGTATAGGTATGCAAACATAAATACACGATTTTAATTTACAAGACGTGCATTCCAAGAAGAGAGTGAGCAGGCAGGCTGTTATATTTAGCCTAGTGCTTTATATGGTCAAGACTCAGATCGACTCCTTGGGCTCTGCCCTTGAGACTGGTCGACTGGAAGTCTTTCATTAAAAATTGCCATTGATTCTTTTAGTTTCAAAACTAAACTGTATCCTGAGAAGTGCATGAGTAGACGTTCCAAAGTCTTGACATGTATTTGCATAGCTTTGCATGATACAAGATAGTCCTCTGACCATCTAGCTCCAGCTTCAAAGAATCATTTGAACTTGAGTTGTTTTATGTTCCATTGATTCATCATGCGTTATTCAGCAATTGAGAGATATTTAAAAGAATATAGGCCTATGTGAGTAGAAATTGATTTGAACTCTTTTGTTGTGTTAAAATAATAGATCTTTGTAGTTTGTACTACGGTCTTGAATAGTGCACACTGGGACTCCCCCTCGTGTACATCAACAGAACTACAGTAAGGTGCTACATTGTACTTGCATTTCAAATAAAAATTATTTTTAACATAAGTATAATAGTAAATATAGATTGATGTATAAAGTATTAATTATTTCAATATTTATATAGTAGTAGTAGTATAATTAAATTCTAATTGTTCTAATTAAATTGTTAATAGTAACAACAAATTACTATAATCATAATAATGTAATATTATTGTAACGTTATGCTATTTTGTCATATTCAATGTTATAAAATATCAAGTTATTTAGAAATAAAAATAATAGTAATACAATATAATTAATTAAGGTTAATAAATTATTCACTTATTTCAATTATAATTAATATTAATTGTAATCAATATAATCAATTTGTTTAATGTAAAACAAATTATATGAATCATAATAAGTAATATGACTGTAACTAAAAATTTTTTTTTAAATATCCAGGTAATACAATATCAATTATTGAGAACAGGAAGAGCGTAGGCCAAGTATGTTTGCACATTCAAGGAATTTGTTTTAGTGTCACAAGCTTCCAGTACACAGAGACAACAACACACACATACACTCAAAATAAGATGAGAATAAAATACACACACTGGTAAATACAAATAGACAAAAATAGGAACAAAAATAAAGTACAATCAAAATAAATAAAATGTAGAAATAAAAAATATATATAGAATAAAAAATATATACATTAGACACTAAATATAATATTATTAGTTAATGTTAGTCAAAGTTGTATTTATATTAATATAATATTAGTTAAGTAATAGTAAGAAATACTATAATCATTAATAATGTAATATTCTGAGAATACATTGTTTTTGTCATAATATCATGTATCACAATATCAAATGTTATAGCTAGTAGGGCTAGGCTCTCTCTCTCTCTCTCTCTATATAAGCTATATAATATATTTAAACAATTTGCTCTATTTATTCATGCAATAATTACATTAATTTACTATGTAAATAATTATATTATTATATAATTTTATAATCTATATTTGTAATTAAATCTAAATTACAATATATTCCAATAAATTAATTCAATAGTAATAAATTAATGTAATTATAATAATCTAATATGAATCTTAGGTCGAATGTGAATCTCTGGTCGATGCTGTAATGATCTCTATAGAGGGCGCAACAGAACTAAACAACTACATTCGAGGCCCTTGAAGCCATTCCATATTTAGCAGCTCAGTCTCAGCACCAGCACCAGCACTAGCACTCCAGTCAATCACCCATCAGGCTATCGATGAACGCATTCAGGTGTGCAACAGGTGCAGGATGTAAACATGTATTGCACATCCTCCAAATGACTTTGAAGTAAACTACTATTTAAATGATTTGATCAAATATGTTTTGCATGAAACATATTCAACGTGCACTGCAGTTCACCTCTTGTATGTCTCACGTGGAAATACTGTTCGCTGAAAAGCGGCAGATAAGCCCTAGTTCATGGCAATGACGTCGCTTGGGGCTCGCCTATGAAAACATGGTTACTTCCGGTGTGATCTGAAACGTTGCTCCGCGTCCTCGCGCACACACAGACCAGGGGCAGCAGCGTCTCTGAGCTGTGCTCATCTGAAGGAAACGCGCTCAAATACGAGGCTTTTAGTGGTTACTTAGAATAAGAATGGCGGCTACATCGCTGGAAGCAGTTAAACGGAAAATAAAACTGTTGCAAGATCAAGCGGACGGCGCTGAAGAGAGAGCGGAGAAACTGCAGAGGGAGTTGGCGCTCGAGAGGAAAGCCAGAGAAGCAGTAAGAACGCCGAATGATAGAAAGTATAAAGTGCATGTGTTGAAATGCGCCGCGCCGCGCTGCGCTGCAGTGTAGCGTCGCTCGCATCCCAGGCGTTCCTCTGTGCGTGAGTTCATTTAAACAGCGGCGTTCAGAGCGGATGCGATAGTGCGCGCGGTGATGTGCGGTGTGAACCTAGCGGAACTTCTCAGACGCCCTCTACGCACTGTTTACTAGCCCGATAAACGGCGACATTTGAATCACGCACGTTTTTTAATAACTTATCAGTTCTTACATCCAACAAACAGGAGACGCGAATTAAATGTCTGCCAGTGTGATTATAAACTGACGCATGTAAATAGAGTTTAAAGGTGCTGAATAACGATAACCGATTCGTATCCGAACGAGTTGTTCATTTGAGTCGGATCTTGAAAATGAATCAGTTGAACCGGTTCACCAAATCGGTCTGATTGATTAGTTCACGAATTTGACTGAAGTGCTGTGAACTGTCTAAACGACAGTTTAGACTAAACGACAGTTAACTGACTTTCTCTTAGACCTGTCCGACTCATAATAGAGCGAATTGATAGACGGGAACCGTTTCGTTCGAACATGATCGATTCAATTAGTGACCTGATAATGTAAAGGGAAATTATATTAAGCATTCAAAATCTGTTTTAATGTTTTTGTTTTTAAATGCAGAAACTTTCAGCTAGGAGATTAAAAATAAATTTAGGACTAAATGTATAAGTTTGTTTACTTTAAATGCAAAGTCATGCTAGAGTTTGACTAATTTTATGAACTGAATCGTGGCTGCAAACTGAATTAAGACTAATGCAATTATTTAAAAAATCACTCGTATTTAAATAAATAAGAAATCTCTGTGATTCAGACTCCGTATTGAAATTACGTCTGAATGTCTAAGAATTATTAGTGAGTCGTTTTTGAAACGGTTATTTGAATTGAACTGTTCGAAAGAATCGATTCGCGGAAATGAGTCGGATAACAGAGTTGTTTTCACCCCAAACTTTGAGATTGCTGACGATATCTCTGTGCAAGGCACATCCCTGTGTTTTCAGTCTGTTCTCTTGTTGGTCGTAATTGGAGAGTCTGGTTATAATCCAGCTAGTTAAATTGTACTCCTGTGAATAGGTCCTTGTTTAATGACTTTTATGTTGAACCAGAGGCTCTGAGTGTAATCATTTTAGGCTAATAGCCTGCAGTTCAGTAGTGATCCTGGACAGAACTGTTGATGTGGGCTCTGCTGTAGTGGTTTTATCTTAATGAATAGGAGTTGTGCTGCTTCAGGCAGTATGTTGACATCTCAGGAAGCGTTTGAGAACTTTCCCTTATATGGCCAGTCTGCATCGTCACATACAGTGGGACTCATCTTAGTCATGCTGAAATAAATAGTGATGGTTCTAGTTATAGATATGTTATAGTTATATCTAGGGCTGAGCGATATGGCCAAAAAAAAAAATCCCGATAATTTTTTTCATATCAGTCCAATATCGATAATTATCCCGATACAGTCAAATCTTTTATTTCTTCCCGTTTTAAAGCCAGATTTTGGTCCAAAGTGGAAAAGTTGTAGAACAGACCATTAATTTGGGCTCATTATAATGATTTAGCAAATTAAATGGAAAAATTAATTGCAGTATAAAGAGGAGTATTGTTTTCAATAAAGAAAAACGGTTTAGTTGCCTGATATATTATTATAATGTTATATATGTAAAAAAAAAATTATAATTAATAATAATAATATAATTTTTTGGCTCTTAGAAAACTTAAAATGCTTAGAAAAAAAATGCACATTTGATAGTAGCTTGAGTTAGGATGTAGAGGTAAATTTTTGTTCATTATCAAAATCAGTAACATCTGTAAAAACAAGATGTAGCCATCTCCATTTTATATGGTTAAATGTATTCTTTCTGACCAAGTTTCTATTTTTTTTTTTAATTAAGCATTGGTCTTTCATAGTAGCATACATTTAAATCATGATAAACACAGTTAAAACCACACATATAGAACCTCAATACCATGGTAAAAATATAACTATATGGTTTTTAGGTAGCCTATTTGTATGAAAAACAATAGTCTAAAACACTCCGTATAAATGCACACATGCTATAGCTTAATCACAAATACCTACTATAATTATATACCATTACCTGTAATAAAATTCAATGTGAATATCACACATTTCTGCCACAATACCATGGTGCAGTGAGTGTTACTACAGTAAATCCATGGTAAATGATGGCGATGTGTAGATTGAAAAGCCTTCTGACTGTCTCGTTGCACACAGTGTTTCTCCCGTTTGGCTCTAAACTAGTTTAAATCACAGAGTCATTTGGGTTCATCGCTGAATTCAAGCACTTCACACTGGATCTCTCAGCGCTGTTTAGTGCTCACGTGACCGAGTAAACGCATCTGCTCTAGTGAGCTTGCGCCACGCGGCAGTTTGAGCTGTGATCCGAGCAGATAAACAGTCCGAGTGGCGTGATTCAAATGAGTGGCGCTGTTTCGTTCTGCTTTTGGCACGTAAACATTGTCGATCATTTATCAAACTCTTCATACAGTTTTATCGAGAAAAATTATATCGCGATAATTATCGTTATTGAATTATCGCCCAGCCCCAGTTATATCTATTTAGTTATAGATGGATATATAGATATCTATTTATGGCATTGATAATCAGTCTCAGTCTTTTCTAAACAAGCATACTTAAGACTCTGGGCCCTTTAAGAAAATGTAGCAGTTCAGTGCTGGCTGTCAAGGTTATCTGTATTGCTTTCTAGTTTTTCATATCTCAGCTGACAATATAACATGCACTTTGTCCCACGTAAGGTCTTTGCTTATCGCTGGACTGGGACTTAAACAGAGATTATTTGTTATGCATGCTATAAAAACATAAATATACACTTATTTTGATGATGTAACAATATTGTATATTTTAAAATATCTAAGAATATGTAAATGTCAACTAATTTAGCATGAGTTAAAAGCCAGTCTTATAGCCCAGATTTTTTATTGGATGTAATGTGGTGACAACACATTGAAATGTCAAAAGTTGAACAAAAGTAATGTGGCAGATGAGTTTGTTTAGGGCTGGATTTCACTACAGATGTTCACATTAAGTTTGATTCAGAAGCTTTTGATTTCAATTTGATTCAGTTCTGATTCTGTTTTATTAGATTCTGATTCATTTAGGTAGCCTATATTACAATTTAAAAATGTTAAATTGTGTGTGAACATCTGATCTTGAGCATTTATGCCAGTTTCTCTGTGCTCTTCAAGGCTGAGGGTGATGTAGCTTCCCTGAACAGACGTATCCAGCTGGTTGAGGAGGAGTTGGATCGTGCACAGGAGCGTTTGGCTACTGCCCTGCAGAAGCTGGAGGAGGCCGAGAAGGCTGCCGATGAGAGCGAGAGGTTAGTACAGTACTGTGACACTCACTTTACAATTACAAAGAATGGTGTATCCCGTTTTATAGTGAAATGAAATGCGGTAGAAAAGTCTACTGACAACCTGCTTTACAATTGTGTAGATAATATATCAGCAAGGTCATTGCTGTGCAGGACTAGTGGAATTTTGTGAATGAAGCTTAAGAGTGAATCATTCATGTTCACTTTTCATTGGCGTTTTCACTTACATTTTGAGATTTTCATTGAGAAGACTGACTATAGCATAACATTTTGAGTGTGAGCCGAGGACCATTTGATTGGTTGGACTTACTGAACGAATATGCTCTTCACTAAATGAATCGACCACACTCAAAACAACTTGGGCGCAACCGGTCTGAACGAATCTCGTGTGTGAATGAGAAAAATTAATGTGGTATCTCATCATCGTAACTCATACGCAGTAAAATCATCATCATAACTTGATTAAGCATCTTTCTTGTGAGTGAACCGAATAACGGCGTATTTTGTTTGTGAAGAAACCGAATAAATGCAGTATCACGTTTGTGAATGAACTGAACCAAATTAATGTAGAATCTTGTTTGTTGGCAGTCCATACCTAATGAATTTGGTATTTTGTTTGTGAGCGAATTAAATAAACGGTGTCTTGCTTGTGAATAAATTGAATTAACGCTCTATTTTGTTTATAAACAAACCAAATGAATGTAGTATGTCGTTAGTAACCGACTAAATGCAGAATCTCATTTGTGAACAAACCGAATGAACGCAGAATCTCGTTTGTGAACAAACCGAATGAACGCAGAATCTCGTTTGTGAACAAACCGAATGAACGCAGAATCTCGTTTGTGAACAAACGAAACTGAATGGACACAGTATCTTCTTTGTGAGCGAACCAAATAAACGCATTATCTATCCTAACTTGTGGCTAAATTGAATGAACATGGTATTTTGTTTGTAAAGAACCCAAATCAGTGTGGTGTTTCATTTGTGAGCAAACTGAATTAATGCAGTATCTTACTTGTGAACGAACCAAACTGAATCGAATGTAGACCGTATCTTGTTTGTAGGTGAACCAAATAAACGCAGTATCTTGTTTGTAAACAAACTGAACCGAATAAATGCAATATCTCGCTTGCAAATGAATTGAGTGAATGATTCACTGGCTAATTATTGAATAAATCATTTTGGTGAATGATTAAACTTTTTCAGTCACTGGGATGAATCAAAATCACAACAAAACAGCTTTTTCTGCATGTGAGATTAAATTATTTATAAGAATTATCTGGTTTATTTTTATCTTAACTAACATAATGTGAAGCTGATTCCATATTTATTTAATTTGTATTATTAATCTTATCTTGTACATCACTAGTTACAAAAAAAAATCAAATGAAGGACCTTTGAATACTTATTTAATAATCTGGATTGTCCAAATATATACATTTATCTCATGCTTATTAAAACGCATACAGTGCATGTGTACAGTGCTATAGCATGCAGTGGTAATATAAAGTAAATTGCAATTAAGTGTAGCATTCTGTAGGACTGTCAGTCTGATACACTGAAGCACAGTGTACACACCCCGTCCCTCCCCCTCTCGCAGTAACTGTGGTTATTGTGTGCAGCGCCGATATGTTGCTATTGAAATGACAACATGCTGCCACTTCCTAGCCTGCACCGCACATCTGGTGCCCTGCATAAAGACTGTTTGTGTGCTGAGGAAAGTCCATATAATTTGCTAATCACCAGCACCGCGACCCTACAGGAGTAGTTCAGAAACTTTATAGTTGTGTTTCGGCAAGCATCGCTATTATTATTATCGCTTTTCGGTTATGGGTTTATATTTCTTTAAGTTTTTAATTTGAAAATCTATTTGACTAGTATGTTAAATACAACATTTCACCATTTCTGTTTCATTTATAAGATATATATCTATGTCTAGGAACTCTATGTTAATGTATCTGTGCTTATAGCAATATACTATCAGTCCATAATATGGTGTGTATATGTCTATGTGTATGTATAGAGTTCGAGTTTCAACTTTTTTTTTTTTTTTCGCATTCAATATATCGATCAAAACCGTTGTGTGTTTTGGATTAATAATAATAACTTGCACAAATAAGGTAAATTTACAAATTCCAGAGTTCATGAAAGTGTTGTTTTTTTGTTTTTTTTTTTTTTTTTTTTTGTTTTGTGGGGTATGAAGAGTTGTTTTTAAGCAAAAGCGATAACTCCCAACAGTCGTTTTTGGGCAAAAGCAGATAACTCGCACATGTCATGTGTTAGACTTGAAAACACGTCTGTTTAGATCTTGTTAATCTCCTCAGATGACATGTAGATTCCTGCTTGTATTTTTGTTGTTGTATCATAAACTGGATGGTGTGATTGGCCTCATACACCACCTTTTTCCCTTGCACCATTTGTAACGCGCTGCGTTTAAGGTTCATTGAAACCGGGTTTCAGTTTCTCTTTCCTTTTGCGCCCGAAGAAGATATCACGGTTCATCAAAGTTCTGTCGAAAGATCCATCCTCATCACTTTTAATCAGCTTTGACGAAAGCCTCTAAGCTATCAGTCTTTTCAAAGGTGAATTAGCCTGTCACGGAGCCCTGATACAGCGCGCTGCTTCGCGAAAGACTTATGCTTCTGTTAAAAACAACAGGCGCTTTGGTCGGCTTCCTTCCACGTGATTAACCTGCAACCGGGATACTCTTGCCAAAATGGGGCGTGAACTCCAAGATAGGGGCGGGGTCTCCTCCCGCAAATGGTTCAACCATTGGGGCTCTGGCTTCAGCCAATTGTGTATTGACTTGCATTTGCAAAATAAACTGTATAATTAGAACACTTGTTGGTAGTTCATCTACATACAAATGTGCTAGATAAATAAATATTCTCACGGAGAGCAGAGCCCAAAGCTCGTGGGCCAGTGGTAGTTCGGATCTGGAGTTTGCACACTCTAGCGTCATGATTAAACGGGAAATCACCCAACAAGCTCTCCCCGAGCCCGCCCGAGCGCAGGTCATGGAACGATTTCCACATCTATCGCTTGTTCAATCACCGGGGGGTGCTCCAGGTCCGCCAAGTTCGCAGGGTAGGGAGGGGAGCTATGACGCTGGGTGTAACTAACAAGGTGGCCATTTTCCGGCAGTCTCATACTTATACTGTTTGTCTCCTGACTGCCTCTATTCTTTTACCACCGAATCCCGTTCCTTGCATCAATTCACATGTTAAGTTAGTGTCAGGTGTGGGGTATGTTTAGGGTTAGCATTTTTTTAAGCATAATTGTGAATCACACTTTACTTGACACAACCAAAAGAATCTTAGATATCAACTGGTGGGCGGAGTTTGCACTTCAGTGGAGTGCGTAGGAAATTGCGCATGTTGTCCTGTGCCTTTCCTGTCAATGGAGTAATCCCTCCGCTATTTTGAGCGTCCCACCCCATTTGGAGTTCCTGGCCCCCATTTGGATATCTCGCGTGCTTGCAGTATACCTTCTCTTGGGGCTTCTGGGCGTAAACGTGAAATCGCCATGCTTTAGAATCGTGTCCAAACCCCTGGTCTTTTTGACACAACGTGTTTTAGGGTTCGGATGCGGTATTTTGAGAATAATACACGGCAATCAGCTTCTTTTGTTTTTTTCTTTTTAAGTGGCCGGTTATTTCGTTTTATGCAAATTAACTCTTCATATTATCATAGTATAAGGTGTGTGTGTGTGTGTGTGTGTAATATATACTATATAATATATTATTAATAATATATATTATATGTACAGTATAGAAATACACACACTTTTTATAAATTTATAATTGCTTAAATGAGCATTATTTTAATATCGTAATCATTTTACTTATATAAAACGTTAAATTATAGTTGGTTTTGTTTTTTGTTAATTTTTATTTATTGTAAAATGCACTGGACGACATTGCTTTTGTTGAAAGTTATTTAGAAGACCGTTGAAATGGCCTCCGCATATAGCCAAACATCAAGGGCAGTTGGCGGACGGTTGTAGGTTGTTGATTCTGTTATTTTGCCTACCGACTGACGTGAGCTGTTTGCGTAGATGCCATTTGTTCCTGATACACCACTTTGTAGAGCCACTAGGCTGCATTTCCCTTCCTTTGTTTGCCCACACAGAGGCCCTCTGTCTCCAGCCCAGTGCGCCTGCATAGAACCACTCTGTACCGAGACCTGGTGTAGCTCTTAAGTGCTTTTTCCCTCCCATTCATCTGTTCTGATGGGGACTGTTGTGATATTACAAGAAAACACGGGTTTAGAAGATAACAGAGCTAACAGATGGAATAACATCTGCAAAGTTAAATTTTTTAATGCTGATGATACAATTATTTATTCAGCTGCATCCTCGGTGGCTCAAGCCATTGAAATTCTTCAGGACTCTTTTTATACTTTTCAGCTTTATTACAACTGAAAATAGTTTTAAATGCAAGCAACTAAATACATTATATTTACACAGCTGTTCTATGACTACTGCTGTCTATTTTTACAATTCATGGTTTTCACATAGAAAGAGTATCACACATGTTATTGTTTACTGTAAAGGCATTGCTAGGTATGCTTCCAAATTACATTACTAGTCCTTTATGCTTATGTAGAAAACTATATCACCAGATCATCAAACAGGATTCAGTTCGAAGTACCTGGGGTACATTCAGAGGATAGAACATCAGCTTTCTCTTACTATTACTCCACTAAAAGCAATTCACCATTTGAATAATTTTAAAAATGTATTGCAATGTGTAATGATTGAACCATCTTGCTGTTTTAATTAATTTGTTGATTCATGATTACTGTTTTGCTTGGGCTGTATATAATTTTGTCTTGTGTGTTGTATGTTTGTTTTTTTTTATTTTATGTGAAACTTTTTGTATGGTCATCTTGGCCAGGACTCCCTGGAAGAAGAGATTTCCTTTTATCTCAAAGGGACCTTCTTGGAAAAATAAGAGACAAACACACACACACTACATGACAGACCCCAAATAAATACCACTCATAAACTCCACTAAATGGTGTCTTTGATCCCAGAGCTTAGCTGCAGACACGTTTGCAGCTTTGAATGTAATTTGTTGCGAGATTCTGTGACCGCATTGAGTCAGCGTGATGCAGCTAGCGAGATTTTATTATCTCTTTCACTCCATTTCTTGCTTCCTCCCCACTCCTTCCAGAGGGCAGAAGGTCTTGACGACAGAGCCCTGAAGTGATGATAATATGGAGCTCCCGGATATCCATCTCCGGAGGCAAACAATCTTGCTGCGAGGACCGCCGCAAATACAGGATGCAGGTCTTCTCCATCCAACCCACCCACGTGCGCGTACACACAAGAAAAAGGACCTAATGATTCCTCCAAGCCACATGTCCTTTCACACGTAGTTTGAGCAAGCACATGCTTGCAGTTCGCATGGGAAAAAAAAAGATTTGCCGTATTTTGTATCTGTCCAAAATATCGCTTTGTTAGTTTCGTTTTGGTTTTTGATTTGTTTTGGGTGTTTTGGGGGGGGGGGGGGGGGTGCATTCTTTTTACGTCGTCTTTTGGTTTTATGCGCTTATTATTATTTTATTGTCCATTACGGGTTGATTTTGTTTTCTTGTGACTTTTTTTAGATTATAGTTGTTTCTGTGTGGCTGGCTGTTTCTTTGGTTGTTTTTTGTTGTTTGGATTTTTGGTTTGTCTTTTTTCCTTGTTTCTTTATTCATTGGGTTTTTCTTTTTTTTGTTTTTCGTTAATGGTTTTGAATTTTTCATTTATTTATTTTATTCCCCCTTTCCTTCTGTCTCAAGTTTGCGAAGAATACAGTAGGGAATGTGTCCCCATGAACTGGCCTGTGTATGTGCAGGTGGCCCGTAAGCTGGTGATCGTTGAGGCTGAGCTGGAGCGCACAGAGGAGCGTGCTGAGCTGAATGAGGGGTACGAGACGTTCCTGCAGACTCTTGCCTGTCTGCACAAACCTACACATACAGACATTCATGTTCATGCATGTGCCTGACTCTCTTCACACACTCACAAACCCTTGCAGATTCTGTGTCAGGAGGCGTACACACAGAATACATGAGACGCTAAATAGCCTTTTACTTTTCTGAGGTCAAAGAACTCAAAATGCTTTAATCACTAGAGATTCTCGGTAACCGATTGTTCATTTTTTTTAACATGCAGTCCTTTGTAACCTGTATATGAGCCTTTACTGATAAATGTTACTTTTGTCAACACTCGGTGCTCTCTGCTTGTCCCGCCCCCAGCTTTGTCTGGTTGGTCCATTGTTTCAAAATTGACATGCATCATTCTGCAACACTATTTTTAACTTAATGGCATCCTCAGGCATTGTGGTCTGTGCCTGTATACAAATAGGCCCACTTTCCTACTATCTAGTATGCGTAAAAAGCAGTACATTGAATAAGTAGTATGTCTGCGTACAAATTATTCCTAAAACAATAAAGTAAATATACTTGGATGACCTTCTATTTCTGCTGAGATTCTGAAGTTTGCACCTAACATACACGCCAACAATTATTGTTTATTGTTGTAAAACAAGAATCATCCTGTGTGTACGTCCCCTAAGAATTTTACTACTATATTGCTAATGGCTAATACCTGCTTCACATTCCTGTTTCTTGTTTTTGTTGTCTTATGTTTTATTTAATTTTGACATTTTTGCATGCACCGTTAACTTGCATGTGGCCGTGTTTGGAATGGCCTTCCCTCTGCACACACTAACAGACGCCTTCGGAGATTACAGGATGAGCTTCGAGTGTTGGACCAAACCTATAAGTCATTAAAGGCATCAGAAGAACAGGTACTGCACACCAGTCATTAGGTCGCATACATCTAACTGTCCCACTTGGCCTTGTGTGCTCTGTAGTAGGCAAAACTACCATTTCCCTCACTTGCTACCCATGCAGCTTTATTTGGTCCATCTTTTTTGTTTGTTTGTTTCGCGCCCTTCTAACTTAGCAGGAATGCTGCAACTCGATTTCTTCTCATACGGTGTAACTCCTCACAATTTGCATGCAGCAGTTCCGTAGACTTCGATTCGTCATCATGGCACATTCCTGCTGTGTTAAGGGGACTTTGGGATCCCCTTATCCTGCACCCTGTTTTGATTGATTTTGGGTTTTTGTCCCCCCCCCACCCATTTCCTCTCTTCCCTGATGTACCTCTGTTCCAACCTGCTTCTGGTTCTCCTTCTCTCAATGTACCTTTCCTCCTCTTGTTCCTCCTCCTCTCCTCTGCGACCTATGTGTAAAACACCAGCAAGTGCGCTGAGCTTGAGGAAGAGTTGAAAACTGTGACCAACAACCTGAAGTCCCTGGAAGCCCAGGCTGAGAAGGTAGGTGTGCTGCTGCTGCTCTCCTAGGCACACCGTCCACCCCTCCTCCTCAACAAACAGTGATAACCAGTGCTTCTAAATGTTTAACAATTCATCTTTGTCTGTATAATGTCAGTGAGGGGTTGAATTGTGAGCTTTGCTGAAATTACCAATTTTCTGATTTGTACTGCTGTGGTGCTGGCCTAACTGGTGCATCAACATTTTTTTTTCGGTAACTTGGTGGTAGTGATTATGGTAATTGTTCAGACAGGGATCCAAAATAAACTAACTTCTCTTGGATGTCTTTCTGGATGTATTATTAGGTTGTTTGGCAACATACACAGATGTAATTAAATATTGACTACACCATAGATAGAAATACATAGATGCCTAATTAGTGGCTGTTTCTAAGTAAGTCGTCCGCCATATTGGAATGGTCCGAGTCGGTCTGTGAATACTCAAGAGCAAGTTAACTTCGCTTCTGCATCCGTAGTTATACGTATGTATGAATATCTGAATCTCCAGTAGATTTTAGCAGATGATTTTGCTCAACATTAGCTTACACAACATTAGCAAAGGGACAATATTTTTTTCCAAACCCTTTAATTGATGAAAGGGGTCCTATTATGCTCTTTTACAAAGTCTTGATTTTGTTTTGGGGGTGTACTAGAACAGGCTCTCCTACTAGGGGGTTGTTCGAAAACACTTTTTTTTCCCATATTACATTATTACACACCTCTCGCCTCAGGCCTGGCATGACGGCAATAGATTCCCGTCTCAAATGGGCCTGCCTTCTGAAATATAAATGTGCTGTGATTGGTTAGCTGGGCCAGTGCGTGTTGTGATTGGTTAGCTGGGCCAGTGTGTGTTGTGATTGGCAGCACTCGCCGCCTGGTCGGGAAATGTCATGCCCCTTACCATAGCCGCCTGCGAGCTTCAGTGTAACTATTGCGTCAAAATCAAATCAATTTGAGCACGATTTAACCCAGAAGATTGTAACCAATCTTCAGTTCGTCGGCCTTGGGAAAGCTAGCGTGTCTCCGAAATAGTGATAACACTCGGTGCCTTCTCTAGTGCAGCTCAACCAGACCTCGTCCCATTCGTCGATATTTCTGATATCACAAATCCCGGAAAATATACATTGTAGTCCAAACGAGTCATTCGTTACAGTTTTTGAAAAGTGATTTCTGTTAAAAAAAAAAATCTCCATTTGAAATGGACTTTGAGCTTTGTAACTTTGATAATCTTTTTTTAATGCTCACCAGCACATTACAGACTAACAAAGTTGAAAGTTGACGCGTAATAGACCCCTTTAAATACTAGTCTGTCAGTCGACGATTAATCCATCCAACTAAAAATTAGTTTATGTGTAATGTGTGTTAACTGTTGCATTATAAAATTATTTTAAGAACTCTATCATGATTCCTACCAAATAGTATCTATATATATTCTAGTATGATTGTATTTCTTAATTATACATGTATTTATATATACACAGTACATACACATTACGTAAACAAACTTTTATTTTGGATACGATTAATAGCGATCAATCGTTTTGACAGCCCTAGTACATATTAAAAACACAAAACAAACACATTCTCATCTGTGAAAAGTTGTCACATTTCTTTGATAATTTACATGTCAGTGGTTTTTACAACCCGAGGCAGCACAATGTAGTGGCATCTTGGAAAACTCTTGGAAATTTTTACTGTGAGTGATGACACACTGACCAAGATACATTCCAAGATAGCGGACACATCATCGTGTCTGATGCGGTTGAATGTGGCATCTACCTATACATATCTACACAGTCGAAACATACATTTAATTTTCAGATTGACAGTGGACACAGTCATGTTCAAGTAAAAAACCACAGTTACCAGTCACTCGCTAGTTATCAATAATCAAAATAAAGGTAATATCAATTTTGTGTGTGAATGTGAAATTTCTACAGTTACAACTACTCTTAAACTTCTTGCTGGTGCTCAAGTCACTACTATGGCAACCGAAGTAGATATAATTGAATATTGACTACATAATGTTGTCATTTACAAAAGGTGGTCAGTCCTAGAGATCAGACTTGGGACGAAAAATCAGGTTTATGTGCCGTAACAAACGGTCTAAGTGTGCTATTGAGCAGAGTGCTAATGTAGTGCTAAGTGCTCATGTGTGCTGGTTTGTGTTGATGTCTGCAGTACTCGCAGAAAGAAGACAAATATGAGGAGGAGATCAAGGTCCTCACTGACAAACTGAAGGAGGTATGAACATCTTTATCACATGATATTTAGTCATCCTTCTATCCGGGGGAGGCTAGTATGTCAAGTCTTACTTGACTATATGAATAGTTTTTGATTACCATCATGGTGTATACATCTCACATAATAATAATTTATTTGATTAAAAAAAAACAATTTCACCAGTTCTGGGCATTTAAATAATTTATTAGCTAGAAATGACTAACTTTTTTTTTTCTGCTGCAGGCCGAGACCCGTGCCGAGTTCGCTGAGAGGTCAGTCGCCAAGCTTGAGAAGACCATTGATGACCTTGAAGGTACGACTTTCATTTTCATTCATGTCATTTCAGTCCCTGTCCCATTTTTATTCATGCGTGTGGTTGTGAAGTATTCAGAGCGATGACTGCTTTCGCTTCAGGTCATAAAGCCTTCAACCTTTTAATTCTCTACTGTCATTCTGTTCCTCAAACCTTCTGCCCTACTGGCTTTCTTATCATTCAGTCGCACAGTTAAGCATTACCTCTTGCGAAGAGACCAGTCATTGTGCAGATCCACACACAGACTTCACATTGTTTTATAAGATGACACCCGTGTTATTGAGGTGCAATTACACGCAGCATTTAAACTCGATTAGGCTTTTATGAGCTGCTGTTAAATAGTCTTCTCCTGTCCTGCTCATTTGGATTTACACAAGCCCAAGTTCATTTTCATAACTGTAACGCCGTGTTTGCACTTTAATGTATCTGTGATAATTCAACATCCTGGTCAATGAGGCATCAGTAAGAACCTTAACAGGGATAGTTTATCCAAAAATGAAAACTGTTATTTATTCGCCTTCATGTCGAACCTGTTTGATTTCATTTACTTCTGTGGAACATGAACAAAGTTCACATATGAATTCCCAGAGTGCTTCTTTCCCACTTTTCCCATAATAGGAACTGATAATGAGTCCCAAAATGACAATAAAATCACCTTGAAAGAATATTTACACAACTGTTCAAAGGTTTGGAATTTTTACAAAATTTACAAAAATAATTGTTCAGAGAGGACGCATTAACTTGATCAAAAGTTATAGTTCAGATATTTTTAATGTTACATAAGATTTCTAATTTACATAAAACCCTTAAATCAAGTTCTATTCATTAAAGAATCCTGAAAAAAAGTGAATCATGGTATCCACAAAAATAAGCAGCACAACTGTTTTCAGCATTGATAAGAAATGTTCCTTGAGCAGAAAATCAGCAATTGATTATAATTTCTGTATTGATCTTAGAATGATGCGAAATTCTGCTTTCCCATCACAGGATTAAATTACGTTTTAAAATCTATTCAAATAGAAAGGGTTTAGTGTTATTTTTGAATTTGTTTGTAATTTTCTGTATTTTTGATCAAATGAATGCAGCCTTGGTGACTGAGCATAAGCACTTCGTGTTTTGTCAAACACAATCTTCCCCGACCCCAAACTTTTAAACAGTAGTGAATTTATTTTATATTATTGGCATGTGCTAACACACAACCTTTGACATACTGTAAAAGCAGTGTATGACTTGTGCACTATATAAAAAGTATGCAAAATATTCAAGACACGGAGGTTTGATATCAATGAAAAGAGAAACAGAAACCAGTGACACCTGGAATAACATCTAGACAAGCCATATCTGAGTTGAATGAGATTTAAGAGCTACAAAAGGCTTGAAAAGAGTGTTCTGGGCGTTTTGCAGAAATGAAATTGTTTTCCACTGAAGAATGAAAGTCATGCCGGTTTTGAGGGTGAATAAATGATGACAGAATTAATTTAACATCTCGTTCAGTAAGTGACCTGTGAGCGACCCTGTTTGGGGTTTCATGGTGACTCTGACGAATTTGTCATGGTCTTTGCCTTGTGTTTCAGTTCCTTTCCATTCCTCCTTAACTTTATTTTCTGTTTTCCCTCCACCTCTCGCTGTCTGTCACTCTGTTCACCGGGGCCTGTCTTGCCACTGGATTGGATGCTTCACTCCTGCACCTGTTTTTATCCCTTCCCTCCACCTCTTCCTCTCCACCCTTCTCTGTCTCCCCTCCATCAAACACACCATCCTGAATCCCGATAGATGAGTTGTATTCCCAGAAACTCAAGTACAAAGCCATCAGCGAGGAGCTGGACCACGCTCTCAACGACATGACTTCAATGTAATTCATCTGCGATCTCTGCCTGTGCCCTTCCCCCATTACTTATAATTCCCCTCTCACCCGCTCTAAATAAGGTCTTGTATCTTCATTCTTTTTAAACTCTATCTCTGTAACTCTACAAGACTTATGGGTCCTGTACTGTTATTTGAGGTATTTTAAGTATTTTGCTTATTGCAAATCCATCCATGTGTTAATGTTAAGGCCATGGCTTGTAGAGTCAGTGTATATGAGTCTTGTGATTTGAAGCCATAACTATTGTATTACTTTTTTTAAATCTTGTGAGAAAACAAAACTTCTAACTCAAAACTTTGGTTACATTTTTGCTACTAAGGCTGGGTGATACAGCTTTAAGTTTATTTATATTTTGTTATAAAAATGTAAAGTAAATATTTTTAAAAAAAAGATATAGTATATCATAATATAATTACCATTGAAATGTTTGAGAAAGGTTTTTTAAAAACGTATAATGAAATCTTTTTCCACTAACTTAACTGCTCCAATATTTCATTTGGTGTTTATATTACCATAATACATGCATGTACAAATAAATACACCCACAACCTCCGTTCAGAGCGCGGCACTTTTGGAGGTCAGTAAGTGAATATCTAAAAATTCTATAAATTATAATATATGAAATGTCTATTATTCAATTATTAATATATAATGATAGACAAATATTACTAGTCTTCACAAGGATCATAAATATTATTACTATTAAGGTTCTTTTCAACCAGTTAAAGAACGATTAAAAAAGAGTCGAAAATTTTTTTTTTTTAACAAACATATTAAGTGCCAAAAATCGTTTTCAACATTAGAAACTGTGTCTATAATCACCAAACGCATATTAACAGATTTTCTGATAGCTCATGTACACTGAAGACTGGAGTAATGATGCTGAAAATCAGCTTTGCATCACAGGAATAAATTACACTTTAAAATATATTAAAATAGAAAACAGTTCTTTTAAATTGTAATAATATTTCACAATTTTTCTTGGTGTACATGCGTCTTTCAAAAACAGTGAAATCTTACCAACCCCAAGCATTTGAAAAGGTAGTGCATATTTTTAACAAAAACATTTTGACACGGGGATTTCTGTGGGAAAAAAAGTCATCACTGAATCAAAGTCGGTTTAAACCGATTCACTGAAAAATTTACTGATTCATGAAAGCGAACTGAATTTCCTGATATTGTTGCTATTCTGACTTAAGAAATCCGTCTAATCTCAAAGTCATTTAACTATCCTTATGAAAGTTAAACAAGTGATTGTATAACACAATAATATAGAGAGCTTTCTAAAGATGGACTATATGACCCAGCCCTACTGGCAGTACTGTGAAGTCTTAACCCCAAAGCATGTGATGTATAGTCAGAAATGCTCCACGTTTTTACAGTGGGAAATGTTTCATGCTCCGTGACTTCCTGTGTGTGGTGTGTTCCTCTCCTCTGGTGTAAAATTGATCTACTAACAAGGTCTTCTTCTGTTCAGAAGATAGGCCCACAGCCTGCTGTGTAGAGATGCTTTCTGATCGTATCTGTCGTGTCATATGTAGTAGTTGTTTAGAAGCGTGAGCTGCTTGGTAAGTCAGCCGTGAGGTTGTTTGGCTCCTCTCTATGGCCATTCAGCATTTATCAGGGATATAGCATTAGCCGGATATGTTTCTGATATCAGAGATTAATGGAGACTCTGTAGAATAAATAAGCATCGTGGCTCCTGTATGTGGTGGTTTCTTCCCTCTTCTTGTGTTTGATTGCTTTCTCTGTCCCTTCCATCACCTTTTTTTCTTACTTTTCCTTCCTGCGCAGATAAATTGTTCATCAAAGACACGTCCCGCCAGCTGAACGACTTCACTCTGCTCTTTCCAGCCTTTCTTTTCATCTCATCCCTCTGCATTGTGTTTTGTTATCCATCTATTCTTGTACAGAACCTTTAATTATTTTGGCTTTATGTAAAACTATGTAAACATCTCATTTTTGTCCTTTTTGTTCTTTACTTCCTTTTCAGTTCTATGTGCTTTTATTGCTGTGGCTCTAATAAAGTCAGAAGCACTGGTAGAAGTCATGGGTTTCTTCTATGGTTATTATGTGAGACATTATAGCAAGGAGAACGTGAGCTCTTGTTTCTTAATAAAGGCGATATTTTCATGTGGGGAAAGTACCTAAAGCGCTGCACGTTGGTTTCCCCATATTTACATGATAGGCAAATTCATTCTCTCCTACTATTCAAATATCTGTGGCTTTTTAATCAGGTTTTCTCATGGAAGTAGATGACGGTCAATTCTGTTCTAATGTCTGTTTATTAAACCGCATGATTACCTGCCATTTATAAGCTGTGTTTGTACTGCACTAGTAGTAAATGTCAGTAAAAGTATCCAAATGTGCCGATAAACCTATTCTCTCAATTTGCGAATGGAGAGGCTTCACAAGCTAGCATCACCAATACTTAGGGTTGTGGTTTTAAACAAACCCTAAAACCAAAATATAAGTATTAAACGCCACTGAAAATGAATCGTACTTCAAATTGTGCGGCGTGTTGAGGAGAGATCTCCCAGACCTGCATTAAGAGAGCAGATCTGAGCCATTTGAGAATATTATGTCTAATACTCAGAGCACCCTAGCAACCGTTTCTTCAGAAAATCTAAAAGTTATATTTCTATATTATGTAATAACACCCTATTATTATTATTATACCTAATCTGGGTCAATTGATGCTATAAGGGTGTTTTAAAACATTCCCCACTTTTTACTGAAGGAGAGCAGTGTTGCAATAGATATCTTTCAGATTTCATAATTTTACAGTTAATTTTTTTGTAACATTTTTTTAAAGCTGTAAAATGTATATATAAATTTCATTATTTTTATTTATCATTTTATTTTTATTTAAGTGTTTTATGCATTTTATCTTCCAATGCATGTGTTGTCACTAGTGAAAATAGACGTTTTCACTTCGGGTGACTGCTTTTGTTTTCTCAAAGTCAGCTCTAAGCTCCCAATCTGCTGTTTACATATTTTACGAAGGCATGAGAATTAAAATTGAAATACGGTGAATGTCTTCCCATCCTAGCTAGGGATCTACAATAAGGTTTTTCCCATCTACTTTCTTTGTAGCATGAATATATATATTAGGTATGTGCATCTCCATAACTGAGTCTGATGCGATGTGCATCTTGATGCATAGCCAATGATACGATAAATTAAAGATACATATGAAGTAACTACCAGTGCAATACGATTCACCCCTATTACGATGCAGTGGAAAAAAGTATGATGCCATGCAATCCAATATGGTATAGATAATTAGTTTTTATTTCTTTGGTTCATTCTAATTATTTGGTGGAAGATGCAGCTCTACCACTGCCATGATAATCTATATTCTGTGTGACTCTCAGGACACGCCTCGGTCTCCGTAGTGTTGTGATTCGTCATATTCACGTAGCAGCAGAGGTGATGAGAGAATGCGCTACATGTAAAATATTGGTCACAAATTATTGGTCACTTTCTAAATAATACTATTTGCTCTTCTACTAATAATTAAATATAAATACTCCGTATTTTTAACTGATCGCAAATATTAGAAACGATGCATCGTGCTACAAATGCCAACTGCTAATCTGTGAATCTTGCCATCCACTAATAAATGAATAAAATGTGTGTGTATATAGGAAGACTTCAGATGCAAAAGCCTCCAGACTCTGACGTTTTTTCTTTCAAATTATAATTTCTTATATAGGAACTATATTAGGTTTCTATGTACGTACTGTTACTTCTGAATGGGTTGAAGCTGGGATGTAACACGTTTGAAGTGAAGTACTTTGTGAAACCTATACAATGTGTGGAAGCATCACTCAGTATTACCGCATTTTTGACCAAGATGACTTTAGAGTCCTTTTGCCGTGGAACTCTTCATATATATCTATTAATGATAAATTATATATATATATATTATATATATGTTACCTTAAGTAGTTAAACTTGAATAAACTATAATTCATTTTATTGGCTGTTTTATTTGTGGGTAGATTTTAATTTACATTTCAATTTTAAGGGCAATATTTTTTCTATAGCTGAAATTCTGTATATGGTTACTGTACTGAAAATATTGCATACGGTGATTTATTTCCTGAAACTTAATGATTTGTTCAACTTTCCAAGACCGTCAACAAGTATTTTCCCAAATTTTGCAACACCTTCTTCTATGTCCCCATCAGCCACACGACACTCACTGTATGACTGTTCACTGGGCCGTTCGTATTGTTACTCTGCTAGTGATATATGGCTCTTCCAAACAGCTTCTCATGTCCTGGCTGTCCGATCCCACGATTCAATCCTCCAGGTTTGGTTTTGAGTTTTGAGTAAACCTGAAAGCTACAACCATCCGCTGTTTCTCATTTCTTCTTCACTCTTTCCTTTCGTGTTTTTCTCTCTCTCGCTCTACTCTCATCTGTCTCTTTCTCTCTCTCTCTCTCTCGCGCTCTCCCTCTCTCTCTCTCTGTAGACATCTTCACCCATCAACTCGAGAAAAACTGCCTCCTCCCTCTCTAACGAGCTAAGAATGGCCCGTTGATGAGGACTGCTATAGATTGACTTAATTTTTTTTTTCCTATCACCCAATGTTGTCTATAAGCTATTTTGATGAAGGTTCAATATCCGCGGAACTTGTTTTTTTGTAACACGTTCGCTCCTTGCTGCCTTCAGGCATGTTGGAAAGTCATGATTACAAGTGATATTTACCACAAAATAACACATTGTTTGGAATGTTTGCATTTTTGTGCCTTTGAAATTTATTTAATTATATTTAATAATTATACATTTATTTTAAATAATTATTACATTGTTTTTGTTCTCTTTTTGCTGGTCAAAAAAACTGTTTAAGACAAAAGTCCACAGCCATCCTTGGATTACACACACACTTTAATATTAATTAAAATGTTTATAGTATACATTATAATTTAGATATACAGGAACTATTAAATATTTAACAATAGTTATCAGTTATATAGTTATACATTTAAGTTCTTTAAAAAAAGTTTGTTGTTTCATTGTAAAAAAAAAAAAAAAAAAAGTAAAAAAAAAAAAAAAAATGTATACTATATGTGTGTATATAGATCGATAAGTTATAAAAAAAAAAAAATCTCCATACTTATATAAATCAAATTTCCTGTGCTCTAATTGTCAGGAAACCCTTCCTGACTTTTTCACACTTTATTTAAATAATAATATATATTTGAAAAATTACAATTATTTTTTTTTTATTAATGTGCATTATATAAATTCTATTCTTTACTCTGAATTATGTCGGAAAAAGAGAAATTGATCAATGCTTTTTATTGCAAACCAAAATCATTGTTGCAACTTCCGAACTCGTCCCAGAAGGACTTGAAGGCAGCATTTGGATAATGGATGGCTACCACTTAAATCAGGATGTCATCTAATGCCTTTTGCTGTATGCAAGAGTCAGCACTCTTTAAATGTTTATATATTAACACATGTATATCACTATGTGTGTATATAATGTATCTCTGCTATGGATATTTCTATGAAAGCATGAACCGAGTGTGTGAAGTATGTATGTTACAGGACAATGCTCAAGGCATCCACTGCATGTTATTGCCTACATGCTTTGCATTGATATTAATGTGTCTTTCACTTGATGTTCTAACAGAGAAACTCTCACACGCTAAAGAAGAAACCCTCGATATGAACCAGATGTTGGAACAGACTCTATTGGAGCTGAATAACATGTGAATCCTGCTCATGTAATCATGACATGTCTGCATTTTGTCTTTTTTTTTTTTCATCCTGACAATTATCAGATTGAGTAACATGTGCCATTTGTTACAAAAGCTTTAGTTTTCCTTGTATTTTATTTTTTATGTAATATTATGGTACATGTTTGTTTTATTCTGGTTGTGCACAAGTGAAACAAAGTTAGCAACAATTGCACTTCAATATATGCACATAACGGTTCTAGTCGAGTCTGAAGCCCAGTTGAATTGAAAGGTTTTTCTTTTATCGTGTACGTGGGATTAGGTTGTCCTATGTATACTGGTGCTACTGTGAAGGCGGATGTCTAGCAGTGTGTAGCTTATAGTGGGTTATGATTAAATATATACACTTTTTTTTTTTCTAATTTAGATATCAGTCTTTGTGCCAATATTTAGCCCTAAAGGGACTTCTTTACACCAACTTTTATTTATTTTTGTTTTCCCTCCCGTTTTGCTACGAGATGTCAGGCAACGTTTTTTTTTTTTTGCTGAGTTCGCTTACGCCGAAAACCATGTGGTTCAAAATGTGCTCGTTTTGAATTTGAAAAATATGATGAAATCATATTTGGTTGTGCCTCATTCATTTTAGTCATTTTAAATGTAGGTGTATTAAATGTATGTCATCCAGAAATGTACAAAGCTAAAATAAATATCAAAAAACCACTCCGTTTGACATTTTCTAAAGCCTGGGGTCTGTCTTTGAGATGTTGTTAGTGCTTCAAGTGCACTTGTGCTCTGAATTGCTCACTATATTCACTACAGAGCCTTTCATCTCCTCCCACTCATTGCTAAGATGGTGTTGCTTCACAACACATGCTAATCAGACTATCTGCTTCCAGTTACATACAGTATTATATGTGATTATTCTGTTGCATAAATGTCTCACTGGAGACAAGATTTTAGTTGTAATGTCTAAGCAGCTGGAAGGTGTAGAATGTGACATTGCAGGACGTGAAGTAACCGAATGCGTTCAGACGGTTAAAACCACTTGATTACAAAACCAGACCATTTCAGCCAGTCTTTCTTGAGCCTTTGCTGTTCAAACTGATGCAACATTTGTGTTGTTGGTAATAGTGAACTTAATTATAAATATATGTTGCGTATGTATAATTATATGTATGTGTGTGTGTGTGTGTGTATATACTTGTGATCTAATCATTACAATAATATATTATCTAAGCATTTAAACATTTTGTGTAATATAATTTCATCTTTTTTTTTATATATATTTTTTCTTCTGATATAAACGTAATATAATTACAATAATGGTATATTTTTAATATTTTCTTCTGATGTAAGCATTTAAATATTTTTATATTTTCAAGATTTTTTTAAATTTAATTTAATATTTTTTTCTAGATGTAGATATTTTTTCTATATTATTGTTATTATTTAGTTTTCTTATCTAAACATTTATATCATATTTTACATTTACATTGAGCAGATGCTTTTATCCAAAGCGACTTACAAATGATATTTTCTACACGGTCTTGCGTATCCACGCACAGAATGAAGAGCCTCTGGCAAGGTGAGCTGCTGTTTAAACTGTTCTCATGAAAGGTCTGGGCAGTCGCACAAAAGTAATGATTGATTGGAGTGCACCGAATTCACTAGTGCAGAAAACATGAGCATGTGGGTTCCGCCGGTCCTTTATACTGCAAAGCGATATGTTAACTGATCGTTCCTGTTAATAAACACACAACACTGAATTATGCGTCACTAAACTGCCTGTAGGCTGTGTAAAGTGACATATATATTAATATTTGTACTTAAAATGTCCAAATAACAGCTGCTATCGCCTACATAGTCTATTGAAGGAAGTTTGTTGTTGACAGCGGCGCTGAGGCGGGGCCTGCTGTCAAGAGCAGAATACGCACGTCTGATTGGCTGACATCAGAGTCACAACTGTCATACGAGCCAATCAGCCGTTGGTTGGTCAAAGTCTCCACTTTTCATATTAAAAGACCCTCTCCCGTACCATGAATGAGTACGTGTTTTTCTTTCACTATCCATTCTAACTCATCAACATTTAGATTAGTTTGATTGTTCACTCCAGTTCCCTTCACTATCCGGTCAAAAAATAAAATTTTCTGGAAAAAATAAATAAATAAAATCACATGCAGGCAGACGTAAAAATTGTATTTGGGTAAAACAAGTTCAAACCGTTAAACATTTGTGTTTAGATTGTTTATTTGTTAAGATCATTAGATGTTACAGATCATGAGATTTTAATATACACATATGCGTAAATATCATTTAATTGAATTTAAATATAATTACATTATATTAACTTAATATATATACATTTTAAATGTCGGACCTCTATTCTGTAAACTATCGTGTCAGCTTGTACTGGTTGTCTGAGTTTCAAACGGGATTCTCTGCTTTACTCCTCCTGTAAACTATTTCCAACCTTCCCCCATGTGTGATTATCGTTAATTTTTATTATGTGGTAACGCGTCAGTCCGGTTATCTGTGTTTTATCAGGGGTCTCATAGGACCAATGTAATGCAGTGTTCCAGAAATCCGACCCTTTGCGTCTTTTTTGATATCCAGAGTTAAGTTCAGAGATCATCTGATGAAGAGACGAGTTCAACAGGCAGGAGACCGTTCATCAACACCCGACAACCACCCGACACACCCGTTTATGCTGCGGTATCGACTGGTTTGTTCTGGCTCTAGGGCTGAAATTAATCGTGATTTCGCGTCTGAACGCTGTGAATGTATGCACCGAAGCTCACAGGCACAAGCCCAACTGCCTCCAAATCCCCAGCGGCTATGAGAAACCGCAGAGACCTGCTGCCTCGGTAAAGGTCCAGGTATCAGGACACGCTTTCTTTACACTATGCGTTATTACTTTAGCCATTTATTATTTTTAGCATATTCGCTTTTGTGTGGTGTTTGTTTGTGTATAACTATATATATTTTAAAAATTATATATATATAATATTAGATATTATAGATATATCTTTCTGGCCATCGAATCCGATAGGCTGAGAGCATTTTCCAGCAGTGCAATATTCTGGTGATAACAGCCACCATTTCTTCACATCACATTCCAATTCACCGTTTGTATCACTCCGCTTGTAGTATTTCTCACAGCGAGTGTCATGGCAGATGCCCAAATCCACTATAGTTTTATAAATAATACTGTTTTTGTGTCACGGAATGTAGTTTAAAGAGTTTTTTAGGCAAGAATGTATTTGTTTAGATTTCAACTATGCGGTTTGGTTACTAAAACACATCGTTTTAACAAATTTCTTCACGTTTTCGGGAGATGTGAGCTCCAGGGCGTCGCGGGTCCTTCAGCGTCATGAACCTGCCGAGAGCAACCTCACCTCGTCCAGATCTTCTGGAATTTTGCCTCTGGCTTCGTATGCTTCTGTATGCTAACATGAGATATCATTCATTTTGTTAAATCTACCGGGCAGTTTTTTGTCTCAATCTATATTTGTTTCACAAGCAAATATCTTTGGTTGAGGGTAAGTCTCATAATGTTATAATTTTTATATAACTTTAATGCTGTATGACAGAGCGCTGCTTTGTACTTTTGACTGAATTGCCTAGAAACTTTTAAATTGGCTGTTGTTGTTGTTTAATAAATGTTATTATTCAACAAATAATATTTTAAATAAATAATAGCAGTATTTAATTATAGTGTTTAGTATTGAGAAACGGCGTGCGTGTGTGTGTTAGTGATGGTGATTTCAGCTACATTATACTGTCATTGGATGTGACGAGACTGTTTTTATGAGTGAGTCTGCAGTAAAGACTTTTATATTGAAAGACACTGAAAGAGGGTTGTAAACAAGCAAGTTCTTTTTACTTTCAACAACACCTTGTAAGATGCAGCCAACAAATTGTTGTCATCTGAAATCACCCTAAACAGATTAAAGGACAGTACAACAGAGATAGTTAAAAAAAAAAAAAAAAAAATTTCCGCACAGAAGAGGGTTTTTAAAGCCTCTGCATTGATGTTTCTTATGTATTTACACACTCGTGCTGTCGAACTGTTGTATAAATGCAATATTATATTGCTCATATATATTCATTTTAAATTTATAGTTCAGTTATAGTTCAGTTATGGCCTACAGACAAGTCATATAATTTTGCAGGATGAAGTTGGAGCTCCTGGGATGGTTATCGGAGTCTCAGTGGATGGCAGTCATGTTTGGTGTGAAGGTAGGAAGTCTCCCACCGCACACTGATGCTTGGAAGGCTCTTGGGTAGTCTGCACTACTGTAGGATTTTCCAAATCCATGCATGCTTAAAATGACACATTTATGTGATGGCCACAAGTCCTCATCCAAGTGCACCAGTCCTTTACTCACTTCGAGGCCTGTGTTAGAACAGTAGCTCAGAAAGTGACCACTGGCTGTGTCTGTTGTCTCTCAGGGGTTGGCTATTCAGATCTGGAGAACAGAGTGCCTTGTGGTCCGGACACAGTGATGAGAATCGCCAGCATCAGTAAACCTCTGACTGCAGCCACCGTCGCCAGACTCTGGGAGGACGGCAAGATAGATCTAGATGCTCCTGTCCAAAAATACGTCCCAGAGTTCCCACAGAAACGATATGAAGGAGAGGATGTGAGTACATCCATTTAAAAATGTTTTTAATTGAATTAATTTATAACTAATCTGATTAATGTGAATTTATTGCTCACCTTATTTGTTAATAATGTATGAGCTAGATGAGTAAAGTTTGAAGCCTTGTCTGAAAGTTCTAAACTTTTTGGAACGCTTTAAGCTTGAAGATTGTACTCAAAAGCAATAAAATGTTTTTAACATGATTTAGCACATTGCTAGCATGTTACCAGCATGATTTTGCATGTTACCAGCATGATTTAACATGTTGTTAACATGATTTAGCACATTGCTAACACGTTGCCAGCATGATTTAGCACATTTTTAACATGTTTTTGCATGTTGCCACGTTGGTAGCATGTTTTAGGATGTTGATAGCATGATTTAAGGCATTGCTAGCATTAAACATGTTGCTAGAATGTTTTCGTATGTTGTCGCCTGATTTATCACACTGTTAGCATAATTTAACATGTTGATAGCATGATTTAGCATGTTGCTAGCATGAATTAGCACATTGGTGGCATGTTTCTAACATAACATGTTGCCAGCATGATTTTTCTAGCATGTTTAACGTGCTGTTTGCATGATTTAGCACATTGCTAGCATATTTAGCGTGTTGTTAGCATTATTTAACACATTGCTAACATGATTTAACATGTTGATGGCATGCTGTAGCATGTTTTACCATGTTGCTATAGCTTGATTTAACACATTGCAAGCATGTTTTAACATGCTGCTGGAATGTGTTTCCATGTTCTTAGCATGTTGCTAGCATGAATTAGCATGTTCTGAGAATGTTTCTAGCATGATTTAGCACATTGATAACATGTTGCTTGCGTGATTAGCACTTTGCTTGTTGTCCTAGCATAAATGTTAAGCTTTGCTTGTGATAGGCAGCTTCAGTACTTTAAATGTGTTCAAAAGTTTTGACCCCCTCAATGAAAGTCTATGGGAATTTTCGTCGTTTTTGCCAAACCGACAAAATAATTCATTCGGTTTGGCTTAGCATTCTTCCCACTCTCCTTAAACCAGGTAACAATAACGCCCCGGATGCTCCTGTCCCACTTGAGTGGCATCCGTCACTATGAGAAAGATGGCAAGAAAGTGCGAGAGGACAGGGAGAAAGCCAAGCGCCTTCTGAAGCCCCCGGAGAAGAAAGAGGAGAAGAGCTCAGATGAAAACAAAGAGAAGCCGAAAGCGGAGGACAGCAGCGCTAAAAGCAAAGAGGCCAAAGGAGGCCTGAGGAAAAAAGAGTTTGAGAAGGAGGAGTATTACCTCAAAGACAACTTTGAGAATGTCATCCAGGCTCTGGACTTATTCAAAGATGATCCGCTGATTTTTAAACCCGGTATGCTTTCTAGGCATGGGCCGATTACCGGTTTCAAGGTATACCGCGATTTGAACATTTCACGGTTTCAAAACCACTAACGTTAATATTTTCCGTTATACCGTCCCTGCGGTATGCGCTGTCTCCTTTTTTTTGTACCCAGTCATTTAAAAATAACACATTTTAGAGCTGTAATGACAATACCGTGATATTTTTGCTTAAGGTTATCATACCTTTCAAAATCTCATACCGGCCCATGCCTAATGCTTTCACTACACACTACAAAGCGCTGTTATAATGTGTTGTGAGGTTGGGTTTATTTTTAGAGCATCTTGCCTTGATATCTTGATCTTGATCTTTTGAAGGAATAGCTTACCGTCATTTACTTACTCTCATGTCGGTCCGAACCTGATCCCTCTTGGAACTCAAAATGAGGAGTTCAGCAGAATATCTCTGTTGGACAGTGATGTTTCTCTGCAGTAATTTGTCCTTGACTCTGTGTTATACGACCGCTGTAGGTTCTACGTTCCTGTATTCGACGCATGCGTACACCCTGCTGAGCGCCGTGGTGGAGAGAGCAGCAGGTCAGCGCTTCCTCGACCACATGATGAAGATGTTTCAAGAGCTGGGCATGCTGAACACCGTACCGGACGAAAACGACCCCATCATATACAACCGCTCCAGGTAAAAGAGACATTAAACATGCAATTTAAATATAATTGATGAACATGTTAATTTTCTGAATTCTGATTTTAGGGGATCAAAAAGTTGAAAATGTCAGCGTGATACAAATCCACTGATAAATAAATCAGTGTTAAAAAGAAAAAGTTACAAATATGATGCAAAATATAAAAATGTTGTTTGTAAATATTAATATTTTAATATTAAGTCATGTGGAGCAGTGTTGTTACTGTTAACTAGTAAAAAATGACAAAAGCACATAACAAAATTACTAAATTTAAACTAAAATAATATGAGAACTGTAAATATCAAATAAAATTTATTCATAATTCAATAAAGACTATATCGTAAATTATATGTGTGTGTGTGTGTGTTTGTTCCTTGAAAAAATATATTTTTTTTAAACAACTTTATTTTGAACTAATGATTAAAGGGTTACTCCACCCCAAAATGTAAATTTTGTCATTAATCACTTACCCCAATGTCGTTCCAATTCCGTAAAAGCTTTGTTCGTCTTCGGAATACAATTTAAGATTTTTTTGGATGAAAACCGGGAGGCTTGTGACGGTCCCATTGACTTCCAAGTAAATTACACTGTCAAGATCCAGAAAAGTATGAAAAGCATCGTCAAAATAGTCCATCTGCCATCAGCATCACTGTAGTGCCATTTTGGAGAATATCTGCTGAACGCAAACTGCGTACGCTATTCTGTGTCAGCCACGACAAAGGAGGATACGTTTTCTACGTGTATTTACACTTTGAACGAAAACAGCGCGGCTTACACAGAAGAGTGTACACTGCTTGCGTCCAGCTGATATTCTCCAAAATGGCGCTATAGGGTGACGTGGAGGAGACAAATTGTTGATTAAAGTTGTTATTTCTGTTTTCTTTGCGTACAAAAAGTGTTCTTGTCGCTTCATAACGTTACGGTTGAACCGCTGATGGCAGATGGACTATTTTGACGATGTTTTTCATACTTTTCTGGGCCTTGACAGTTTTATTTACTTGGCAGTCAATGGGACCGTCACAAGCCTCCCGGTTTTCATCCAAAATATCTTAAATTGTGTTCCGAAGACGAACTAAGCTTTTATGGGTTTGGAACGACATGAGGGTAAGTGATTAATGACAACATTTTGGAGTATCCATTTAAGATGTGTACATTCACATCATTAAGGTGTAAAGAAAATGATATTCCTTTTACTTGATGGTTACACCACATTTAGACTTTTAGAGTATTATTTGAAACTTTTCCTTGAAATGGTATAAAAGGTTTCAAATCATAGTAAAGTCCACCTTTTGTTTTCATATGATTTGCAACCATGCTTTTCTTAAGGGTCAATATGTTGCTAAAAAGCACTTATTTTGTTATTTGGTTTACTGAAATGTTTCTTGCCCCGGTTTTAAGGTTAAAAAACACATTATTTTCCACGTACTATACATTATTGTTTCTCCTCTATACCCAGCCTTTCTGAAACGTGTCGATTTTTAAAAAGCTCATCAGTCTGAAAAGCAAGGAGTGCGTTATGATTGGCCCTGTCCAGTGCGTTGTGATTGTCGAATTCACAAGTGTGGTGTGACGGAAGTTTACGTCCCTTACCATATTGTTACGCCTGGCGGCAAACCACATGTGACACCCCGGCTGACTTCCGCTGCTTCGTCCACGGACAGTGTCCTGCGATCCGCAGCATAATTGAGTATTTCTCATCAGGAGGCCACACGATCCGCTCCATGCATGACCGAAGCAGATATCGTCCTCTTTTGGAAGACCAAACAAAGTAGCTTCGCTTTCACAACGAAACACACAGCGCCTTCACGACATGGCGGCGGCGGCGTCAACAACAATACTACAGCGAGAATAAAAGTTACTCCTTCTTTCTTTGCGTGAACATTTATGCGGCGTTATGCAAATCTTCCACATTGTGATGTAGATATGTGGGGGCTTGTTAGAACGAGCCGTTTTAGGAGGGCTTGGACGAGTCTTAACTTTATAAAGAATATCTCTTTGGGTTTCAGACTTTAGTCTTTGCAACTTACAGATCTTCTTTATGCACCAAGAGCTGTAACACTCCAAAGAGAAAGGAAAAATGAAATCGGGGGGGGGGCATCTATCCCCCTTAAACTACTCATTGACCTGTATAACATCTCCCCTGTTCCCTGCAGGTTCTACCACTTCAATAAAAAAGGTCGTGTTGTGAACTGCCCCTATGTGGACAATTCATACAAATGGGCTGGAGGTGGATTTCTGTCCACTGTGGGCGACCTTCTGGTGTTCGGTAACGCTCTGCTCTACAGCTATCAGATGGCCGGACTGAAGAACACAGATAGGCTTCTTCCTGGCTTTCTCAAACCCCACACAGCCAAAGCCATATGGGCACCAGTGGACAAAACGGAGGCGTCGTGGGACAAAGACGGTCTGTACGCCCAGGGCTGGCTGGTGGTGGAGAAACGGCAGAAATACGGGCAGTGCTGCAGCCGCAGACATTACGTCTCACACACAGGAGGCGCTGTAGGGGCCAGTAGCGTCCTGCTGGTGTTACCCAGCGAGTGCGGACACAAGGCGAATCAGATGCAGCTTCCTCCACAGGGGGTGGTGGTGACCATCATCACAAATATGCAGTCAGTGGGGCTCAATACCACAGCGCTGAAGATCGCACAGGAATTTGACACGGCCAGGGATGAAGAAACCGCATCCAGTTGATTTATAAACACTGCTGTGATCCTTTTGTTGCCATATTAAGAGATTTGTTGTAAACATCAGGACGCTTCTTTGTTTACAGTGCTGAGGTGTGTTCATGCCTCAGTTATAATTAAACATTTGTGCCAAGTGCACTTTTAGCTCTTTTATACATATAGGAGCAGTCGAATACGTTGAAGAATTAAAAATGTATTATGGAAACCTCTGTGACGGCCTCTTTATCTGATTTTTTTTTCATTTTCCTCCTACATTCGCCATGTCATGCTCACGATAAGTTCAGTTCAGTCTGGTGATTTATCACATTTATTACTGGGAAGTTGAAAAGCAGTGACGGCAGTGCCCTAAAACTATTTTAAACAATTTACTGAAATTGTATTTGTGCTTTTTAAAATGTATTTCACACCACTGGAATACTTAAGTGAACTGAACAAAGTCAAAACATGATTACAAATGATGAAAAACAAAGGAAAAGAAATACTGTAGCTAATAATAAAAATAATAATGCACATTCATTCAAATTTTAACAAATAAAAATGTCCTTTGTCATTCTAAAATAAAAAGTATTTCTATAATCCCTTATTATTTATTTATACACACTTATGTGACATTATGACATTTATTAAATTCTACTCTAGTTTATAGGTTTATATTTGAAGAGTTTGGTTCCAAAACGCTATAAATACATTTTGATTAATTTGAGTAAAAATGTGTTTTCTTTACCAAGAAAGTGGCAAGATGAAAACCACTATTTTCTGTTTCAAACTTTCACGTAGCATCTTTAGGTTATAATAACATTAAAAATTCAAATCCAGATTTTGATTTTCAAAGATTTATTATAAAATTTTATAATTTTTTTCCCCAAAATGCAATAAATCCATGACACGTTTTTTTTTCCAGAATGCAATAAATCAATTGAATCGATATAAAAGTTATTTTTCATATTGAAACTGTTGAAAATATACAACATAGTAAGTTGATCCACATATGACAGCCTCTGAACTTGGTCAATACTAATCTTATATGCAGGTACTGGATTAAAAATACATTCAATCAGCCATTTTATGTGTTTTATAATAATTTTACAACTTTTAATGTATGCAATAATATAAATCCATTAAACGACAACACCATTTGAGAAAAAGGTATCAAACCAACTGTAAAATATTCAGAGTATTATTCCCTATAATGCACAAGGCTTGTTTTTTCAGATTATGCCTTTATTGTTTTTATGGATCAATATTTTTCACGTGTTTTATATACTGTACCCACTTAAATTAATTAAACTCTGACACCGTTTGAGATAAAGGTATCAAACCAACTGTAAAATATTCTGAATATTATCCCCTATAATGCACAAGGATTGTTTTTTCAGATTATGCTTTTATTGTTTTTATATACAGTACTGAAACCATATTTTCACATGTTTTATATACTGTACCCACTTAAATGAATTATACTCTGACACCGTTTGATATAAAGGTATCAAACCAACTGTAAAAATATCTAAATATTATTCAATTTAATGCACAAGGCTTGTTTTTTTCAGATTTTGCCTTAACTGTTTTTGCACAACCAATTTTTAAAAATGTTTTACATATTGTACCCACTTAAATTAATTAAACTCTCTCCCTATAATGCACAAGGCTTGGTTTTTCAGATTACACCTTTATTGTTTTTATATCGTTCCGATCGGAACTATGGTAATTTTTTAATACTGTGGGGATGGGCCCCTTAATTATTCACTCTGACACCGTTTGAGATAAAGGTAGGTAGATTAGTCCTTTTTTTTTTAAGCATTTAAGATGGAAACTAAATAAACCATTCCACAGAATTCTTTTTTTTTTTTTTGAAGTTTATCTAAATATTTAAAACTTTTGACAGTCAGATTTAATAGTGAGAGGAAAACACTGGTAAAACTTTAGGTAATATTCATCCATCTGGTTCATTCATTTCACTGGAATCACATTGCATTGTGGGACACATTGTGCATGAATTGTGCTCTGTTGTACAGTATATTGCACATTTTGGCACATACAGTAGTTCATCTAGATATTAGACATACAAAAAATGTGCATACTGTGCACAGTATACACACATACTGCAAAAATAGTAACATGCTTCTATAACATGAACATGTTTGATTTTTTTAAATATTGAAGTGTCTGATTATATTTTATAAAATGATTCTATGTCCAGTCCATTGGTGTATATTAATGATTGAGCTTGTTGTTGTTACTTACATTTAATGGTAAAACATTTCAACATTATGAAGGAATTTCAGTATAATCCAGTAGAATTGAAAGAAATAAAAAAAGGAATAAGTGTATAATCAAAGTTTCAGCCAAAACAAAAACAGCACACTGTAAAAAATGTATGTACACGGCACATGTGACCATTATAATATATATTATTAAGTCTTCTATATCTAATTATAATTAAAATCAATGCTAAGGATGCTCGTTTTGAAATGTATTGCTTTCCATTGAACATCTGGTATGGTAACAGTTTGCTTGTATAGAATCTGCATCCTTTTTATATATTTAAGTTAAGATGTTTTAATTGACAGAACTATTAACAAAATTTATGAACATTAAGAAAGATATTTTGAGAGTAGCTGGCACTTTGGGCTATTGTGCAACTGACACATTTTTCACATTGAGTCCAAGACCTCCACAAGGGGGCGATGTTACAAGGTAAAGTCATAGACTGTATGGGTAAAGTTGTTCCTCTATCAATAATGGAGTCGTCCAAACCATCAAAGCCTCTTTTAGTAACCAATGTCGAGTTCTCATGATGCATCTGAGTTTCAAAAGTCGAGTCACACCGTCTGAATAGGCCTTCTTGATTTGACTCTCCAGTACTCAGGTTTTGGTTGACTCTGGGCATTTCTCTTTACTCTGGGAATAAATAGTAAAGATGGAAAAAAAGAGTGTTCATTTCTTGTAGGTTTTGGGGGTCAAAAAAGATCATATAAAAGATGATGTTAACATATCGGTAAGTTGATCATCTTTAAAAGAATATTCTGGGTTCAAGTTAAACACATTCGATGGCATTTGAAAAAAAAAGTAAAAAAAGTTGATTAGCACAAAAAACCTTGAACTTTCTTTTTTTCTTAAGGGTTAGGATGAGGCATTTACAGAGGAAGTCAATTGGACCAATCTTTGAAGGATTTAAAATTCTAAATGTAATTGTATTATTATAAAAGCACTTATATTTCTGCACTAAAATCTGTGTGTATTATCTGAGCTGTAAAATTGTTCCCATCATTTTTACCGTCATTTTAGGATTTTTTTTGGAGCTGTAAAATTTGATAAAACTTTACAAAAGGTTTGTTATCTATTTTTTCCACACACTTATACGCATATTGTTGACTTCTTGTGGCTATTCGGGCTATACTTGTGAAACAGTGAATATTTTCACAAATCCATAACTATTCACTTCCGTTGTAAGTGTCACGCTGAATCATTCACTCAACCGATTTGTTCAAAAAATGATTCATAAACAAGTGATTAATTCTGCTGTGGCTTCATCTGGAACAAAATTTGTTCAGATCAAGCAACTGGCGATATAGTGCCCAAAATGTAAGTTATTCACTATTAACTTATTAACTATTTGCAGAAATGTTGTAACCAGCTTAATTTGCAAGGCGGATGTCCACTCTTAAAAATAAAGGTGCTTCAAAAGGTTCTTCAAGCGATGCCATAGAAGAACCATTTTTGGTTCCACAAAGAAACATTCAGTCAAAGGTTCTTTAAAGAACCATCTCTTTCTTACCTTTTTGTAATCTGAAGAACTTTTTTCGCCACAAAGAACCTTTTGTGAAACAGAAAGGTTCTTCAGATGTAAAAGGTTCTTTATGGAACCATTTAGACAAAAAGGTTCTTCTATGGCATCGTGAAGCACCTTTATTTTTAAGAGTGAAGGCTATTTTCTATGAATGTGTGAGACTTCCATTTCATTAGCCGTCCCAGGGAACTTAAACAGGCTAACTAGAAGAATAACAAAGTGCAGTAAATGGTAAAACAATGTGCGCTGCAAAATCAGTATGTTTAAGATTATGATTATACATTGAAATTCTATCATAACAAATACCATGTGATATTGCTTAATTATATCGACTTCCGTTGTACATGCTTTAGGCTACTGTAGACAGTTCTTTTTATTACGGTAACTGAGAGACGAGTTTTTGTGATAATCCACCGCATGTTTCTTTATAATGTCGATAAAACTTGTGTTGAATGCTTAACTTCAGTGTCAGAAGCGCATGTGACTCACTTGCAGATGTAGTAGATGACCACACCGAGCACCACTAGGATGAGGAGGGCGATGATGACCACAGCGGCGATCATGCCCTTCTCCTCACTGTCCTGCAAGAAGCTGAACAGCTGGAACTGCTCACATCTGCTGCCCTCATAGTTTGCACTGCATCTACAGGACAAGGGTTTCATGCAAAATATTTCAAAGGTATTTTATAATGTAAATGACAAAACAAGAGATATCCTGTTCGTGAAGATACTTACACACATGTGGGAGTAGACACAGAGGGTATTTTAAAGCATGTTCCTCCATTCATGCAAAAGGTGGCTTCTGACCCAGTGCAAGGGTCACCGTGTTCTATAATGAGAGGAAACCCAAAGGAAACAAAGAGTAAATGCATCATTTATTTACCTCGCCTTTATTTTGCATTTACTTTGCATTTGCATTTCGAGAATTCCACATCACGGAAACAACATCAAGTGTGATTTGCACATGATACGATTTTATATCAAATTCCTTTTCTTGTTATATTTTTATTATCTTTAATATTTTTCCCTAATTTCTTTGATGTTTTTATTACCTGCCATCATGGGAAATACTGAATAGATCTTCTCGTAATGGAAATTTTAACTGACAGCAGTCACTTGATGAACACCTGAGAACAAAGTAGTAAATGTGGTCAGGTTAGCTTACATTTGTCCAGAACGTTTTACGATGTTTTAATTACCCTTTTTATATATATAATCTATATTAATACTCAAATGTGTTTAATAATTTGGGTTTTTGTTCTTTGACAGATCTCAACATTCATACAGAATGAATATGCTATATGTGAGCTGATGATCATCATTATTAATAGCTATGTATGTGTACATTTTTTAAATGGAAAAAACAAAAAAAAAAAAAAAAATATTTAAAAGTATTTTTTTATTAAATGTTAAATTGAAATGTTATAGTATATTCAGTGGATACTGTAATATAGTATGTTATAGGATATTCAAATATATTATATTAAGTTTTCACATTAAGTATAATAGTATCTGTATTTTAAACACTCAGTTGATTGTATTGGCTATGAAATGTAAAGACATTTTATTTAATGAAAGATGTTAGATTTATTTAATATCTCAGTTGTTTCTCTTAGACAGCAATGAGATTAGATGGAAGCAAATTAAGGCTTCTGATTGAGTGTCTTGCTTATCAGATTTTCTTTCAAACGTCAAAAGTTTTCAATATGAAATCAAATGTTTCTCATTAAATTCCACATTAATTTCATAGCTCTGTACTCAAACTGTATGTTTCATTTGTGTCTGTTTGGATTTCACCGAAGAAATTTTAGGAGAAACGTCTGAGACAAAGTTGATATTTAAATGAAACATTACTAAGAACCCCATTCAGGCTCCCAATCCATTTCTGAGCAATACAACTTTTTCTAAAAGCATAATTCATAACTTGTCTGTCTCATGATGACTCACCTGTTTACCGGTTTTGTGCTTGACTTCATACACTTTTCGAAGGCTTCAGTTTTAGAAAGTTTGCTGAGATGTTCGAAATCCTAATGACACGCCGTGTTTCGTTTTAGTAGCAGTGAAGACTTACCGTCCAGGTGAAATCCAGTGCAGGTGAGTCACCTCGTCTTCCTCAATAACTTCTGAGTTAAATGTCACTGTGCGGTTCAGAGTCACATAAGTGTGGTGGGCGGATCCCTTTGAGCTCAGAAATGTTGTGATTGCTGTTTGTCCACATTTGTGAATGGAATGATTCTCATCATGCGTCTTAGTTAATTTGTAGGGAATTACATGCCGTTGCATCACAAACTTCCAACAAAAAAGAGACATTGAAACTTTCTGTACAGTAGAAAGCGGCTCTAAGGAGTAAATCACCATATTTATTCCATCTTTTTTGGATTTTATTGATTATTTTGAGCAGGTTCAAACATTTAACGTTGGGTCATGAAGTGTTTTTGCATTGTAAACTTTAAGTTTCTTCAGATATGTATTAATAGAAACTGTGAGGGGTGGTACTGTTATTTTAAGTGCATTAAGAGCAGGTGTGGTTCGCAGTGAGACTGCTTTGCTCTATATGTGTGTAGGCCGGCTGGGTTTGGTGTCAGACTTTGGTATGCCAGATATGTTAATGGGGAAGTTCTGTGCGTGTTGCAGGTATGCGTGGAATCGTGGGAACTTTGCAGACTTTAATTGCTTGTTTACATTCCTCGTTCAAAGAACACACAAAGGACAAAAGGCAACATCATGTTGAGTCACCAAAAACCGTTAGAATGGGATAGTTTTGAGGTTTTGGTGACACGAGGTCAAATAACCACAACTTTAAATCATGAAAAAGAACAGAAATGTGCTTACATTCAAAAAGATACATTTTATGATAATTTGCCATAATTCCACAGTCAAAAATGAGCTTTTAAATAAATAAACAAACAAACAAACCGCATGGTTTAGAAAATATATTTTAAATAAAAAAAGCTAATATTCAACTATACTGTTCAAATTTTGGGGATCAGTAGGAATTTTGTTTTGAAAGAAATTAATCTTTTTATTTAGTCAAGACACATTAAATTGATCATGCAGTAAATGACAGTAAAGACACTTATAATGTTTCAAAAGATTTACATGTCAAATAAATGCTTTGCTTTTGAACATTCTATTCATCAAAAAATCCTGAAATTAACATTGATCACATTTACATTTAGTCATTTAGCAGACGCTTTTATCCAAAGTGACAAATGAGGACAATGGATGCAATCAAAATCAACAAGAGAGCAATGATATGCAAGGGCTATAACAAATCTCAGTTAGCTTAACGCAGTTCACGTAGCAAGGTTTTTTGGAAAAAAATTATATAATAAATCAAAAGAAAACAGATAGAATAGAAAAGATTAGAGCAAGCTAGTGTTAGAGGCCTTTTTTTTTTTTGCTTTTTAATTGTATAATCATAAAATGAAAACAAATAGATAGAATATAAAGATTAGAGAAGCTAGTGTTTTTCTTTTGTTTTTTTTTACTAAAGCACGCGAGTCTAGTACGCAGCTTAATATTTCTGTTGGAATCGTGATATTCAACACAACTGTTTTCAGCATGGATAATAAATGTTTCTTGAACAGCAATCAGTACCTAAGACGGATTTCGAGGGATCATGTGGCATGTACTAATTTTTACAATATTACTGTTTTTTTACTGTATTTTTGATCACTGGACACAAGAGACATTTTTCCCCCCAAAAACATAAAAAAAGTTAACCTCTCCAAACTTTTGACAGTAAATTCACTTAATAACCGCACTGATACATGTTTGTACTCTCGAAAATTATTTTATACTGTGAAGTAACATACACTGCTAGTCTGATGGTACTACAAATATTATATTACATTGTGAACTGGATACTGTGCTGAATTTATTATAGTAGCTAATATCATTAGAGTATTCACAATGACATTGTATCTACATTATGATCTGACAGTACATGAGAATTAGTAAGTATTTACAGTGTTTATGAATATTACTAGTAGCATTTACAAACCTCCAGTACACTAAAAAAAAAGTAGTTGCTTTTATTCAGTCCAAAATATGAAATTCAACCACTTAACCTAACTACATTAATTTATAACACAAAACCTTTATGGGTGCCAACAGTAGTAGTATATGGCCTTTTACACTGTAAAAAATTATTGTGATTTTAACAGTAAAAGACTGTAAAAATGGTTATCAGTAACTTTCCATACTATATACGGTGAATAACTGTAATTACATTTAATGTAATTTTACAGTAAAGTACTGTTAAAAGGAAGTGAAAAAGAAAAAGTCATTGTATAATTTACATTGAAAAAACGTAATTTGACACTCCCAGAATTCCCTGCATGACACTTCCTATTTTATGTTTTTTTTATTGTGAGTTTAGGTTAAGTCTGTAACACCTAAAATGTTGCTACCATATTTTTAACGGCGAAGTTCTGGCAACCCCAGCTGCCGGTATTTTACGGTAAATGTCACAGATTTTTTTTTTTACAGACGGTAAAGATTGCAAGTCACCACTTTTTACAGTGTATTGTAAGATAAATATTATAGTTGAATATGTACATTGGTATGAAAGCATTATGTGGAGTACTGTGATAGTATTTAATGGTTTTATGATATTACTATTGTAAGATAGTATTATAATGGCATGTACAGTAGTAATATGATAGTATTATCTGAAAGTCTGGAGCAGCTTTGAACAAGAGCAGACCTTTGTTTTGTCTCCATCTCTCTCACTGTCTCACACACCTCCCCGATCAATAGTCATGTTTGAAACGCATTCCTCACATCTCAATGTCACCTCTGCCATCTCCATATGACTCATGACAGCTCTTGACGTTGTTATACGCATGACTGATGCGTGTTTGCAGCACGCAGTAGTAATTGTGAGGGACATAACGTTAGTCGTGGAAATGTCAGCGTGACTTCGCACCTCGGCGGGCAGTATAAGGTGTTTTGATGGGTGCGAGGTTATCCCAAAGAACATTTGCCATCTCTCGTACAGAAAACCAATAGAAAAGCGTTTTCTCTACGTAATGAATCCCCTCCTCTCCTCCTCCTCCTCCTCCTCCTCCACCTCCTCCTTCCACATAACGGAGCGATGCTGGCGTTCATGCTTCAATCGAATCGCGTCTAATCGGCACGATGGAGACGGAGTCCCTGGCGTGATTTGAAGGGGGAAGCCCTCAGCACAACACGACAGACACACAATGCACTCCTCGATGCCTTTCTCTGGACGTGTAGACTCCTAATGTCACCTCGCTGAGCGATGATGCTCGTGTTACGGCTTGCCTTTGCTCATCGTCCGCTTTATTCGCGAAAGAAGCAGCAGAACGGATGCTTGACCACTGCGAAACTGCCTTCACGCTTTAAGCCTCTTCTGATTATCGGCAAGGGACACGTTATCATAACCACGAGGGCCAGGGAGACACGATTAAAGTTTCAAGGATGTAAATCGAGGTAGGTACCCCTTGGAGACGAGCATTTCATCACTGCTTCTTCTCGCTTCCATTCCACCAATTATCGGCTTAATGGGTGTTTGCTGTTATTTTGGTAATTGCATCACTAAATCACGAGCTGTCATGGTGCTGAGTAGCTGATGCTTTAATCAGAAGACACTCTAGGCCTGGGAAATAGAAGACACGTCTTCCATTTTCATAAATTTAGTGCGCATCTAATGTTGTGCTGATGAGGACTTTTTGGTCATTCCTGACGAGTAAGGAAATGTGGTTGCAAGTGGGTTGAAGCTTGGCGAAGAGCGTCCAAATGACACGAAATGGTTCCATCGCCATGTTTCTTGCATGTATTTAGGCTTTCCTGTTGCCTGAATATGTTCCGTCTGGTTAAGTTCACCGCTAAACTTCTCTGATGGTGGCATCTACGAACTTTGATTCTGGAGGTCTTCTTTGGGCACGTGGTCAACACAACAAATCCAAATGAGCATTGAGACGTGCCTGATTCAAATCTGTTAAACGAACCAATAATTCGTTCGTTATATTTATCGTGTTCAATCTCACCTCATGCACTGCAGGTTGAGAAACGCTCGATTAGCCTATATGACCTGAATTTCCCTTCAGCTAGTATTTAGAGTACGTTTGCCTACTACTACATGATTTGAAGACACCTGAGGAGTACACAGATTGCGAATGAGCTAAAAGAATGTTGGGAGTAAAAGGTGTGTATTTTTTACATATATGTATAAATAGTATGATTCAACTGTATTTACACAAAAGTTAGATATGTGGATAGATATCGGCTTTGCGTGAGGAGGTAACCATAGCAACAGCACTGACGGCTCGCTCTATATCGGACAGTGCATTGACAAAACAAGCTATTGTTATTATTCATAACATTTAGCCTACTTATAAAATATATAATACAAATTCGCCCCCCCCCCCCTTTTTTCTTTTTTGTTTAAAAACTATTACAATTTAGCAAACTGCACTACATCACCACAAGCACAATTATCACAAGCTCATAAAAATACAGAAATTCGTTAAAAAAAATCGGTAACACTTCACAGTAAGGTTGCATTTGTTAACTACATAGTTAAAATGAACTAAGAATAAATAATTCTAAAGCGTTTTTTTTTTATCTTAGTTGATGTTTATTTCAACATTTATGCTAGCTACTAATTAATGTAGCATATGGAACGATATTGTTAAAATGAAACGTTATGTTAATGTAGAAAGTATATATGGTGGTAATATTATATATGCTGGCTGTAATTTTTTTAAGGTCACCTAAAAAGTGTGATATGTCCTAACCTATAAATTAAACAGCTTTATTCAAGTCAACAGTATTATTTCAAATGACTTGATTACAGTAGCATAACAAACAACAAACATAATTTTTATGGGTCAGATCAGGTAGACTGTTGAAAAAACAGCATATGCTGGTTAGGTATGTTTTGACGCTGGGATGCTGGTTTAAGCTGGTCCTTTGCTGCTTTAAGCTGCATAAACCAGCAAAGGGACCAGCATAAATCAGCAAAGGACCAGCTTAAACCAGCATCCCAGCATCAAAACATACCTAACCAGCATATGCTGTTTTTTCAACAGGGATTGTAACTCCTTAAGGTAAGAATAGCAAGTTTTTACTTTTTAATTTCAGTTTCAATTCACATTTATTTGTATAAGATTTTTCACAATAAGAATCATTTCAAAGTAGCTTTACAGAAAGTACATGTTTTAAAATCAATAGTAGAAAAATGTTATCAGAGGTGACTGTCAAGTTAAGGTCTATATGGCAGACTGTACAGCTATGCAGATAATACATTCATGCATTTAGATAATACTATCTTATACTATAATGTATAATACATTTAAGCACTTTTTATAGTGTATAGGACTGTTGAGAATTATAATACAACGATTTCGATTAAATTTTGCTATTTATTTTTTTTATGTTGATGTACTTTAATAAACATGATATAACAGATCAGTAGCTCATGTGCATTTAAATATGAATAAAAGGGAAACCAGGACCAAGTGTTATACTTTTAAAGGGGTCATATGATGTTGCAAAATAACATTATTTGGTGTATTTGGTGTAATGAAATGTGTTTATGTGGTTTAAGGTTAAAAAAACACTTTATTTTCCACATACTGTACATTGTTGTTTCTCCTCTATGCCCCGCCTTTCTGAAACGCGTACATTTTTACAAAGCTCATCGGTCGGAAAAAGCTAGGTGTGCTCTGATTGGCCAGCTATCCAGTGCGTTGTGATTGGCCAAATACCTCAAGCGTGAGACGGAAAAGGACGTCCCTGCGATATTTTGATGCCGTGTCCGGCAGGAGCTACGAGACAAAAACATTAAAACCCATTATAAACGAGGCATTTGTTGCATCCAGTGGAGACATAATTACAGATTATAATGACTTATACTGTCTTTTTACGCATTGCATTGCATTGCGCCGCATAAACATAAAACCATGTCTGCATTTGTGATCGGAGAAATGACAAACTACAAACGCTACTCTACACTACTCTTTGACTACACTGCAAATTCTTTAAATATAAAAACTTACCTACAGTCTGTGAGTCAGAACAGCCGGCATTGTAGTCTACTCTCCAAGGATCAGGAAACAGTCCTCCATAAAAATGTGCTCCACACATCTGAATATTTGGGTTGTACTATTCTGGAACAGTGTTGTAAATAAAATAAACTAGATTTCTAGTCGTGTCCTCTTTTGGAAAGCAAAACAAAGTAGTTTCGCTTTCACAAACGAAACACACGCACCACGGTGGCCTTGAGTGAGCGGTGCGGCCAGCGGAATCGACGAAGGAGCGTCCGGAGGGCTTGCGGCAACCACATGTTACGACCCTGGGCTGGACTCCGCTTCGTCCACCGGGAAAGCCGATCTGGCGATCCACAGCAAAGTTGATGCATTTCCTCAGCGACCAGCAAGAATCAGCTCCAGGCATGACGAAGCGATATGGTCCTCTTTTGAGCCCAACAAGTGTTTCGTTTTCACAACAAACGAAGCACAGCGTCTTCACGACATGGCGGCGGCGGCAACCACAATACTACAGTGAGAATAAAAGTTATGCCTTCTTTCTTTGAGTGAACATTTGGGCAACGTTATGCAAATCTTCCCACATAGTGAAGTAGATATGTGGGGGCGTGTTAGAACGAGGCGTTTTAGGTAGGCGTGGATGAGGAGTCTTAACTTTTTTAAAGAATATCTTTTTGGATTTGAGACGTTAGTCTTTGCAACTTTACAGATTTCTTTATGCACCAAGAGCTTGTAACACTCCAAAGAGAAAGGAAAAATTGAAATAATATGACCCCTTTAACAGAATATTTGATATCAGAACCAGATGTATTGGTATAAACCTAGAAAGGAGTACATTAGAAACAAATCTCCATTTAGAGGGTGTAAAGGAGTAGTTTATGCCAAAGTGAAAATCATGATTATAAAAAATATATATATATTATTCTCTGAGAATTTCTTTATAACTATTTTGAAGATTTGAAAATTTTTCCATACAGCCCATAGTGACAAACACTGCCAGACTCCATAAAATAACAAAAACACATTAAAAGATAGCAAGCAGGAAATGTGCACTACATTCCAATTTGTTTGTTTTTTTATCAAATGATATTTACGAAAGTTGATATTTAAGTTGATAATCTTCCCTCTCTGTGAGGTATGAAAGTCACAATGAAACCGAAGTAGTGACAGATCTTTTCTACCGTATTGTGACCTACACTCAAGGGTAACAGATTATCAAGACTTGGTTCCATCTATAGGTTGATGGAGGCAGGTCTGAATGCAAGCAGAAAGGTCAATTATTAGAAAGGTAAAAAATTACATAGAATAGGTTTAGATATGATGATATTGCCGGCTTTAACTAGATAACTGCTATATGTTGCATTATTGACATTTGAGAACATGTCTGATTCATGAATGAATCACAAACATACCAATCTAATTCATAAACAAATCATTCGGTCCAGTTAATTAAAAAGAATCAACTGATACAAATTTATATAATTTGTTCACCGATCCAGTTCACGGATCACTGAGTCAAACACGAGAACAAAATCACTAAGCAAATCATTCTTTAGAGTTGATTCTTTTCAATGAACCAGTCGACCAGTTTTAATGAACCATTTCACAAATCAAACTATGCCTTTAAATTGATAATTTTATATAGTAAAAAAAAAGATTCTAAAAGTATTTTAAATAAGCTAAATATATGTTGCAATCAGGGAAGCTCAATGAAATATATTTTTCAAAGAGAAAATATTATTTTCAACCTTCATATACCAAAACTTATTTCAAAATGTATTTTAAAGGCAAGACACTATATTTCCAATCTTACAGTAGCCTATATGTAGGCTAAATACAAATGAGGACAAAATAGCTTATTAGAGATCAAAACTAGATTTATATATATAATAATGTTCTCTTTTTTCATATATTGTATTGTCTTTTTTTTTTTTTTTGGAACATGGTAAAGGTCACTCATTGCTGATTTGGATTTAAATATATTCTATATTTAAAATATATTTTCCAAAATATACAAAAAAACAGCCAATATATTATAGAAAACATATTTCTGCAAATATATTTTGAAACCTCTTTTAGCAAATATATTTTTTGGTATATTTTGAAAATAAATATTTTTTTGCTATATGGGATCATACAAACAAAAGGGGTTACAGAGAGCTAAAGATGATTCGTTTATACTTTCTTTGACCCTTTTAAAAGGGGTCCCTCAAACGGGACAAGACATATTCTTGTAGCGAAGGCTGGCCCTTTGAATTCCCAGAATTCATACTGTCCTACATATGGTATGCATGTGTGAGCTGAGTGCATAGTGCTTCATTCACATTTAATAACAACCTCAACTCAATTAAAAAAAACAAGGTTATTATTGTACAAAGTCAGCTTGATTTTCAGCAGAGTAAGCATTACACAAAGCTCAGACTGCCTACGATTGCCCTTTTTTGTGTCAAGGTGCGATGAAGCTGTCAACCTTGGTATGGACAGGCATCAATAAAAAGAATGGTCCGTAGTGCTCGTTTACCACCGGCTTCAATCACTGAAGTGCTGTGATGAAAGCTTCATTTACTGAGACTGACAAATGCTGGTGTCTCAAACTCTCAGGCTGGGGGACGAGGTGAAACTAGTACACAAGACAAATCATATTAAGCCAAATAAGGCATAGCGTACACAGGTCAGTGAGACAGGAAGTCTGAATAGATGGAAGTGGGACAAGGTAGAGGAAAGGGGAAGATGTGAGGGTTCGTTTTAGCATTCTTGTTTAGGTGAAAGCTACTGTTTGCCTCTCATGCTAATGAAAAGCAATTTAAAGAAAAAATATCTATGCAATGTCTTTTCTTAATAGCATTAACAAACATTATTATGCAATAGAATGCTTAACAGATGATTATAAATAGGCATATTAGCTATTAAATTTGATTAAGTTTCACAAAGAATGTCAAAAGTCCAAAGTGTGTGTGTGTGTGTGTGTATAGTATATATTAATATATAGATCTCTATAATTTATCTATATATATATATATTATAACTGTATATACTCCTCTACACTAGTTTCAAACTATTTCAGTTCAGTTCCGTTTTAATTTCTGTGAACCAAAACAAAGCTTTTTTGATGCTACCTTTTAGTTAGTTTTTTTTTTTAGTTTTTTTTTGCTGGTACACACCTTGTAGTTTTATCATTATCTTAATGTTAATATTTAGCTGAAAAGCCTATTATGCTATACTATAGATTATTTAATGGAACGTTTCTATTGTGAAATCTACTGGGGCATGCATGTGGTCACAAGATGCCAATGTGTGTTGGTGAGTTTGGTGAACAATAAAGATGGAAATAATTAATAGCTTTTTGTAGACGAGACTTAAATGGAGTATGTACCTTTGCTGAATCGTAGCTTTAACGGTTTCTTCACTTGATTTATGTCACAGTTCACTGGTAAAACTGTGAAGTTAAGCGAGTGTTTGATTTCATAACGGATCTAATATCTCCCTTCACTGGTTTTATTGCATAAGCAACAATTTCATTGCACCACAAGGATAACTGTGTCACGGCTGAACTAGATGTTCATGCGTTCATAAACGTAGTGGTGAATTTCAGCTTTAAAACACACACTGAAGTTGCTAATAAGCCTTTACTTGATATTACGATGTGTTTAAAGAGAGTATGTTTCTCTGCCTTTCTCCTCAGGTGTGGTATGAGTGAAGTCGCCTCCGTCTAGCACAAACTAGAGCTCACGTTTGAGAGAGTCGAAAGAGGACGTCCATTCAGCAATTGCTGCACATCACACCATGAGCCAGCCACAGTGAGTGTGCAAGCTACAGTACATCCTACCTGCTTTATATTGCTGTGGATAGTAGTGTGAGAATGCTGCTGTGTGTATCGTGCACAGGAGAGTGTGTGTTGTGTTTGTGTGCGTTTACTCTTCGGTAACACTAATTGTTTAGATTTTTTTGTCCACTTTGTTTCATTTGAATACTTTTTGGAGTGTAGTTTTTCAAAAACATTTTTGGTTTATCTCATTCTTCAGATTGTGTTGTTCGAACATTAGTTGTACAGTGATTTGTCAAACAAGTCTGGTCCTACCATAAATAGGTTACATATTCAGTATTAATAATATTGGTACTATATACTGTGGTTACTGCTGTATGTATATATCATATCATATAATCATAAATCATCAAAATATGATGATTTAATATGTATCATATTTAGAAATATTATAATCAAAAATAGATACGCTGCTGTTCAGAAGTTTGTGGTCGTTAATATTTTTTTTAGTTTTTTTTTAATTATCTTCTGCTCACCATGGCATTTATTTGATGAAAAATACAGTAAAAATAGTAGTATTGTGAAATAGTATTACAATTTAAAATGAACTGTTTTCTATTGTAATTTTTATTTTAAAATGTAATTTATTTCTGTGATCAACGCTGAATTTTCAGCATCATTTCTCCAGTCTTCAGTGTCACATGATCCTTCAGAAATCATTCTGATATGCTGATTGGCTGCTCGAGAAACATTATTATTATGTTGGTAACACATTGTCCCCTTAATATTTTTGTGGAAACAATGATACATTTTCAGGATTTTTTTGATGAATAGAAAAGAGCTGCATTTATTTTTGCTACCGTACATACTTAAAAAAAAATGAAATAATGAGGTTGCTGAAGTATTAATTTCTTTCAAAAAAAAAAAAAAAAGTATTGACGACCCCAGACTTTTTAATGGTAGTGTAAATGCATATTTATCATGCAAGTAAACGTACAATGGTTGCTGGACAATTTTCAAGCCGCTAATATTATTAAACATGACAGGAAAAATACTTTCAAACAGGTTCCCCAAACAGACCTATCTGCCATTGGTCAGAAAAACTCATAACAATATGATAACAAATGATTAGTTACGCCGCCCAGATTCACAAAAATAATTAGTTACGTTGCGGTGTTGGGCTGGTCAGGGTGCAAGATGTGACTAAATTAGGACTGGGAAATATTTAACAATAAAAAAAAAATTACATTACCTACAGATCTTGACAAGGTCAGTCCAGCATATGAATGTTCTTAATTGATTCGTCATCTTCAGCAGCAGGAGCCGCAGCGTATCTCACTCGAGATCCATGTGTTTGCTTTGCAGCAGGAGGAGTGTGATATCGTAATTTATAGCCACACACTGTTCTGCAGTCAGGTGCTCAGTGTGTCCTCAGATTCATGTAGAGAATGCGAGATCCTATCTGCCCTTTCCACAACTGTTCTAGGATCAGCAGCACAGATGCTGACTTGGTCTTCTTAGGTGAAGTCATGATGTTACTTTTGCATTACATTCTCACAGAATCAGGCCACCTTACCCAATTTAATTTGATGCAAGGGAAAATAAGTCTGTGAGGTAAAGATGTACAGTCTGTTAAGTATATTGTATTGTCATGTGGCTGGTGTTGATCGCTAAGTCTGTGAAATGTTAAGTTCATTGTGGACTTCAAACATGATTTGTAAAAATTATGTATTTGTTCGTAAAATGCATATGTACGTTTTTGCATAGGCGCTGAAACTATTAAATCAACCTGTTGTTGACTGCATCTAATGTAAACTTGCACTTACAACTTTAGAGACATACAAATGTTTATGAAACTTTTGATGTTCATGATATCGCATATCACTTAAAGTATCACTTAAAGTACCTTTTATATATGCTTAACTTTAGAGACGTACAAATGTTTACAAATCTTTAATGTTGATGATGTTGTTGATAACCATACAATAGCATCATATCAGCCGTGCCTAAACCATAAAACCTTTTATGTATGTACAACTTTACGGATGTACAAATGTTTACAAATCATTGGATGTTGTTGATAATCTTACATTAGTATCAAATCATTTATGTACGTACAACTTTACAGTCGTACACAATAGCATTGTGTCGACACATCTAAAACGTAAACCCTTTTATGTACAGCTTTTCAAGCATACAAATGTTTACAAATCCTTTGACTTGGATGTTGTTGATAAACATGCAATAGCATTGTCAGTACTTAAAACATAAACCCTTTTATGTACAACCTTACAAAATCAATTTACAAATCATTTGATGTTTATTGTGTATCATGTTCATGATATTTTTGCTAAAACCATTTACTTATGCATAAATTTAAATGTTTAAAAATCCTTTTTACAATAGCATTGCATTGGACAGCACCTAAAACGTAAACCCTTTTATGTCTGTACAACTTTACAGACATATGTTTACAAATCCTTTGATGTTGATGTAGTTGATTAGCTTTCAGTAGCATCGTATCGACAGCGCCTAAAACCTAAACACTTTTGTGTATGTATAACTTTAGAAGATGAAGTAAAACGTCAAAGATGCACAAATGTTTACAAATCATTTGGCGTGGATAAAAATGCAATAGCGTTGTATCAACAGCGCTTTATGCTAACTTTATGTTAGTTTAACTCTTTTATGTACAACTAAAAAAAATGTTTACAAATCCTTTTATGCTTATTGTGTATTATGTTCATGATATTGTTGCTAAGCGTGCAGTATCAACCCATTGACAGCATTTGAAGCATAAAACCATTTGCATACATATGCATACATTTAAATGTTTAAAAATCATTTGATGTGCAGCATTGTATCAGCAGCACCTAAAACTTAAATCTTTTTACATACAACTTCACAGAAAAGTTTACAAATCATTGTCAGGTATGTTGTTGATAAGTGTACAATAGCATTGTATCACAGCACTTAAAACATAAAACGGACATACACATGCTTCCGAATCCTTTAATGTTCATGATATTGACATATCTATGCAAATGTTTCAAAATGTATGTGTGCTTGAAACACACTTTACATACAAATAGCTATGAATACCAATGAGATAGTCATCGATTGACTGTACTTCTGTCCCTCACAGCCTTATTTCTGTTTGTGTCAAATTAAAGGAATATTAAACAAGAATCAGCTCTGAAGTACAACCAATACTAGCACTGGTGTCAGTTTGTATATTGTATTATGAAGAAGTGCTCGGTGTGTGGTCCTCACAGGAAGCTCCTGTATTCTGATGGCAGTGGTTTCTGTGTCCAGGGAGAGGAGGAGAGGGAGGTTTTGGAGGTTGGTAGTGAATGCAGAGTGGATTACTTCAGCTGCCGTCTTTGTTCATCAGAGCTGCACTTGTGTACTGTGCATTCAGAGCGAGTCTGAGACACGGGAGTAAGCAGCAGAGAATAACATGATACATTTGACTCAATTACACACCACAAAAAAAAGGGTAGATTGTCGAAGTTACCCTACCCCGCACAAAGAGGCATCCTTAAAGGATTAATCAAAAAACCAAAACCGCACCGCCATGTGGATATTATTTACACATGCAGCATGCATTACTGATCTTGTGTTGTGAGAAATAGACCTACAAATGCTTAAAGCGAGGAAAGTCAACAACACAAGGATCTAAGGATTATTTCACAGCTGGTTGTTCAGGAGCATCAATACAGAACTTTTTTTATAATCTACATGACAAATGTAATTTTCTTTACTGTTTGGACATTTTCTATTACAGCGAAGTTGGAACGAGAGACTATTCAAAGGAATTTTCTTTTAAATAGTAATTAGCAGTTATTTCACAACAAAATTTGCTATTGCTAGTCAGGATCTGGTAAAAGTGTTTTATTTATACATACAGGGGGGAAAAAAGTATTTTTAGTCAGCCCCATGTGCAAAGTTCTCTCCCTTCTCTCTCCCACTTAAAAAGATTTGAGAGGCCTGTAATTTTCATCATAGTATACCTCAACTATGAGAGACAAAATGAGGGAAAAAAATACAGAAAATCACATTGTAGGATTTTTAAAGAATTTATTTGCAAATTATGGTGGAAAATAAGTATTTGGTCAATAACAATATTTCATCTCAATACTTTGTTATATATACCCTTTGTTGGCAATGACAAAGAGGTCAAGAATTATAGGTCAACGTTTTCTGTTCTGTAGGTCTTCAAACACAATGGTTTTCACAACACACACTGTTGCTGGTATTTTGGCCCATTCCTCCATGCAGATCTCCTCTATAGCAGTAATGTTTTGGGGCTGTCGCTGCGCAACACAGGAAAACACGGATTTTCAACCTCCCTCCAAAGATTTTTCTCTGGTGTTGAGATCTGGAGACCTGGCTAGGGGCCAACTCCATGACCTTGAAATGGCTTGCTTACGATCCACGTCCTGACTCCTTCTTTGCCCGGGGCGGTGTGTGTGGTATCATGTCAGGCTGAAAGACCCAAGCCACGTTTCCTCTTCATGCCCGTTGGCTGATGGAAGAGGTTTTCACATCAAAATCTCACTATACATCACTGCCCCATTCTTCTTATCTTTTACACTATAGTTCGTCCTGGTCTTTGGCAGAAAAACAGCCGCCCCAAGCAAGCAATGATGTTTCCCCCCCCATGTTCACAGTAGGTATGGTGTTCATTGTGATGCAACCCAGCATTCTTTCTTCCTTTGTCTTCTTTCCCCGTCCAAACATACGACCAAGTTGAGTTTTTAAATTATTTATTTTAATTTACCCAAATTTCATTTTGGTTTTCATCTACCATATTACATTCTCTCCCTCGCCCAATCCTCTTCTGGATCATCGAAATGCTCTCTAGCAAACTTCAGACGGCCTGGACATGTACTGGCTTAAGCAAAGGGGACACGTCTGGCACTGCAGGATTAGAGTCCCTGGCGGCGCAGTGTGTTACTGATTGTAGCCTTTGTTACTTTGGTCCCAGCTCTCTGCATGTCATTCACTAGGTCCCCCGTGTGGTTTTGGGATTTTTGCTCACAGTTTTTGTGATCATTTTGCCCCCACGGGGTGAGATCTTGCGTGGAGCCCCAGATCGAGGGAGATTATCAATAGTCTTGTATGTCTTCCATTTTCTAATAAATGCTCCCACAGTTGATTTCTTCACACCAAGCACACCAAGCGCTTACCTATGCAGATTCAGATCAGTCTTCCCACCTGGGGCAGGGTCTACCATTTTGTTTCGGTTGCCTTGTTTTGTTTTTCTTTGACAGCTCTTTGGTTTTGGCCATGGTGGAGTTTGGAGTGTGGAGTGTGACTGTTTGAGGTTGTGGAAAGGTGTCTTTTATACTGATAACAAGTACAAACAGATGCCATTAATACAGGTAACGAGTGGAGGACAGAGAAGGCCTCTTAAATAAAATTTACCTGGTGCTGTGATAGCCCCATAAATCCTTGCCCTTTTTTGTATGTGACCAAATACTTATTTTACAGAGGAATTTACCAATTAATTTTTTAAAAATCCTACAATGTTATTTTCTTGATTTTTTTTTTCTCATTTTGTCTCTCATAGTTGAGGTAATACCTATGATGAAAATTACATGCCTCTCTCCTCTTTTTATAATGTGGGAGAACTTCACAATTGGTGGCTTGACTAATACTTTTTTTTTTTTTTTTGCTTTTGCCCCAACTGTACATACAGTCATATATATATATAAATCTATATATAAACGCTTAAGCCCTAAAAAACTAGCTGTTTGAACTAAACTTGCAAAAGTGTCGGTTTTGATTTAATGTTTTAAGGCCTAATGCGACAAACCTCCTGGTGCCATTTTGGAACAAATAACTGCACAAACAGAAGAACCACACCAGGTCCCCAAGACTGCTTCGTTTTTTATTTTATAAAAGATAATAAAGCATTTTATTTAGTTTAAGTTTTGTCTTGTGTTTTTTAATTTTATATATATACAGATAAAGAACAAAAAATATTTGGTGATGGAATCTTTTTATAGAAAATCTTGAAACTTACACATTAAGTTTGGCAACATTGTTGAGCATTGTATCCTAAATATAAGTGTTGTTACACAACAAAGGTCCTAGATATTTGGTTGAAGAATGCTGATTTTGAAATACTGATTATGTAGATTTTCCCATAATTAAAGAAAAATATATGGTTGAGTTGGTTGTTTTTAAAAACAAAAATTAAATTAGAAATTAATGTTGTAACAGGGTTGAAATATATATATATAGCAAAAAAAACTAATTGTCTATTTGTCTTTGTTAGAGAAAGATACAGATAAACTTGGTAGATGGATTGGACACTTTCCATATTTTGTTTTTTACGTTTTGTGTAATGGGTGGAAAGGTCATGTGGCACACAGGGTTTGCACACACACTGGAGACACAGTTTAACATTTTCATATGTTTTTGTTAATTAAGTTACTAATTAGTAAATTGGAATGACATTAAATAAAAATAGATACTTTTTTTAATTAAGATAATTAATAATTTGTGTGGCATTATGCATAAATCTTTGGCCACCCTTGCAGTGGGTGCTGGGCGTGTTTGTTGAGTTGCTTTTTTTTTTTTTTAATTGTGTGTCAGTGTTGTTTTTGTCAGATATGTCAGTTGCTGTTTATAAATAAATAAAACCCTTGCTTTTTGACTTTGCATCAATGTGATAATTTACAATCAATATCTATATCAGCCTGTAATATTTATAGATATCAGGGTAGCTGGAGTGAGTAAACTGAGGACTGAGGTTGTTCCATAGTGCCAAGATATTCCTACAATCGTGCCACAGGATGTGCTTCCGTAGTCTCTGACAGTTCTGAGTTTTTTTTGATCACCACCTGCTGGTCCTTTATTATTGTTTGTTATGTCCTTCTAGCACCCACAGGGTGTGTGTGTGTGTGTGTGTGTGTGTGTGTGTGTGTGTGTGTGTGTGTGTGTGTGTGTGTGTGTGTGTGTGTGTGTGTGTGTGGAGTGAGTTTGCCACACGTGCATGCCTACTGCAACCTCATGTGCTCATGTTTTCACACACGCATGCTTACATGCACTCTGACACACCCTGAGGACGCCTTTGTGCTTGAAACAGGTCACCTAACATTTGGCCTCCGCTGTTCTGTCTAATGAGGTCTGCCTCTTAATTTTCTGCAAAAGCTGATCATTTCGCATCGTGAACATCACCATTTATTACATTTTCATTTCAACATCTACCTTGAAGAACTATAGTACCATCCAGTTTGACTAACAGTCACTGTTTATGATTTGACTATATAATAATAATATATTCCACATTAAATGATGTTGCACACAAACTGTGGGACAGTTTTGCATACATTTTAAATGTTAAATGTTTTTAATTATAATTAGTTGATTTAAAGTGTTAAAATATATTATTTATTGCAGTGAATTGAATATCAATTCAACAGAAGTATGTAAAAATTATTACATTGTTTAATAACCTGGAAGGATAGAGTTGAGAAGGTGGTGCAAAAAAAATCACCATTTGGTTATTCATACTATAAATTTCATACTATATTAGTTTTATATTACATAATAGGTTATCATCACATCTAATAGTTCATAACACAACAAAAAACATGGGATTTGTGCCACTAATGCTTCAAAATCAAGTCATGGGCCACTGTACCATATGCTTTAATTTCTCATAGCTTTGATATATAGTCTTTAATGCCTCTGCAAAAAAAAAAAGAGGTCATGCAAACACCGTGAGCTACAACACCAGACATCTGTTCTGATCAAAATATTCTTCAGAATAACTTGCTTTGCATCTTGGGTTTGGTCCAAATTAATCTTTTCTGGTCTCACAATATGCTGACACACATTTTTTCACCATAATCTGGTTCATAACACACCAAAGCTGTGTTCTTATTTAACTTCAAAATACTGCTCAATGTCACACAAGTCTCCACAATATGACTGTGGCAGAAGAATGAAGTGAATCCTTCAGACATTATTATATCAAGGCCAACCTATGCAAAGCACTTTGATTGGGACATGGGAATCTCACAGCTGCTGACTAACATCTGGCTGTGAAGGTCTAACAGATGTTACTGGGATATCACTTGACACCCCTTTTGAACCCCATATGCAGTTTTACTACCTTATTTCAAGGCCTATGTGTGGACTTTATGTATTTACAGTATATAGTAAATAACTTCTCACCTGTATCACTGATAATTTGTAGGGCACACTTAGTTTTCTGCCTCATTAATATTGTCCTCTGCAAACTGCTAGCAAGCTGTAATGAAGCTTATATCTTCTCTGTGATTTGCAGTGTTTAGCGTGTACGGAAACCCATCAAGGGAGGTGTTATGATGACTTTAGTGCATCCCATCCTGAAACAGCATTTTATTGTCTTATAGGGTCACAGATTCTCATAACTCAAATCTGTACTAAAGGAACTTGATATTAAAGAGAAATGTTTAAATGTCCCAAAGATATTTATTAATTGATGCTTATTTCTCCACACTGTTTTCACCTCATTTTGATTTACAAGTGCAAAATCACACCTCTGTATAAATAATAAAAAGTCATTATTATTGTCATATGCCTTGTGTTCGCCAAATTAGACTTGAAGTGTAAATTATACTTCATATTTGTGTTGTTGGTAATCGTTATAGTTTGTACTAGAAGTTATTTAAAGGGGGGTCCAATGCTATTTCATGCATTCTGAGCTATTCACATTGTTAAAGAGTTTGATTCTCGTGCATGGCCAAAAATTTGGACGTATGATGGAGAATTTCTGTGCCAAATACACTCCTTTTTCTCTAGGTTTTGGAAAGAACCCAGCGTTAAGGGAACAGTGGATGCAATTTGTTTTTCCGAGGCAGCAAGAGAGTTTCACAGGAGTGTTTGTTTGTTCCCGTCATTTCAGTGCCGAAAGTTTTATAAACAAGGCCCAGTTCGACACTGGATTTGCACATCGTTTGATACTGAAATATAGAGTGCTTCCAGTGATAAAAGATCCCTGTCATGAGTCGGAACCGCAGGCGGTAAGTAAAACTACAACAAATTTCTGTGTTTTGTTGGCAATCAGTGCGTAAGTGCTCGTGACTCTTTAGCTCCGCCCACGGCGCACCTCCAGTAGCTCGGCTGTTTTCAAAGAGAATCGTAAAGCTATATCTTTCTTTTATAAATCTGATAAATCTGATCAACTAAGATTTATAAGATATGAAGGATGCAAAACTACTGTATAGATACTCCAAAAAATACTATGGAAGTCAATGGGGACCAGAAACTTGTTACTAACATTCTTCAAAATATCTTCTTTTGCATTCAGATAGATTTGGAACAACTTGAGGGTGAGTAAATGATGACAAAATGTTCATTTTAGTGTAGACTATCCCTTTAATTAACCTAACCCATGATTGGCAGTGGATTTGTCCGCATGCCTGCATAGTATCCTCTTGCGGATTCACTGAGGTTCATGTTCAGTCGAGCGCTGCACTTTTCAAGTGAAGGTGCTTTCACTTTGCCGTCTGTGCGTTTCTATGGTCGAGCGCAGCGTGAGGTGCAGGCTATTTAGATACTGCAGAAGATTACAGCATCTCTGTGAAACACCTGTCTAGAGACCAGCAGTTCCTCTTAAAACAACAACAATATGTTCTGTGTTCAAAACAGAAACATATATACTCCTTTTTTAAGTTTCTTAACATACACTCTTAAAAATAAAGGTGCTTCACGATGCCATAGAAGAACCTTTTTGTCTAAATGGTTCCATAAAGAACCTCAGACATCTGAAGAACCTTTCTGTTTTACAAAAGGTTCTTCGTTGCGAAGGAAGGTTCTTCAGATTATAAACCGTTGAGAAAGAGATGTTCTTTAAAGAACCTTTGACTGAATGTTTCATTGTGGAACCAAAAATGGTTCTTCTATGGCATCGCTTGAATAACCTTTTGAAGCACCTTTATTTTTAAGAGTGTACATAAAACATTTTATTATTTTTGTACCTGAGGATTACTGGAATAACCAACACAATGTCCTTGAAAGTGTTAAAAAAAGAGGGGAAAGGCTATGGATGGAATTGTGCAAATGGTTTATTTGTAATTTTATATTTTTATTATAATCAATTATTACATATAAAAACGTAAAAAATTATGTAATATATAAAAATAAAAAAAGTACAAAAACAAAAAATGTCCCCTCAAGGTTAGCAGTTCTATTGGGGTATTTTTGTAAATACACATTTTTGGTAACCAGTTTTTATTTACAATGTATTGAAGCTATAAAGCTGGAAACCGTAGTAACCCATAAACTTGGTAGGTGGGGGTTAATGTTCTTCCCTGTGGGCTACTTTCTTATTTATTTCTATTGATCCTCTCCAGCTGATTTATGACTGTGCGCTGTAAACTCACTGGGGGGAAAGTGATACGCCAGCTAGTTTAGTTCAGTCAGTGGAAATAAAAATAATTGTAGAGGATATGGCACAACACCTTCTGAATTAAAAATGTGTATTTATGCGTGTGTGTAACCTAATCTGGTAACACTTTATTTCAAGGACCAATTCTCCGTATTAAATGATTAGTTCACTTCCAGAATAAAAATGTCCTGATAATTTACTCACCCCCATGCAGTGGTGGAAAGAGTACTGAAAAAATATACTCAAGTAAAAGTGCCATTACCCTCCAAAAAATGTAGTGTGAGTAGAGTAAAAGTACTTGTCCAAAAAACTACTTGAGTAAGAGTAAAAGAGTAGCCTATTTAAAAGTACTCATGAGTATTGAGTAGTGAGTACTGAGCTGTGGATTCTACCCCCTCATAATAAATGCTGTACACCGCAATTTATACATTTTTAAAACGTTGTTCGTTCTGTAATTCACATTATCTTGTTTGTCATAAAGAATGAAGAATATATCATCCAGCAGTTTTAATTTTGACTGCCAACTCTTTAAAATACATCAAAACAGCACAGAAACAGTATTAATTTGAAGAAAAGATTAAAGTTATTCTCATTACAATCATCCCCATTTAAATCATAAGGTTTGAACAAATAGATTTAAAATCATGTGTATGGCCACTGAGACAGCATGCTGTTGTTTGTTGTTGCACATAAAATATTAATGTTTTAGAGCAGTGCAAATACAAACACCATTAGAATCTCATAGTTCAGCATCACATACCATGGTATGGGTTCAAATGAGAGCCCATTTCTCTCCAAAACGGTGCCAGTTTTAGCGTTTTGCAATAAAGAAGTAAGAATAACTAAACTTGATAATTTATGTTACTATTTTAACATAAATGCACATTGTTCTAGAATGATGGCAAATTGTTATGCTGATAATACAATTTGTAAGGAAAATGCATTAAATAGCGAGGAATTTCTGGGGAAACACCACACCTACACGACTCTATGCTGAGCTTACGGCGGTCTCGTTGAATCGCAGCATCCACAACTGAACGGAACACAATTGTTGAAGCTTGAACATTGTTTTTCGCGCTAGTGCACTTGCCTAAATGGAAGGCGATTGTAATAAAATCGATTAAAAGAAAAAAAAAACCTTTTGCCAGCGCGATCATGCTCTCAAACCCCTCAAAAGTCAACGTTCAACAGCAACAACGATTTATCCAGTGACCGCTGCAGAACGCATTCTAGAGAGAGACTAGGCAGCGCAGATCGCGCGTCCCATAAGTGAGCGGGAATTTACCGAACGTAGCACTTGCGTGAGTTAACACTGCAATTCCATAACCAATACCGCCCCTCACACCAAATTTCAGGCCGGTAGATATTTCAAACAGTATATACAAATCTTTTAGTAAGCAGAAATCCGAAATTTACCTTGACATATTAAGTTAGAGGAAGATGCGCCTGAATTGATGGTTGTAGAATGCACTTCCAGCAGCCATGATATACAGTTGGCGGTTAAAGTTTTCTATGTACAATTTGATTTGACGAAAGTCACGAAACCTATTACTCTCTATCCAATCACGTTGATGGATAAAAATAGTTAACATAAGCAGGTAACGACCACAAATGGAGGAAAATAGCAGAGTAAAATTACAGATACATCACTTAAAATGTACTTGAGTAAAAGTAAAAGTACACAATTTTAAACTACTCAAAAAAGTACAATAAAAAACTACTTAATTACTGTAACATGATTATTTGTAATTCGTTACTTCACACCCCTGCCCCCATGTCATCCAAGATGTTCATGCCTTTCTGTCATAGCCTCAAGAATTAAGTTTTTTTTTGTCCATATAATGACTTCAATGGGTTGCCAAGGTCCAAATTGCAGTTTCAGTGCAGCTTCAAAGGGCTCTACTTGATCCCAGGCGAGGAATAAGGGTCTTATCTATTGAAATGATTGGTCATTTTCTAAAAAAAAAAATGTATTTATATAGTTTTCAACCATAAACGCACGTCTGTAAATGTATCACCACACTGATACAAAAATAGAAATATATGTTCCTTTCTTTGTTATAAACAACATGAAGTACATTAAACATCACATTACATCAGGGTTTCCCAAACTGGGGTTTATTGACAAAGCTCAAGCGAGTTTTTTGTGATGATAACAACCTAATACTTAGTTTTTAAAACAAAAAAAGGAAAAAAGTCAAATAAAATAAATATATATTATTATAATAATAAAACAATTATAATATATCTACAGTGGGGCAAAAAGTATTTAGTCAGCCACCAATTGTGCAAGTTCTCCCACTTAACAAGATGAGAGAGGCCTGTAATTTTCCATCATAGGTATACCTCAACTATGAGAGACAAAATGAGAAAAAAAATCAAATTTTTTTTTTTAAAGAATTAATTGGTAAATTCCTCAGTAAAATAAGTATTTGGTCACCTGCAAACAAGCAAGATTTCTGGCTCTCAAATACCTGTAACTTCTTCTTTAAGAGGCTTCCTCTGTCCTCCACTCGTTACCTGTATTATTGGCATCTGTTTGAACTCGTTATCAGTGTAAAAGACATCTGTCCACAACCTCAAACAGACACACTCCAAACTCCACCATGGCCAAGACAAAAGAGCTGTCAAAGGACACCAGAAACAAAATTGTAGACCTGTACCAGGCTGGGAAGACTGAATCTGCATTAGGTAAGCAGCTTGGTGTGAAGAAATGAACTTTTATTAGAAAATGGAAGACATACAAGATCATTGATAATCTACCTCGATCTGGGGCTCCACGCAAGGTCTCACCCCGTTGGGTCAAAATGATCACAAGAACTGTGTGCAAAAATCCCAGAACCACACTGGGGGACATAGTGAATGACCTGCAGAGAGCTGGGAGCAAAGTAACAAAGGCTACCATCAGTAAAACACTGCGCCGCCAGGTACTCAAATCCTGCAGTGCCAGACGTGTCCCCCTGCTTAAGCCAGTACATGTGCAGGCCCGTCTGAAGTTTGCTAGAGATTATTTGGATGATCCAGAAGAGGATTGGTAGAATGTCATATGGTCAGATGAAACCCAAATATAACTTTTTGGTAAAAACTCAAATTGTCGTGTTTGGAGGAGAAAGAATGCTGAGTTGCCTCCAAAGAACACCATACCTACTGTGAAGCATGGGGGTGTAAACATCAAGCTTTGGGGCTGTTTTTCTGCAAAGGGACCAGGATGACTTATCCGTGTAAACGAAAGAATGAATGGGGGCCATGTATCTGGATTTTTAGTGAAAACCTCCTTCCATCAGCAAGGGCATTGAAGATGAAATGTGGCTGTGTCTTTCAGCATGACAATGATCCCAATCACACCGCCCGGGCAACGAAGGAGTGTTTTCGTAAGAAGCATTTCAAGGTCCTGTTGTGGCCTAGCCAGTCTCCAGATCTCACCCCATAGAAAATCTTTGGAGGGAGTTGAAAATCCGTGTTGCCCAGCGACAGCCCCAAACATTAATGCTCTAGAGGAGATCTGCATGGAGGAATGTGCCAAAATACCAGCAACAGCGTGTGAAAACCTTGTTTAGACTTACAGAAAACGTTTGACCTCTTTCATTGCCAACAAAGGGTATATAACACAGTATTGAGATGAAATTTTGTTATTGACCAATACTTATTTTCCACCATAATTTGCAAATACATTCTTTAAAAATCCTACAATTTGATTTTCTGGATTTTTTTTTCTCATTGTGTCTCTCATAGTTGAGGTATACCTATGATGAAAATTACAGGCCCTCTCATCTTTTTAAGTGGGAGAACTTGCACAATTGTGGCTGACTAAATACTTTTTTTTTTTAGCTTTTTCCCCCCTTTATAATATCTATATTTTTAGTTGTACCTCTTGCCGATAAAGATAAATGAAATTTAAAAAAAAATTGTTGTGAAATCAATAACTTTCAAATTAATTACTGTGTGAATGGGTAATTAATCATTTAGCGTCAGTCGACCATCTGACACACTATTTTTATTTGATTTAACAATCTTATTCATTAGATTACCAATCGTCACAGTCCCCCTCCCCAATATATGCTGGGATGCCGGATTTCGGCTGAACCCATCCCCACTGGTCACCATGACAACTAATCAGGATATCACTGGTTTTATGGCCTAAAAAGAATGTAGGGGAGAAACTCCCTCATTTTACTCATAAGAAAGACACACAATGCCCAGAGAAATGGACTGTTCTCTAATTAATTCTTAGGAAAACCTTTCTTTGATTGAATAACCATATCCTTTGGTCATTGTGTATACCATTACTGTCTTGTATATTGTCTGTTGTAGTGTATGGTGTTTTATGCATGTTATGATAGACCACTATTTAATATAACCTCACCTATTTCATGTCTATTATCTATGAATTCGCCTTCTTATGATCGAAACAAGAGTGTATATTATATGTTGGTATATAGGCAATATATTAGTGTTCTGAGAATCGTTAGTAATTTCGATTTACGTCCATTTGCAAATTACCATGCTTAGAGAACAAAGGGGTCGTAAACCCTCCAGCAATTGCCACCTCCCGCTCGGAAATCCCATTTTGCTCATTGGACAAGCCCATATTGAAAGGCGGAGATCTTCTCCGACCATAAAGGCCCTGCTCCAGGGACCCCCCAGTCGGTGGTTCGGTCATAAGCTAAGAAAATGTGAAAAAACGCTTCAGGATACCAAAGCATATGTGCCAGGCCTTTCTTCGGCCTAGTACTTTCCATTCATCAAGTGACACTGACACAAACTGGTTCTTTTCATCGACCGAACTCCGCAAAGATCTATGGAAGCTTTAAATTTGCATCAGGATCTCTTTTTCAGACCGCGAGACTCGCTAATAATCAAACTAGTCCCTTAGGAATTGATACATTACTATCGTACACTCTTTACAAATGTGTGTTTGAACTCAGAATCTGACGTCTCCCTGAAGGCTTTGATCTGTTGAATATACATGCAAAGTGTTCCATGAAATCCATTCTTTATGCCTCTTTCTATGGTGAGTTAAACTTTAACCCTTCCTATACAACTGATGTGTGGGTGTGTGTGTGTATGTGATGTTAGACCGTCTTAATGTGTTTATGTAGTATGTTAGACTAGTTTAGTGTTTATGTAGTTATAAACCGTACTTGTATCACACTTGACGTGTTCATTGTTTTCTCATAACCGGAGTCAATAATCATGCTGATTTACGTTACAAACTTATAGAATTTTACAGTAAGAAGGTTATTTCCTTTAACTAGGAAATTAACTTTCTTAGAATTGACAAGACGGTTGACCTTGAGTGGTCAGCTAAATATCTACAGTGTATCTAAAATATTAATAGTTAATTATAACTAGTTATGGTTAAATATTCATATTTCCCATGAGCTGATTCACTACATAGTGTGATACTATAAATAATACTAATAGATGAATTATATAGCACCTTTCCCAGCTCAATGACAGACGGACAAGCTCAAGGACTCTTAGAGAAGAGTCAAGAATGATACCCAAGTTTTTAACTGTGGCAGATGGAATAATTGATGTGGCTTCGAGGTCAAATCTAGGGGCATTTGTTATGTTTTTTGTTACAGTTTGGGGCCCGACAAGTAAGATGTCTGTTTTAGTCAAATTCAAACTGAGAGAGTTGGAGCTAAGCCGGGTCTTTAACTCATTGACACATGAGAATAGAGATGCAGTCTGGTGTATAGGGTCAGGTCGGCAGGAAGTGTATATCTGAATATCATCAGCATGCAGTGGTACGAGGGGCATAATAAATGTCCCGAGGGGCATATCATAAAAAAAAAAAATATAAATAATAATGGCCCTATGACTGAGCCCTGTGGCACACCCTTTTTAAGAGGGACAGAGGGAGATGTATGTAATCTGATTATTAGAATTTTAAAACGTCATATAATCATTTCTAATCAGGCACTCCTAAGTGTGGTTGGGTGTGATTTTACAGATAACTTGGAACAGGCCCGGGTCTCGGTGCTCCTGTACCCCGGCGGCTCTCTTACATCAAAACTTGGTCTCATGTCGTGGTGTCGGGCTGTGCTACTACTTGTGCCGTGGTGGTTTGAACGAACTCGTTGGGGCGTTGTGCCATATCGAACACTCATCAGTACCTGAACAGCGCTATGTCTTTGTGGTAGGGTTATTTGTGGGAATGGTGATTTGATGCCCTGAACATTTTTTGTCTTCTTGTCGTACTAGTAGAGTCCTTTTAGCAGCAGTGGGAAGATGCCACATGTGCAGATAGCAGCAAGGGAGGATGGGATGCCCACAGCGAGGCCGTCCTGTACCACGCATCACGGCATGAAGTTGTGAAAAGAGATTTTGGGGAGAAGGGCTGTCCTTACGCTTTGGTATGTGTAAACGATTATAATGTACATTACACTACTGTCCTTTCTGTATCTTCCAGTCAAATCATATGGGAGAAAATAAAATAGTAAGTATTTTTTTTTTTGTTTTATTTTTTAATTGTGACTTCAATTTAATGGCAATTAACCTCTTTCCTCCCATTACCATAGTTTGTCCCTATGTATAATTAATGATTGAATTTTTTTTTTTTTTGTATTTGTAAAAGGTGTACTGGCAGTGTGGGCTCTAATGGGTTAAAATTATTTCAAAGAAAATCCTATTCCTATTTTTTCATTGTATTATAGTATAGTAGTATTTATGAATATTAAGCTTTTATTTTTAATTTTACTTTAATATTTAGTCATTTTGTAATGTGTTTTTGTAATTTTTTTACTATTTAGGTTTACTTTTTATTTCAGTTTTATGTGTGGCAATATTTCAGCTTTTTTTCTTCCATATTTGTGTTTTCTTTATTTCAATTAAAAATGTTTTTAGCAGTTTTAGTTAACAATATTAACACTGCAATGGTCATTTCCTTTACTGAATTACAATTTTAAAAAGTAAAGCAATAAATCAAATGCTTCTAAATTACTAATTGCTACTTAATACAAAATACTAATACTATTTTGTAAATACTAATCTTATATACATATTTAAAAAATAATATTACTAAAATCCCAATTAATTTAAAGATTATGTTATGTTTTTTTTAATGGCCCCAAAAAATACATTTTCTTTATATATTCTTATATATTTCAAAAACAATATTTCTATCTTTTTATTCTGAGGTAAAATATAACATGTCCTAGACAGATTTCTTCAGATTCACCCAATTATTCATCATACATTCATGTTTGATACATTGTTTGCTCAAAACACAACGCACACAGATAAAATAAGAGGCTTTTCTGGAGAAATTACAGTACGTTTGGGTCCACAGCCATTAACATTTTAAAGATTGGGATGAGCCAATATCCAGCAGAAACACTTCCCAGCATAAAATCACCATCTCATAATGTCAATCCATACATTTATACAGTACAGTATAGTCTCTCTGTTGACCCTGTATTCACAGTGGCAATGTTTCGTTTTTCTCCTCCTTCTCTGTACTATTACAAGCTTCCTTTTTTGTTCCCCTCCTCTTTTTTTTTCTTTGCACTGGCATAATTTATCTCCCCCCATCCGGCACGCCTGGGACGGAAGCCAAAACCCAGGTTTCTGCCCCTCTCTGCCTCTGTTCTGTCCTTTCTTCTGCCCTTCATTAAGCCGTCTTAAGGGTCGCGAGTATTGATTTCAGTTATGAGCATACATTATGATCACAATTATTACATTGCCGCTTATTTTGGAAGTACGACCACTTGTCTGACTGCACAGATGGCTAGTTTTCATGCCCTCTATGCTGTTAACTGCAATTAAAGGAGTAGTTATACCAAAAATTTTGTCATTATTTACTCTATCCTAAACACATCTGGGTGAACTGTTCCTGTAAGTTTGCACAATATCAAGAGCAAACAGTGAATTGTAAGCATTCCAGAAGTATATATTCATTGCCTTGTTTGCTCTGAGATTGAGAACAGCAATCCCAGTCTGCAAACGTGAGTAGAATCAGTGCACTGAATCCAATAAATCAAAGACAGAACGGGGCAGAACCGACCATGACATCCAACTGTGGGGCTTTGTTGTTTTGCCACAATATTGTGTGTTGAAATTCTCTCGATACCTCATTATTGTGGGATGCGACGCATGATGGTGCGACCATGATGAATATTCTGGGTTTAGGAATCAATCTAGACACGTGGGACGCCGGCCTCAACTTGATCTGCTTTCATGCATTTCTTATGTAGCCATTGAGGTTTCAGACGCATTTCCATATTCCATGTCTGCTATTTGCGGCCGTGCCCTATTTGAGATTCCTCAATCTGCTTGCCGGCTGTCTTAGAGTCACATCAGTCGGCAATCTGCAGGAATACGTCTCAATAATGGGATTCTGGGTCTCTGTGGCATTTGTGATTCAGTTCCCTCTCCTGTTGCTAGTCGTTCATTGTGCTTGGCTCATGCATCATGCATTGTTGGGGAAAAAAAACACGCTCCTCATCCCTGACCTCTCCTGCGTTCTTAAACATGGCATTTTTTTCCCTCTTCTTTATGCCATATATACAGTTCCCCTTGTGTATAGCTTTTGTATGCTTTGTCTTTCCTTCGGAAGTGGCGGTTTTCCATATACTAACTCCAGGACTCTTATTTATTGCCTTATTTCCTGTTTTTGTGCTGCACACTTCTGATATAGGGCCTGCCATTGTTTGCTGTTTAAAGTCAACATGAAACAACCCATTTTGCTTCCATATCGTGACATATTTCCAGATGAAATAAAGAAATCAGTGTTGGAGAAAGTTACTAATTGTGTTACTTAGTTACTTTTGCATTACTTTTTGTCACCTGGGCTGGGCTTGCTTATTTGTTTTTAAATAACAAAAAAACAAAAGTAAAATTTTTGGCAAGTGTAAGGCCCCTTTCACACCAAAAGTGAAATGAATAAGCCTCAGACTAAAGGAAGTGCCTCTGCACTTACTCCCAATTTCTCTCAACGTGGGTAGGGGAAAGATGTCAGTGATTAAATGGGAAAACAAAGTAACTTGCGTTACTTATTTATAAAAGTAACTCAAATATTTCATTGTAAATTTAAAAGTAATGCGTTAACTTAGTAGTTATTTTGGAAAAAAGTAATTTGATTACGTAACTTACGTTACTTGTAATGTGTTACCCCCAACACTGGATAAAATAATAATAATAAATAAAAAAATTTAATAAAATTACGCAGTGCCTCAAATGAATCAGTGAGTCATTTTAGTGAATCAGTTCTTAGGGATAGTCAGTATGAATGAAGCAGTTTGTGGAAGTCAGGTGCTTGCTTTAAATGAATCTTCCCAGTGCACTGATTGGAAATTGTTTAGTTGAATGAAGTGGTTTCTGAAGGTGTTTAGAGGATGGCGGCTGCAAAACATTTTGGTGAAAGATTATGATAAATCAATGCACTGATAAATCATTCACAGTAAGACCAGAAACATGTTAAAGTACACAGTGTCAGATTTCATTTCATGTTGACTTCCCATTTGTGATAATAGGTAGATGGTTTCATTTACTCTGTTCAATATGTAAAGTCTTTGTGGTAATCCAGGTTATTTTTAAGGTAATCTTATTTAAGACCATTCACATAACAAGACAATAGAGTAGTGTGTCCCATGTGTCCCCAGGCCCCCTCAGCAGGCGGCAGCGCCGGATCTGGAGGTGATCTCCCAGCAGGTGGAGGATGAAGGCCAGTGCATGGCTCCAGTGCAGCTGGTCAGCTTCGCCTACAGGGACCTTCCTCTAGCTGCCCTGGACCTCTCGCTGGCCGGATCCCAGCTACTTTCCAATCTGGACGAAGAGGACAACCAAGAGGGGTAAGAAACTGCGAGTACACCAGTGATACTGCACAGAAACACATACACACACGTTTACGTGGTTGCGTAATTGGGGACTTCCCACTGATTCCAGTGCTATGTAACTAACCCAAATCCAAAAATAGAACTTCTTAGAAGTGAATATAGACTTTGACTCTTTGTGAATATTTTTTTCCCTTTTGAACACCCTCACAAAAAATTTAAATAATAAAAAAAAAGGTTTTGAATACAATTTTGATTTTGTATGTCAAAATTTCATGTTGTGTTGCTTGCGGTTTGTTCTTTGGGATTTATTTTCTTTACTAGCAATTTCTGAGTGAAAAATGGTTTCGACACCATTTTTTTTCAGTGCACTCCATAAATGAAAAAATATAAAAATATCTTTAATTAATTTTAATATATTACAAACATTATTTTAAGTATTTTTATTTTATTTTATTTTTTATTTATTTTTGTGTCCCAAATGCCGTTTTATGTTTTTATCCCTGGTGAAAGTGTTTCTTCACCCTATTTTTTTTCAGTGCACCCCATTAAGGACTAACAATAATAACAATATATTAAAAGTAAATATATATATATATACATATATATATAATATTATATAACACACAAGAACTAATTTGATTTGAAAAACATGATAATATTAAATGTAGAGGCATAATATAACATTTTTTAATCTAAAATGAAACATTTCCAATAGACCAAATTAGCAATTCTAAGTTTTGCACTACTCTCTAACGTAACATTTTGACAGTCTCTCTTTGTTAGCACTCTTGTCACAGTGCCACTTTCAGTTATCATCGGATAAAGGATTCGCCGAAACGTACGCTAAGCTGGGAGAAAAATATTCAGATATCCAAAAAATCAGGAAGAGCAGCATACTCTCACTTAGATCAACGATACTGACTTTTAACTGGAATTCTAGGAATTCATTTAATGCTTGGCAGGGGTGAGGTAAAAATAAGTCCCAACTTGTCTTATAAACAATACTAGCAGTATCTAAAATAACCGAGATCGCAATCTTTATTGCGTCTGACATAAAGTAGCACTTTAAAGGAGTTTGTTTATAAAATGTTAGCATACTCAAATGATTCGTAATGCAGAACTGTATAGTTCAGGCTTATTTACTTATTGTGTTGTGGTTAAAAATAAACCCTAAAAACACTGAGAAATATTTTTGGCTTTTCAAAAGTATAGATTTCTAATGGAAACTCAAACCAAAATTATATCTTGAGAGACAAAAATATAATCTTTGAGTGTTACTGTACTATTAAACCATCCTGAGACAGACAGAAATCCATAAATTGTTTTGACAGAATAAGTTTTAGCTTTCAAAACCGTTACGCTTTTCAATAAATGGATGCATTTCTGTCATTTGTAGCCTTTTTTTTTTTACTAGCATGCCTTTGTGAGCCAGATCATCCTGTTGCATCATTGTTTAGATTTTTAGGTCAACATTTTACTGCTTGTGTAACTCTAGTCTCACAGAGTCAGACTTTTGGTTATCAGCACAAAGTCTGGACTGCTTTGCTGCCTGAGCAACATATGAAGTGACCAGTCAGTTCAGTCATTTTTTTTCAGACATAATAAGTGCAAAGACCAGTGTCGTAATGTGTCACTTTACTTTTCAAATCTCTCCTACAGCATGTCCCAATTGTTTTCAAATGCCGGATGTTTACCGCCGGAGGTTGGCTTCTCGACTACTTCACACCATATTTTTAAATGCCAGCTTTCAGTGGGTGTATTTGTGTTTCTCGGTGGGTAGTGTGCAAATGTGGCTTTAAAAATCATCTGGCAGCCGCACTGCATGCTGGGAGTGTGGAGCACCCAGACCTCTATGGTGCGGACTGGGTTTTTGGCAGTCGACACTGCTGTCCCGTTTGGGTAGCGTGACTCACCATGGACGGCCACTGTGCAATGCTCTGCTACATGCAGGGAAAGTTGACAAACACCATAAGCTTAATTATGGCAGCCGACACACTGTCCACATGCCACGGCGGTGTATTGTGTGTGTGTGTGTGTGTGTGTGTGTGTGTGTGAGAGTGTGAGACAGATGGTCCGTGCAAACTCTCGAGGGTGTGTGTGTGAGTGTGTTTTTTTTTTTTTTTTTTTTTTTTTTCTGAGATGTCAGCACAGAGCGTTCTGTCTCTCACGACTCACGTTGTCAGGTGACACACTCAGGTGTGACACATAACTGTCCTTTACTGTGATAACAGCGCAGCTCAGTGACACTGTAAAAACATGAAGAGGTTTTTTCTATGCCTTTTTTAATACGACTTTTGAGGACGGGAACATGCTGCTCACGTGGCCTGCCACATGATTGTCTGCTCTAAATAAAACGTCATATCTCTGAATAATCATTTATTTTTTTTTTTTTTTGCTTTTGTTGTTTTTTTTTTTTTTTGTTTTTTTTTTTTTTTTTTTTTTTTTTTTTTTTTTTTTTTTTTTTTTTTTTGTTGTTTTTTTTTTTTTTTTTTTTTTTTTTTTTTTTGTTTTTTGTTGTTGTTTTTTTTTTTCGATTCTATATTATTTGATAATTTAAATCTCCTGTTTAAAAATAGGAAAATAGACACGCTATAGTTGAAATGGTTTTCCGTCTTGCATTTATGATAGATGTCATTAAAAATGTGGAGATTAGCAGAAATAAATTAATGCAACCTCTTATTTAAATAAGGTAAACATAAAGCTGATTGGATTATATTTTTATGGATATAATTGTGTATAATAGGCAGTAGTCAAAAAGGATTTAAACAGTGAATTTTCAATCGATTTCTTGTAAACTCAGAGATTCGGACGGAAATTAAAATACCACACAACTTTGGTGTTAGTCAAAAAACAGTAGGTAATTCGGCCGGGGATTTTTACTCGGGTGGTGGGAGAAAAACACAGACATTCTAGATTCAGACGGCAATAAAATCCCAGACTAACCCCTGTAAATGCTGAAAATCGCTTACGTCCCGATGAGAAACAATTACCGTATGAATCAGGCTTATGTCGCCCCGTCTCAATGATTGTTTGTGTATCACATCGCACAGCAGTTGCGCACTTTCAAGTTTAAGCATGGCAATAATTTTTCGCAATCTAAATGTCAACTACAATCTAAGTTTTGCTAACATCATTTGTATTTTTAAAGTGTATTTGCATTATTTTATATTTATTATTTTAAATGTAAATTTGGTATCTAGAACATTTTTAAGCGATAAACGCTATTACTTACAAGTACAATTTTCTTTCAGTTTGTCGCTCCATCGCATTGGTCCAAAATTAAATGTTATGTATGTTATGTAATCACATTGCACAGCAGTTTTGCGTATTCAGGTTTAAGCAAGTATAATTTTTTTGCAATCCAAATATGTAAACTACATTCTAAGTTGTTATTTTATTTGTTTTATTTTAAGTGTGGTATCTAGAACCATTTTAAGCGATAAAAGCTATTATTCAAAGTACAACTTTCTTTCGGTTTATTTTGGCCCATTAGATTGGTCCAAAATTAAATATGCTCTGATTGTCTATGATTAAATCACATTGCACAGCAGTTTCACATTTTCAAGTTTAAACATGGTATACATTTTTCACAATCCAAATATGTAAACTACACACCAAGTTTTGTTTACATCAGTTGTTTTATTTTACATGTGGTATCTAGAACAATTTTAAGCAATAAAAACTTATTTACAAGTAAAATTTTCTTTTGGTTTATGCTGTACCTTCACAATAATCCACAATGAAATATGTTCTAATTGTCTGTCATTAAATCACTACGCACAGCAGTTTCGCATTTTCTCAAAGTTTATTTTCAAAGTATATTTTTTTCAGATTTGAACTTTTTTGCGATCCAAAAATGTAAACTACTTTCTTTTTTCTTTTACGTTTGGTTAATGTCATTTGTTCTATGTTAGGTGTGCTATCATTTTTCAAGTGATAAAAAGCTATCACTTACAAGTACAATTTTCTTTTGGTTTGTGTTGTCCCATCGCATTAGTCCAAAATGCAATACTGTATGTTCTGACTTTCTATGATTGTCATATCATTGTTTTCTAAAAGATGAAGCTTTTTTATAAGCTTTCGTAATTCAAATATCTAAACTTCACGCCAACTTTTATTTATTTGTTTTATGTTAGGTGCGGTATTTAGAAGGTTTTTAAGCAATAAAAGCTATTACAAGTACAATTTTCTTTCGGTTTATATGTTGCCCCATTGCATTAATCCACAATTAAACAGGTTTTGATTCTCTGTGATCGAATCACATCACACAGCAGTTTTGCATCATCAAGTTTACACTTGGTACAAATTTTTTTCACAATCCAGATGTGTAAACTACACACCAACGTTTACATTATGTTAACAAAATGTTAAAGTTTTGTTAACATCAATTGTTTTATGTTAGGTAGGTGTGGTATCTAGAAAATTTTTAAGCGATCACTTACAAGTACAGTTGTCTTTCGGTTTATTTCTTATAGTCCAAAATGAAATATGTTTTGATTGGCTGTGATTGTATCACATTGTACAGCAGTTTCACATTTTATCAAAATTTACATTAAAGGAGACATATTACAATGTGTAATATAAGTCTCTGGTGTCCCCAGAATGTGTCTGTGAAGTTTCAGCTCAAAATATCCCACAGATTATTTATTATATCATTTTGAAAATGCCTATTTTGAGTGGAAGCAGAAACACGCTGTTTTTCGGGCCTGTCTCTTTAAATGCAAATGAGCTGCTGCTCCCCGCCCCCTTTTCCAGAATAGAGCTGCGCCATTACAGCTCGTACCTGCTTAAAAACATCTGTTTTGGTTCTGATTATCATGTTTATCGCGCTGAAATCATGTGTTTTAAACCATATGAGTTTAAACTTCTTATATAACGTTTTCTGAGCGTACACATCCGAAGCACATGGACAGAAAGCGGCTGTCACAGCATGTGAGTACTAAACTAAGTTCTCAATCAAAACAAGTTACGGTTTTTCTAATATTTAAAAACACACGGGTTACAAAAACAGTCAGTTATGTCTGTGAAGGTAAACAGCTGGGAAATAAATCGCATGTTTATTTTAGATCTGTGTGGCAGCAGCAATATACAGTAAATAAATCAATAAATCCACTGCTCTCTTGTCTCCTCTGAGGCTGGGACACAGTGTTCTGTGCTCATCTCTGCAGCCAAACACAGAACAGTTAGCATGCTTTGCTCAAACTTTCGCCATGGCGTTACACTGTTGTCATCAAAATGACAGCGCCGTGGGTGGAAACTTACAGATTAAAGCGCGGTAATATCATAATGAGATCCCTTTGCAACGTCACAAAGGGAGCAAAATCAGACGCACTTGTTTTTTCGGACGCTTGCAGAAAAAGGCTTATCAAAACAAATTTACTGGGTTAATCTTTTCCAAGTTTCCTTGGTTGGTAGATGCACCGGGGAACCTGATTATAGCACTTAAAACATGGAAAATCCGATTTTCATGATATGTCACCTTTAAGTGTGTGCAATCGAAATATGTAACTACATTTGTTTAGGTAGTTAAGTTTCTTAAAAACAGGACTGTGACTTAACTAAAAGCAGCCAAAAATACAGTGTTGTGAACAATGTCATTACAAAAAGGTTCCTTTCGGAACTTCGAACTGCGTCCCTAGGGGCTCCTCTAGGGGGGAACGCCTCGTCGTGACCCGTGTCTGAAGACTACATTGAAAAAACACCAACTTGTTTGGCCGGCGACAGCCATCACGTCACTACCGCCGTGACTAGTACAAAATAGGCACCGGTAGCGCACATCATCACTTCTTCGTCTTCACTGACCGTTCTGTTTGAAGCGTGCATTTCAAAAGCAAAGTAAGAGCCTTTTCTTTTCCTACTATGGCGAGCACTAGCGGAGCGTTTAGAAAGTGTGTACATCCGTGCCAGCGGTTCCTGACACCCGATGATTCACACGATCTATGCGTTGTTTGTTTGGGAGAGGAGCACGCACGCGATGTCCTCGAAGGGGCAATCTGCGTGCATTGCGAGTTTTCTCCAATGAAAAAGCTCCGTTCTCGTTTGTCACGCTCTCCGAGTGGAGAGGGACATACCATCGGTTTTTCCCGCGGCTCGGCGACTCAGGTCTGCTGAGGCACGGAGGAGAATGAGCACGTGGGGATCTCAGGTGGACCTAGCCGATGCGGCTGAAGGGGGGGTTCCCCTCTTCCACGCATCGGTGTCGGGCGAGAGACAGCCACTGAACGATGATATCCTCTCTCTAATATCATCTGATCCAGTGGCCAGTGCTCAGTTGGGCCCAGCCCAAACAAGAGCAGGAAATGGATGTGGAGATTGAAGAAGCTGAGGCTGAGCTTTCCCAACCCACCTGCCCTGCGTATGATGAGCTGCTAGAGGTGATGGATCGGGCCACGGCAAAAAAAAAGAAAAGCGAATTACCGTGGAAACGAGCCAAGGAGATGACGTCGCGAGGTCGCCTCGACGAACATTATCTCTCTGGCCATACACCTCCAGCTCAGGTGAGCCTTCCTTTCTTCCTGATCTCCATGCAGAGATCAAGAAGGAATGGAAGAGGCCGTTTTCCACACGCATCCATCGGTTTCAGCATACCAATTATGCGAACATCGAGGCGATGCGTGAAAAGAGGCTTGGATGATGCCCACATGTGTGGAGCTATCTCTCTTGGGCGAGACGTCATCCCTCAAACAACTCCTCCTTGCCATCCGTTGCCCCTTCAAGCCACATCATAGCACGAACGGGCAAGGCGTACGCAGCGGCGGTCAGGCTGTGGGCCTCGTGCACCTATGGCGGGGCTTAAGGCAGATATCAGGCTGACCTGTTAAGGACCTGATGAGGGGCAGGGCCTTTCCGTCTGCGGAAACGAGCGAGCTGCGGCGCGCACCAAGACTTGGCCCTCGGGCCTATAAGAAGGCCAAGCCTAGGCCAGGTGCAAGAGCGGATGGCTCTATGGTGGGACGGACGTGCAGTTGTGGGGGTCGGTGAATTTGGCGGACATCGGGAAAGAAAGAAAGGGCTTCTTCTCGATGCCCCGGTGTAGCCCCTCTGAACTGTTGCGGCACCTCCCGTTAGACGGTTGTCGACAAGTTCGGGAGTTCGAAGTCGCGCTCAGCAGCGTTTCAAAACCTTCATTCCATGAAGGTCCAGGTTTGAGCCTGAACAACCCAGGGGTCCTGGCCTGTCTTGGTTCGAGGATCAGAGACGGGCACAGGGGGCTAGTGTCGCGACTCGCGCCCCGTCTCCACCTGTGGGTGGGGGTAGGAAGTATCATGGGTCAAGGGGAGGCAGGCGAAACCAGAGGGGTGAGACCTGGCAAGGCACCAGCGCTTTCGTCCGGGTCAGAGTAATACATAGGTATTCACGCTCTCCCGCGGAGGGTGCAACATCTACCCTGTCCTCCCATTTTTTCCAATTCCCCTGTTATGACCACCATCTCCAGCTGACCGAGGTTAGCTGTAAAACCTTTTCAAACAGTCTCCTACTGGGCCCATGATGTTGTTGGTGGTTCTATGGCTAGATCATAGTAACCGCACGACTGATGGTCCGGTCAAAAATCCCCGAACAGATCCCCGGCAACAAGGCTTGTGGTGGGTGAGTATGATCCATATATCATAAGAGCATGTATACTAATGAGAGACTGAAGTGGTCATGAGTAAAAAAATGTATAAAGTTACCTGCAGCAGATGATCCAGTCAGAAGATCCTCGGAGCAGAGCTCCAGCAAAGAGGTCATGGGGGTGAGTACGATCCAAACATCATGATATCTGTATATCGAGGACAAACCGAGATGGCTGTGTGTGTGTAACCATCTATAAGTTCCTTGCAGTGTTTCCCGGGACCTGTGCGGTTTTGTCCCTTGCTAGACGCCCTCAATGAGGTGCCGTTGCTGGGCTCAGAGGCCAGGTGCTCTACTTGCAGTAGGCGTGTCACTCGTCGACATACATCCATACGGTAAGAAAAGCCGGGCTTCGGCTTCATAACTCCTGGATCATGCGGCCGAACACGGACTTTTGCGGGAGCCTTCGTGAACATCAGGCCCCGGTGCTACGCTGCAAGGCACTACGGACGAGGGCATATGGTCACCCCGGGGGCTTTGCCAACGGAGTACTCCTTCTTGCGAGGAAAAGGCAGGTAGGGGCGGGATCACCAGGATCTCCTGTGTGTTAGGATGTTCCTGGCAGGGCTCCATCACTAATGAGATGTGCGAGCCCGCCCTGCGCCCCGGCCTCTTCCGGCAGGCCGATATGGTCGGGTCTCCATGAACTTAAAAAGATAAGATGATAAGTGTCCACGTGAAGCAGGCTTTGCAAAGAAATCTCTCCAAATACCACGTGAGTTGGGGATGTGCACACGAGGCTGTGCGCATTTCTCTAAAATCCACATAGCTGGTAAATGTGCACATTATGCTTTGCCCACTTTCTAAAATCCACATAGCTGGTAAATGGGCACGGGATTCTTTGCCCATTTCTCTAAAATCCTGTCAAGGTAAGGGTTACGCGTGCTGTCTTCGTTCCCTTTGGTTTAAAGTGGAGTAACACCCCGGTACCCTGGGTGCCACTCAAATAGTGTGTCTTGCCGACACACCCTGGAGACAGCACTCCCCTCACCTCAGAGGAGGGTGCTGGAGCTGCTGTTCCCAACCGGCCATTACGTCCGGGTGACAATAGAACCCTAAAAGTGCTCTTTGCGCACCTTCTAAAATCCACGCGAGTGGTAAGTGTGCACGTTATCCTTTGCCACTTTTCTAAAATCCACGTAAGTGATGAGTGGGCACATTAGGCCTTGCCACCCGTCTAAAATTCCACCTAGGTGGTAGGTGTGCACGTTATGCTTTGCCACTTCTCTAAAATCCCACGAAAGTGGTAGGTGCGCACGTTCTTCTTTGCCCACCTCACTAAAAATCCTGTATGGTGAGGGTTAAGCGTTTCGGACTTCGTTCCCTGTTTCAGAGATGGTTAGACCCCGACTTCCTGGACTCCTCTCAACCAGTGTGTCTCGATCAACACACTCAGAAGGCACTGCCCCCCTCGACATCAAGGGGTACTAAGAGGGTGTCGTATGGCGAGCAGGATCCTCTCCGAGGAGTTGAATCCCTCGCTCCATGGGCTGTCCTCGTGGTAATGTTTAGCACTGCTCCCCTTTCAGGAAAGGGTCACCTGGAATGGGGACAGTATTCCTCAGCTGAGGAAAAACGGAGGTGCCTCTTTCATGAGAGGCTTGAGCTCGCTGTCTTCCAGAAAGACCTCGTACCAGCTGCATCAGTAGGTTTGGGCCGTCCTCCGCCTCCCTGATGCGCTGACGATGTGGCTAGCCTGCAGTATGCTACCACTCTGATTTTTAATCATGCTGCTGGTTGGGGGCCCCCCCCTCTCGGTGAGAGGTGGGTTGAGCTCCCCCAGCTAGAATGAGCTACTGACAGCCGGGGAAAACCCGCGCATTAGAGATAGGGTCGAGCCCCTGGGCGTCTGAGGACCAGGCGTAGGTTCCCACGCCGAGATTGTTACTAGCTGGTTCCGCTAGCTGGAACGTGCTGCGGGTCGAGTCCCCTTCTCGGTGAGAACTGGGCGTGTTGCTCCCCCAGCTGATAACTGCTAGCTGTTCCACCAAAGGAACGTGCTGTAGGTAGAATGGATGTCTGCTCCCTCAGCTACAAGTTCGCGGCTAGCCACGCCAGCGTGATAGCCGTAGGTGAGACTGATGACTACTCAGAGCTCCATCTATAGGCTGCCCTCCAGAAGTGCCACGAGAACCCCCTAGAACGGTTGTATCCATCTACATATGGACATTCTAAAATCCACATGGTGGTAAGTGGGCACGGTATCTTTGCCCACTTTTCTAAAATTCCACGAAAGTGGTAAGTGCGCACGTTCTACTTTGCCCACTTCTCTAAAATCCTATATGGTAAGAGTTACGCGCACAGCTTCGTTCTCTTTTTCTGAGTGGTCTAAAAACCCGGTTCCGCCTGGGACCCACTCCTCCTGGTATCCTCGAATGCCTACTCTGACAGGGTGTTTCCACTAGAGGCCTGTTGAGACAGGTCCTTCCGCAAAGTGAGGTAGCCCTGAGTGACAGGCCAAGACTAGTAATTGATCCAATAAGTAGGCTCTTGATCGTATTCCCGTAAAGGAATCCTTCAGGATTCTAGGCCCTGGCGCCACCTCCGAGGAGGCTTCTTTGGACACAGCTGGTACGGTGGCCCCTGCCATCCCGCAGTTCTGGGCACCAAGCCAGCCGCCCTCATTACACCAGAGGTTAATCTCGAGAGACTGATTCCCGTGGTAGACGATTGGTAGCCTGGGTTCTACTACCAATCATGTCCCGGTGGGACCTGCACACTGTGAGCCTCTAGTAATGTCCCTTGGCAGCCTAGGCTTCTGGCCGTCGGGAGTAATGTCAATGGACAGCCGTCTAACGTCACAGGGGCGACTCCCATAGCAATATGGTAGTTTGTACTTAGTGCTCGCCATGGTTCTGGTTTGCACTCCCCTCGGCATGGCGGCGTGGGTATACCGTTCCCATAGAGAAAACTAGAGGACGCAGTTCGAAGTTCCACGAAAGGGAACGTCTCGGGTTACTTATGCAACCATGGTTCCCTGAGGGGAACGAGACACTTCGTCCTCTAGCTTTTGTTTTTTTTTTTTTTTCTTTTTTTTTTTTCTGCCATGCTGCGGACCAAGCTTCAGACGAGATATGATGGATGGCGACTACCGGCGCTATTTGATAACTAGTTGCGACGGTTGTCGACGTAGGGCTAGTCGCCGGCCAAAAAGTGGGTGTTTTTTCAATGTGGCTTCAGACACGGGTCAGAAGACGGCGCTTACACATAGCGGACCTAGAGGAAGCAGTGTAGTTGTCGTTCCTTCAGGGAACCATGGTTACACAAGTAACCCGAGACGTTTTGTGCTTTCTGGGATTTCTGTCAGGTATATTTTCTGTTAGGACATGCTTTCTGTCAAGGATACTTCTCATCAGATTTGCTGAATTATATTATTTATAAAACATTTTCTGACAGGAACTAATCACAGCTGCACAGATTTCCATTGAAAGCTCAATCAAGACTAAGGACTGAGCTCTGTTAGATTGGTATCCTTGATTTCCAGGTTACGGTTATTCCAGGACATTCCGTTTGTGACAGTTTCACCCCGCCAGCATATCATCAGCTTTGTTTCCGTCTTCCATAATTGTCAGTAGAGAAAGCGAGAGCACAGTCACGTTACAGGTCGTGTTTCTGGTGTGACTCACATCTGAAGCACGTACACAATGATACACAGGATATATTTGCATGGTTTGATGTCAGTTTAAGCCTTATTTGAACTAAGCTAATAATAGAAACATGCCACAATGACTGCTCATTTATTATCCTGAAACTTTGGTGAATGCCACACAAAATCAGTATTTAAATAATGCATGGCTAACATTACTGATTTTTATTATTTTATAATAAAAATTTTATTAATATTATTTTATTAAATCTTGTTATTATTTTTAGTCTATGCATGGTCCTTGAGATTGAATATTTTAATAGTATTATTATTGTATTTGAAGGTTTGTATTTGGATAAATTTCATTTCTGCATTCAAGAAATTTTATGCAGATATATGCATCTCTTCAGAGTTAAGTCACCAGCGTTTAGACTCTATTTGGTATATTGAAATAGGTATAAAATGTAAATATAAAATTACAAACTTGGCCGCAAGTTTAAGTTTATTCGCTTATGCTCACCAAGGCTAAATTTATTTAAAAAAAAAAAAAAAAAAAAAAAAAAAAAAAAAAAAAAAAAAAAAAAAAAAAAAAAAATTTGCTAAAGTGCTAAATTTATTTGATCAAAAATACAGCAAAAACAGGAATGTGCAAAATTTACTAATATAGTTTTCTTTGAATATATTTTTAAAAATGTATTTTATTCCTGTGATCAAAGCTGAATTTTCAGCATCATTACTCCAGTCTTCAGTGTCACATGATTCTTTAGAAATCATTCTAATATGCTGATTTGATGCTCAAGAAACATTTGTTAGCAATGTTGAAAACAGTTGTGTTTTGTTTTTTTCATTTGACGAAGAGAAAGTTCAAAAGAACTACATTTGAAATAGAAATATTTGAAATAGAAATTTGTCTTTACTGACACTTTTGATCAATGTAATGCATCCTGCTGAATAAAAGTATTCCTTTCTTTTAAATGTTACATATCATGAAAATCTGACTTCCAGGTTTTAAGTGCTATAATCAGGTCCCTGGTGCATCTACCAACCAAGTAAACGTGTAAAAGATTAACCCAGTAACTTTGTTTCGGTAAGCCTGTTTCTGCAAGCGTCTGAGAAAACGAGCGCGTCTGATTTCGCTCCCTTGGTGACGTGGCAAAGGGATCTCATTATAATATTACCGCCCCTTAATCTGTAAGTTTACACCCACGGCGCCGTTGTTGTGTTCTCGCAAGCGACAACGGTGTACCAGTTCTTATGCCATGGTGAAAGTTTGAGCAAAACTTGCTAACTGTTCTGTCCTTAGCTGCACAGATGAGCACAGAACAATATTTAGAGTCCCAGCCTCAGATGAGACAAACAGCGTGATTTATTTATTTATTTATTGTATATTGCTGCTGCCACACAGATCGAAAATAAACATGCAATTTATTTCCCAGCGGTTGACCTTACAGACATAACCGACTGTTTTTGTAACTCGTGTGTTTTTAACGTAAACTTGTGTGTGATTGAGAACTTAGTTTAGTACTTTTAGTACCGCTTTCTGTCCGTGTGCTCAGAAAACAGTATATCAGAAGTTTAAACTAATATGGTTTACATATGATTATCACGATAATCAGAACCAAAACAGATGTTTTTAGCAGGTACGAGCTGTAATGGTGCAGCTCTATTCTGAAAAAGGGGGTGGGGAGCAGCAGCTCATTTGCATTTAAAGAGACAGGCCCGAAAAACAGCGTGTTTCTGCTTCCACTGAAAATAGTCATTTTCAAAATGATATAATAAATTATCTGTGGGGTATTTTGAGCTGAAACTTCACAGACACATTCTGGGGACACCAGAGACTTATATTACATATTGTAAAAAAGGGCATAATATGTCTCCTTTAAAAAAAACTGACTCTAGAACATTTCACACCTTGTCATGATCTACATGATTCCTTTAATCATGACAAACTCTTTGAACACAAGAAACACCACAGCTGATATGAAAGCGATCATGTAGTCTAGCGCACTCACTGGTGGGCTGCACGTGGGCGGATGGTTGTAGTTGCAAACTTCAGGGGGCATTTGCAGAGCTGGCAGTCACAGTGCAGGGGCAAGACATCCAATGTGTGGGTTATTATTAGCATGCGCTGGCACTAGGGCTTCCTGACCGGAACAGAGGGCTGGTGTGCGCGTGGACTGCCCAAAATATTCATGCTTTCTTCTATCTTTTTCATAGCAAAAGGAACTTCACTGAGGAAAAAATGGATAATAAAAATTACATTTGGTATCTAATTATGATTTCGTATTTTAATGCACTTGATCTTTGTTTTTTATTGCAATGAATGGGAAATAATATGCTATTAAATGCTAAATATTTTATATATTAAAATGAAATTATTTTTATGGTTTGGGAGACTGCCCAGTTCGATTTATGAACTAGATTTTTTTTTTTTTACTTTTTTTTTTTTTAATTTGTCTGTTGCTCCCTGGAGTACTGTGGGTTTGTTTTTGCTACAATAGTGCAAAAACCATAAGTCGTCTTAATTTTATTTTCTGAGGTCAGCTAGCAAATATGATGTAAATATAAAATTTGTTGCATTCTTTTTTGTATACTTTGTGTTGATCCACAAACTAAATCCAGTCAATTGATCAAAAATCTTTTTATAAATTAATGTTTATTCTTTTAGATTTTGCCCCTTGACTATTTATTTTTAAATGACTGCATTATATATATTTTATCGGTAAAATGCAATGTAAATAAAAAGATTATTTGTACCGTAAACTCTGAAATAATATTGAGAGAAATTTGTGCTTTTTCATTTATTTTATAAACTAAAATTTAGCACTAAATTGTGAGATCCTCATAACTTTTGTGAGATTAATGGTGTGCTTTTCAAATATAGAATCTCTCAGAGATTCAGCAGATATTTTATGCTTAGCTTTGTTGTTGTTGTTTATGTATTTTATCTTCTCTATTCCTTTCCTGAAGTGCTGAGGTTTGTCTGCTGGCTATAACTATTGTTTTTAGCTTTTGCTTGCTTGCTCTTTGCCTGACATTGTCAGTGGAACATGCACTTTACCTCTGATCTGAGACCAGCCGCTTCCTTTATTATTAGATTTAAAAGCAGCAAATGTAAGAGATTTGTGTCTTAGATCAGCATGCAACTTTTGACATTAGCAGTGGTCACTGGAAATTAGTCTGTCCTGTTTACTTTTGACCCAGAACCTACAAATAAAAGCAGACAATTCTCAAAAGACGGCTCATTATTATGCATTATTATTCATTTGAGGCTTCTTTATTGGGCATTTTATCATTATTTGGGGTAGTTTGCCAACCTTGAAGACTGACGGACCTTGGAGTTTTGAGGTGTACTAGGAGTTCAGGATTTATTTGCTATTGCTCATTATTTGGGACAGGAATTAGAACACCCCTAACCATAAATATTAAACTTTCAATGTCTAACTTGTCCCATGACAATTGTATTATGGGTATGAATTAAACATATGCATAATTTATACCTTATATCAGAACACATTAAGCAATCACAATGTAATGGTGGCGTATTTTTCGTTCACTCACTTACTTTTAATGTAAAAATCTAATTATATATTACTATATATTTATTCATAAAATTTTCAAATTATCAGTAAGTAATACTTTGTGGCATATGACAGAAAAAAAAGAGGTTGTTGGTGAATTATCAACAGCTATTACCTTCCAGCTCATGGTTTACTAACTTTTCATCTCAATTGTGAGATATAATGGTGCATTCCTAAGAAATAAAGTTGCAATATGAGATATAGTCGTGATTGTGAGTTAAGTTGCATTCAAAAATAGGGCCACAATTACAAGAAATTATGTCGATTGTCGATTAGATTTAAAGTCAGAATTCTTACATATAATCACATTCTGAGATGTAAAGTTACAACTGTAAGAAATTAAGCCACAATTGAGATTTAAAGTGACATTCGGAGATATAAAGTCACAGTTACAACTAAGAAATTAAGTCACGATTGCTAGATTTAAAGTCATAATTGTACGATTCAAAGTCACATTCTTATATTAAAAAGCCACAATTAAAAGTCACAATTGTGAGATTTATTAACACACACTGAGATAAAAAGCAACAATTAAAAGTCACAATTGTGAGGTTTATTAACACATACTGAGATAAAAAGCCACAACTACAAGAAATTAAGTCACATTTGTGAGATTTAGTCAGAATCATGAAATATAGTCATTTTCTGAGATATAAAGCTACAACCATAAGAAATATGGTATAAATCTACAGCTACACGAAATTAAGTCGAATTTGTAAGATGTAGCCATGAGAGATAAAGTCATATTCTGAGATATAACAGCAGAATTACAAGAAAAGTCTCAATTGTGAGAACAAAGTCGTGAGAAATATGTCCCAATTCTAAGATATAGTTGCAATTATGAAAAATGGTCACAATTCAGAAAAAATAAAGTCACAGTTAGCATTTTATTTTATTTTTAACATCTGATGCAGAAGCAGGCTTCCATGCCGAAGAATCTTCCAGTTCCTGCAGCAGCTGTGCTGTATGATGAAAACATATAACCATACCATTATCAGAACCCAAAGAGCAGGTTAAAAAGCCTTGGCTGCACTTGATAGATTGTTATTATTGCTCTTTGAAATATCTTATGTATGCTGTGTGATTATTATGTTATTTTATATATTTATTTATTTATTGCGAAGGCTGTAAGTTTTCTTTTTTTAAATGATGCCTATCAAGGAACATAATGGCTTTGATCAAGCTATTGCAGGCAGACTCAGACAGATCTATTTTTCACCAGCTCATGCCAATAATGATTTCTAGAATCAACAGTAATGGCTTTCCCGCTACTATGGGTTGGATTACTAATGTGATGGGGGTTTTGAGAGTGACATGCAATTGAGATATCTGTCAAAACAGTGATTGGCTCTGGTGAAGATTTGCGGCTTCGTTCTTTTTGTTTGCCCTTTAGTTGTTCTCTAAAAGCCAAGACCCTGGCTGAAGTTTACTGAGGCCGGTAGCGTGATGCCGTTAATGCTACCACAAGTGAGGTTGATTAATGTGGAGGCTTGAAGGCGCTTGTGGTACAGCTTTGTGCTCTTTGATTGCTTTTTCTAAAAGTGATTTCCTCAGAGACCAACTTGATGCCTCCTCAACCTCTTTGTGCCAGAGACTCGCTGCCCGAGTTCAGCTTCCAGTGAAGCAATGGTGTACATGTCCACATGAACATATGCTTAGCCGCTCCACCTGCTGCCTTGTGTTTTAAGTCAGTGCTTTATAAGTCATGGGTAATACTGTATGAGTTTACTGTATATGTGGACTCAAGCTAAATCTGATTTATTTTTGCTGAGCGTTTTTGTTGTTGTTGTTGTTTTTTTTATGAAGAAGAGGTACTGCTGATGTATATATTCAATTATTTTTTATTTTTTTTATTTAGTATTTAGTCATTTAGCAATAAAAGCAATCAAAACTAACAAAAGAGCACCAATATGTAAGTGCAAATGACAAGTCTCTTTATCCTAACACAGTACACGTAGCGAGGTGTATATATACATATACATATTATACACACACACACACACACACATACACATACACACACACACACAAAGAAAAACAAGTAGATAGAATAGAAAAATTAGAAAGCTAGTTTTTAAATTTAAAGCAAATATAAAACATATTTTCATAACATACATGTGACGTTTACTCGGTACTGATTTCAAATCTGGAAGATTAAAAAAAAATCCTCTTAAAATTAACAATAATGCATGTTGCCTTTTATTCCATTTAAATCATTGTTATACAATAACACAGTATATTACATCAACCAAATTACGCTGCCTTTTTATACATAGTTTGGCTAAATTCTAAGGCTGCATGACATGTACCCTTCACAAAGGCAATCCCAGAATGCATTGCAACAATTTCAGTGATAATATTCACATGAATAGTGAGAAATTGAAAATAATGATTATGAATATATAATATATATATACTTATATATATATATATTATATATATATATATATAGATATATGTAGATATATATATATATATATATATATATAGTGAAGACTGAATCAGCAAGCCATAATTCTTTTAATTTTCTAGCTGTTAACTGATGAATATATTCAGTATTGTTAAATTATGTATCTGTACATAGGTGTTAGTTGATCACGATGACAAATAAATAGATAACATTTTTAAGAATATTTAAATATTCTTAAAATTTATAATTTGTAAATAATAAATTGTATTATAAATATAAATGTAAAGCCACCGATAAATATCTTAAAATCTGTTTTTAAATCTAGTTTTACATTTTATATTTTATTTAGAAAATATTCTTTTTACGATGTATATTCAATAAAAAAAGGATATTTATTTAGAGATTTACTAAAGATTACATTTAACAGTGTTATTAAATTATTAGTGTCTCTAAATGTTCAATATTGACAAGTGAATCTTAAAAAATAAATATTGACAGACAAATGTAATTTCTTTTTCTTTTTTTGGTTAATAACATGTATGAAGCATATATGTTGTACGTCCCTGCTTATTTTTTATTTAATACTGAAAATGATTGATAAAAGTAGTACCATCTAATAAAACTGCACTAAATCATTTTGCAATATTTTACATTTTTTTCTGTACGTTTTAGAGTATCATGTAGTGTTACACTGTTTCAGTCAATGTTTTTGGCCCTCCAAAAGTATTTCAGCTGAAACTGGAAATAATTTTTTTGCTGTTATATTTTCAGTTGCCAAAATTTCAGTCTTTTCTTTATATTATGTCATTGACCTGCCTACTCATGCCCTAATGTTTAGCCCTTACATCTAGTATGACAGACTGGTCTGAGCCAACAAGGGCATGTCCTGTTCTCAAATGACCCAGGTCAGGCTACACTGTGCCCTCAGCACGATTTGGTGCAGGAAAGGTGAAAGAGATCCAATCACCCTCTATAGCTCCGCTTTGGAACTGGAGACAGCCAGTGTCCTTCTTACACAGCGGCTTTTTGTGCTGAAGTTTGGGTTGATCTTTCCCACCTCAGACTCATTCATCCATTACTCTAATACAGGTCACGGGTTTGGGTTCGAGTTTGAATAGCTGCTGCTCACTCAGCATAAAATAACAACCTCCAGCCATCGTCATGTTTCACCATGGCTCCTCGTCCCAACGGTCTCACGCTTTGTTTATACTGCCCTTCCAGACTGGTGCTAGTACATTAATGCAGTTATATCCAGAGCTGCAATATACTTTATTTCACTGCACAACGATACTGATGTTCAGGTGTTCAGATGGAAAGTATACAGTAAGGAGACTGACCACTTTTGGAAATAGAAGGTAATTTGAGCATTTTGGGATACAGTTCCTGCACCTAAATATGCCTACTTCCCTACAATATAATAGGTGAAAAAAGTGTGTCCATATATATATATATATAGATTCACAGTATTTGTAAAACAGGAGATGAAAAGTACCTGGATGACCCGCTGAGATTCTGAAGTGAGCACTGTTGAGCACTTTGCCATCCCATTAGGGTACAGGAGAGGAGTTGGGAAATTATGCTACTGATGTAAGTCACATGACAAAGACAATATGACGGATGTAGTACTTCTGGATTACATTTTTACTGCACACATTCATACTATACAGAACATACTTTTTTAACAGTAATGAGGTTAATTATTCATCAAATGTACTATCTACTCAGTATGCGATTTCGGATACACCTAGTATGCACCCCCCCACACACACACACACATACACTCCTATGAATAGTATGGTAGCATGCTATTTCAAACGCACTCCCATTTTAAAGGGTCACCTCCTAAATATGTGGAACGATAAAAGCTATTGCAGGCAGACTCAGACAGATCTGCTACAGTGCATTTTCTTCGAGTGTTGACCTTATGAGTGTTGGTGTTAATGTTAACCTCCCTGGACCCATCGATAAATCAGTCAGTGCGCTGTGTTTCACTGCTCAATTCTGGAAGCAGAAAGATCTTCATATGTACATTCTTCTATTCCTCGTTATTTAGTACACGTAAATCCCAAATAATCACTCTCCTTCTGTCATTAGGCTTGTTGGATTGTTGAATTAGATTTTGGAGAGACATCCATCTAAGCTCCAGAAAGACATACACTTACACTGAAGGAGGGACCCAGGCCATATCTAGATGCCAGAATATGATAAAGAACTAGGGGTGCACTCTTTTGATTAGTAAACATCTACCTAGCAACCTAGAACAGCGGTTCCCATCCTGGGGTCCGCGCCTCGCTTACGGGGGCACCAGTGTCAAATATGGATGCAAACAACCTTTCCATATGTAATTTCTAGGAGCGCTTCTATCGGCCACTGATCGGAACCAGCTGAAAATTATGTCTTTGGATTTGATACATGGTCTCTCAGCATGCCAATCACATAAACAATCACATTTTTAAAAATGCAACAGATGCGAGCGTTCTCACAACAACTGTGAGAGGTGTGGCAAATATGAAAAGCTCAGCGACGGTGTCTCAGTCTCCACCAAGCTACAGTACTAGAGGGCTCAGGTTTTCTTATATGTAAAGAGGGGGGCTTAAAGGACAAAAAGTTGAGAACCACTGACCTATAACACCCTAGCAGCCACCTAGCAATGCCTTGGCAACCATCCAGGACATTGCAGCAGTGCCCTAGCAACCAACCAATTGCTCGTGTTGTATCATAAAAATGTCTAAATGGCTAAATATAAATGTAAACAACCTAGCAAACAGAAAACACCCTAGCACCATCTAGTAATGCCTTGGCAACCATCCAGAACACTCTAGCAGCCACCTATCAATGCCTTGGCAAACAATCCAGAACACCCTAGCAGCAACCTAGCAATGCCTTGCACACTATTCAGAACTTCCTAGCAACCACCAAGCAACACCTTGGCAACCATCCAGAGCATCCTGTCAGTGCCCAAGCAACCAGCCAGTTACTTGTAACAATCCTTGCTTATAAGTTGCTTAGATAAAAACACCTGTCAAATGACTAAATATAAATGTAAACAACCTAGCAGGCATCTAGCAACCACTCACAATACCACAGCCACACTCAAACACACACCAACTCCTTAGTGACCACTCAGAACACCGTAAAAATCGCCTATCCCTCCTTGAACAGTCTAGCAACAACCCAAAACAAGCTAGCATCCCCCTAGCAATGCCTTAGCAACCAGTCATTTTCTTGTGAGGTTCCTCATTTATAAGTCACATCCACTAGAAAACCTTAGAAACTGCCTAGCTGTTGCAACCATTCTGAATATCCTAACAATACCCTAATAACCTCCCAGAATAACTTAGCAACCACTCTGAACAATTTAGCAACTGCATAGAAACTTCTGAAGATATTAGCAACAAGTGATGATGAGTTTTACTAACTTTACATGAGAAAATGTGCAAATCTTTTAAGAACAACATTGTTATTGTACTTACAGTATACTCACATGTAGTATGTGTAAAATGATGTATTTTTGTGCAAAATCATGTTAAGGGTCAACAATATGTAATCTCAACATGAAATGTTATCAAATTGCTGTATAATGAAATGCAATATGTGCTGATTACAGATCAGTCTTATTGAGCCATCAGGGGACTTGGAGTTTGCATTTTTAGGAGGGCGTAAAGTTACAGATTGCTAAGGTGGTATTATTAGACACCAGTGCTGCTCAGCCAAGCACAGATTCCATGTCTGATCTGCCCTTCCTGCTCGAATCGCACAAGGGCGAAGCCCAAAGTATGCGAATATAGTCCATCTGATCAAATGAATGCACAGCCATGCTGTTAAGCAATCATCTTTTTGGCTGCGTCTGATAAGTGGAGTCTGTACTCTCCAGATGGTGTGTGTGTATGTATGTTTGTACGCGTGTTTGTGTGAGTCTATGGATGCAACTCAGAGAGCCACAGGATGAGGTCAGTCTGGCCACACTGATCGGTCTTTCCCATGCTGCCAAGATCAGAATCCGCTCCCATGAGAAGGAGCTCGGGATGCACAGCACGGGCTTGGAGCTCAGTCTGGAAAATAGTGCGCAAATGCTTGAGTTCCAACATTTCAGCAAGAAAAAAAAGAGATAAAAGAGAGTGTACTTGGTGCCAAAATTGTCGAAAAGGGTTTGGAACTTTAATGGATTCCGGTTTTGGCTCTGTAACAGTGATAACCTGGGTGATGTTTGGAATGGTACTTACATACTTCTACTGTGTACTGCCTACTATTTTGTAAAAAAAATAGTATGCAGTATGCGACAAGAAATGCTCTTCCTGCAGGTAGATGCTGTTGGTTCCAAATATGCGTCCTTTGATGGTCATTTTTTTGCAAGCTACATATAAATCACACGTATTTCATTACAACACAATAGAGCTAATGCCTTTGAGGTGAATGAGATAGTATTCATGTTAACGGATAGCATTCTCCAGGTATTATAGACCACCTTGATGAACTCTTGTTGTATACTGATCTTCAGAAAAATTTAGTAATTGTCTTTACATATAACCTGCATACTGTGCACAGTATCCATACTGTATACTGCATGCCTGGTTGGAGTAGTATCGTATTATGCTATTCCAAACATTCCTAGTTTCTTATAGAATGGATAGAGCACATTGATGTTGTTTTTGATGTGAATTGATGAGCCCACCTCTGAGGTCATTCCCCAGATCTGAGATTGGCCTGTGGCAGTAGAATAGCAGTAGATGATTTGAGAGTCAGGAAGGGAGAGTAAAAGGAGCAAAGAAAAAGCATGAGGGAATAAGACCCCTCAACAGGGCAATTAAATTAGTCTGCTTTTAGAGGAGCGAGGAAAAGAGAGAGAGACAGAGATAGTGAGAAAATGCGATTAATCAAAGTGAGTCACACTCACAAGAGTGTCCACTGAAAGGTTTACTGCCTGACAAAATTTGAAAAACACAATTAAACTGAAGTCTGTAAGCAATTGCAACTAATCAAGTACATTTTTGGCAGCTCCTTTACATAAAATGAAAGTGAGGGCTGGGGCTGATGAGCTCCAAAAATTAAGGCCATGAAGATGCCATTAATGTAGTCCATATGACTTACAGTATAGTGATGTATTCCAAATCTTCTGAAGTCATACAGTAGCTATATGTAAAGAACAAACTGACAGATGTGTAAAAATCTACACGTCTCATGATAATACTAATTAAATCTTTTATTTCATGAGTTTAGGGTTATTGTAGTATTGTATTATTAGCGTAATTTAAGAACAGTAGGTGCTATATTGTATGTACTGTAGATATAGCCTAAACTTGTATGTAGAAGTTAACTTGACTGAGAAAGTATAAGTAAACTTATAGAAATAGAAGTAAACTTATGTAAAAAATAAACGTGTATAAATATGAAGTAAACTTTTATGAACAAATAGAATCAAACCTGTATTCAAAACTAAAAATACACTTGTATGTGTAAGTAAACTTGTACTTACAGGTAAAAATTGAAGTAAACTTGTAAGTAAATTGTTTTATTTAAATTAATTTTATTAAAAAATATATTTTTTTTACTTTTGCAAGTAAAAGTAAACTTGTGTAAAACCAAATGTACATTTGTATGTATAACTAAACTTGTATTTACAAGTAGAAATAGAAGTAAACTTGTATGTAAAAGTTAACTTGACAAGTAAACTGTTATGACCAAACTTGTATGTATTAAAGTTTACTTTTATATACAAGTTTGCTTCAATTTGTACATAAAAGTTTACTTTTACAAATAAACTTGAACTTACAAGTAGAAATCGAAGTAAACTTGTATGTAAAAGTAACTTGACAAATTTGTATGTACAAATCGAAGCAAACTTGTATGTACATATGTTTACCTTTATATGCAAGTTTGTCTTTTCACATAAGTTTATTTGTACTTTTACAAGTAAACTTGTATGTAAAAGAAAAAGTATACTTGTATGTATAAATAAACTTGTATACAAGTAGAAATAGAAGTGAAGTAAACTTCTATTTCTATAAAGACTGACTTCTGTGTTGTTGGCCATATGTGTGAATGTACACTCCAGTTTTCTTGCATTTGTGGTTTAGTAGTTCAGAAATGTTTCAGTGCCTTTTCTCTATCTTTCTATTTCTGTCGCTCTGTTTTATCTGCAGGTCTAACTGGCTGAAGCCATGCTGCGGGAGGAGAGCAGCGCTGTGGCAGGTGTGTTTGCTGAGTGCTGGCTTCAACTGTTTCCTGGTGGCCTGTGTCATCTTGGTGGTGCTCTTACTGACTGTGGAACTGCTCATTGATACTAAACTCCTACAATGTGAGTATTAGAAGGGGTTCAAGATCCCTTTAGAAGCCAATCTGGGCTCACAATGAGGATTTACTATCTAGTTGTTAGCACACATGCTCTGACATATCAGACAGTGCCACTTACTGTATAAAGGATTCAGATTTGGATTACACTGGTCACACTGCATGTTTTTGATTCACTAAAAAGAAATGGCCCATACGAGTAATTTATTTGTAAGCAGAGACTGGGCAGATTGTATGTTTTTGATTCCCTAAAAAGAAACAACTCTTAAGAATCATTTGTTTGACTACACTGTTTGTGCTGTACATTTTTGATTAGGAAGAAATAGTTCATAAGAGTAATTTGTTTGTGAATCAAACTAATAGTCATAAAAGTAATTTGTTCGGAAATCAGACTACACTGGTCAAGCTGTATGCCATTTTTTTGAGATTCAGATTACCGTGGTGACACTGTATGTTTTGATTCACTAAAAAGAACCAATTTACATGAGTCATTCATTCAGGAATCAAACTACACTAATTGTGTAGTATGTTGTTGATTAATTTGATTCCAGGATATTAAAATAATAATAATAATAATTTATTCAGTCGGTTCTGAATAAGAGCTGGTTCTCATTTCCCAACCTAAGACCCAACCTTAGATTCCCTAAAAATTAAAGATTCATAAGAGTAATTTGTTTGGGATTTAGACTACATTGATTACACTGAATGTTTTTGATTCACTAGGAATAAGTAGCTCATGAAAGTAATTCGTTGAGGAATCAGGCTACACTGGTCGAGCTTTATGTTACTGTATTTGTTTGGGATTCAAACCATAGTAGTATATTTTTGATTCACTACAAAGAACCGACTCGTTAGAGATTTGTTCTGGAATCAGAAAATCATTTGTTTTCAGACTTCATAAAAAAACATTTTTTTTATTTTTTTTTATGTATTTATTCAGTCAGTTCTGAATAAGAACTGGTTCTCATTTCCCAACCTAAGAAATTCACACTACCTTGGTTACACTGTATGTTTTTGATTCCCTAAAAATAAAATATTCATAAGAGTCATTTGTTTGGAATTTAGACAGCACTGATTGCGCCGTATGTTTTTGAATCACTAGTAAGAACCGACTCATAAGAGATTCGTTCCGGAATCAGAAAATCTTTTGATTTCAGACTTCATTTCCAAAAACAAAATTATATATTCAGTCAGTTCTATATAAGAACTGGTTCTGATTTCCCATAAATCACATCCATTTTATATTTGCATAACAATACATTTATCTTGACAATTTAATAATTCTATTAATTCAGTATACAAACACTATCTCTAATAGCTATACGTCTGCAATTGTCGATCTAATCTCTATGGAGATTAGTCTCAGTAAACACATTGACAGTTGTGACAGTTGCTTTGCTGCTATTTGCCTGGACATTTTCATTTCGCATAAGAGCCTATTGTAAATCTGACCAGAGATCCCCATTCATACTACGGCAGAAAATCAGATGAGTGCCTACTAAAGAGAGAAATGTGAGAGATGACAGAAGCATAAGTCAACCTATATCTCTCGGTCTTCTCTGACCTTTACACATTCCTGACAGACAGATGGGAGCAGAGGAGGAGTGCAGGACAGCGACCGGCCGGCCAGATTAATGGAAGGAGAGATTGAGGGAGATAAATGGACTGATGGACAGATCAGTGAACAGAGCAAACTAAGACATATGGGCCGGGAGATTGGCGGCGTGTGGAGAGAGTGAGGGATAACTGAATGCAGTAGATCTCTTGCACCGTAATAGAGTGGATAAATAGACGCGGATGGGTGGAATATCATATCCAAATGCCTAATGCTTTCAGTTCAGGCGGCTGTCATAATGAGATTGAGCAGCCACTGTCCCCGGCTTGCGACACCGATGCGGCACACTTAGGGAATTTCGCTTCTCTCTCAAAAAGTCCAGAAATTCTGATATAAGAAATCCCCATATATATATATAATAATATATATTTTTTTTTTTTTCGTTTTTACATTCACGGATCTTATGTTAATGCGTTGATCAAGAGCTTTATTATGTTATGTGAGCTTTAATGTGTTATCTAAACATAAATAATTTGTGAAATTTTCCTAGTTCTATTCTTGTTTTAGTAATGTAAATTATTATTAATGATGTCTGATTCATAAAGAGTATGAATCAGTTTAATGATTAGTTAACTTTTAGCTGATTCACAAAGTGCTGGGAAATCACTTTGTTTGAAACTTGTGAAACAGTTTATAGTGAAATGAATGGAAATGGTCATTGAAACGAACCATCCCAAGTTCTTTGATGAATAGAAAGTTCAAAAGTACACCATTGATTTGAAATAGAAATCTTTTGTAAGATTATAAATGTATTTACTGTGACTTTATGCGTCCTTGCTAAACAAAAGTATTAATTTTGTTCATAAATACATACATAAAAAATCTTGACTCCAAACTTTTGAGTTGTGTGAATTTTGAGAATCTGTTGCTCATTACATTTGACTATTATAATATGATTTTTTTTTTTTACATTTAGTGAGAGCAGAATCTCTTTGAATTGTGTCCACAGTTAATAATGCATTCCAGTTCGCCTGTATCATCCACTGGATCAGCCTGGTCATCCTGTCCGTGTTCTTCACTGAGGTAAGTGTGAATCTGTGTGGGATCTCACTGAAGTATCCTGCTTTTCTTCTGGAAAAAACACCCTAGTAACCCTAGAAGAGCTCGTTATAATGTCTCATACTGTGCTCAAATTTGCCAAAATATATTTCTTATTAAACATTTCTCATCAGATTCTTCCAAAACTAAATTATCTTAACAATAGCCTACTATACACATTCATTTTATGTAAAACATATAAATATAAAGGAATTTTTGGAGTCTATTGTTAATATTCAATTGAAAGATAACAAAGCTATAAAAGCAATGTTTTGCATTAAAAGTGCACGTTTAAAGGTCGCAGGCCACTAAAACGACTAAGATGCTGAGTCTAAGATGATCATAATTTACACAGAGCCACCAGGCTTACTAGAAATAGCCTGTTTTACAACTATCCATATAATATGTTTCAAATGAATGGTGCCACGACGGGACGTTTGGAAGTATTTGATGTATGGTCTTATCTGAATGTTTATGCTGTAGGGGCGTCTTAATTGAACCCAAGAAAAAGCAGTTTCACATAGTGCTCTTACTGTACTTTAAATGTGTGTGTGTGTGTGTGTGTGTCCTGACACGTGCTGACTTCCATTGATTCCCATTTCTTCAGATCCAGTTGCATTTGTCTCTGGCTCTTTTAAAGCAGACTTGAATTTATTTCCTTCAACTTGCATTTTGCTCATCGATAAAGGCTCAAGAGACGGGAAGGCCTGAAAGTTTCAGCATCACATGTTTTAGAGAGGAAAAGAGAGCAAAGTAGGGATAGAAAGCGATAAAAAGACTAGCGTGTGCCACCTGAGTCAGCAAAAACAGTCACTAAAACAGCGTCTCCTCCGAGTGTTTCGATGAGATCTCGGCTGCTTGTGAGTTTATGAATACATATTGCAGGTCACTGATAAATTATGAGCTGCGTTCTGAGAAAATGATTCGGCTTGGAAATGGGTTTTGCGGTGGTTATTTCTCAACCAAATGGAGGTGAATTCTGTTGCTGCCACATCTCGATATCACTTAGATTTCAAATTACCCTACATACACATTTTCCCTGCAAGCTCATTATTTATGTTTGCTGTTCGTGGGTCACTGGAAAAGTAATGTTTGCCTGATTTTTTTTTTTTGCCCAAGGCTTCTCTCTCGCCTTTCACTAAACACGGTCTGTTGTTTTCTTGTGGATGATTTCCCAGAATGCAATGTGCTGAAGCATCAGAAATCTGATCAGTGATTTTCATTAATCTGCTTCTTTTCTGTTTCTTTCTTTCTTTCTTTTTATGGGTCTTTTCAATTTATATGCTCTCTCTTCCCTGTCTCTCTCTTCCTCTCCCAGACTGTCTTTAGGATTGTGGTGCTCGGGATTTGGGATTATATAGAGAACAAAGTTGAGGTAAGCTCCCCGGGGTCCCATTAGTACAGGGGGAGAAACAGGCGAGCCCTTGAAACTTAATGAAGGATGAGTCTCTCTCTGGCGCAGTGAAACACACTCAATGTCACATTGTTGCCTGAGCAGGAGAGGATCCATTGCTAACTGCACTGTGATTGGCTGTTCAGTTTTATTGACCCTGCCCACTCATTTACATAATAAATATAGATTTTTTTTTCCCATATCTGCCTGATATTAATGTTTTAAAGAGTATTTACTGATTATTTTAAAGGGGTCATATGATGCTATTTTAAAGATCATTATTTTGTGTATTTGGTGTAACAGAATATGTTGACATGCTTTAAATGTTAAAAAAAACACATTATTTGTTAAAATACTGTCTTATGTAGATCCTCGATGCTCCGCCTCTCTCAAATGCGTCGTTCAAACAACCCCCTCCTTGGACAAGCGCAGCTGCTCTGATTGGGCGCTGACACAGGCATGGTGATTGGTGCTGCGTCCGAACACCACAAGCACGCGTCGGAAATGTAACACACCTTACCATGATCGCGAGCTTTAGCTTTCAAAGTAAATATCAAGACAGTTAATAATGTCGTTAGTTTTACCATCATATACAGCCTTTATACCTTCAGGTCAGATAAAACGCGTGTCACAATAAAATGCGTTGCACAAATTCAAGCATCTGTGTTGTGCTGTTCTGTTGTAAATAAATTTTAAACAATGATTCCTAATTGCATCTCCTTCCGGAAGGCCAAATAAAGTGCTTATGCCTTCGCCTAGAAACACACAGCGTCTCCCTGACATGGCTGCATCAACACTACTGCTGTTCCTGAAACCACGCCTTCTTTCTTTGCATGCACATTTGGGCGGCATTATGCAAGTATTCCCACATAGTGACGTAGATATGTGGGGCATGTTAGAACGAGCCGTTTTAGGTAGGCGTGGCTGACTCTTAACTTTTATAAAGAATATCTCTTTGGATTTGAGATTTTAGTCTTTGCAACTTTACAGATCCTCTTTATGCACCAAGAGCTTGAAACACACCAAAGGAAAGGAAAACATTGCATCATATGACCCCTTTAAGGAGCACCACACCACACACTCCATGAAAAGTGATGTTTGGTATAACATAAGAATATTAAATAATATATATAATATAATTTTCGTTATTAAAAAACAATTTTTCAATAATACATTAAAATATAAAATTAAAGTGAAATATATTTAGAGTTTTGTAAGTAAATATTGTTACCCTTTCATCGGTCACTCCGAGTCACGTCAGTGACCGATGAATTGGGATCTCGCTTCGAGAGACCAGTCTACTTTGAGTGTAAACTAAATGAGGCAATTCACATTGGCATGCGATTATTGCATCCTGCTGCTGTTGATCACAGCGTGAGTATAAGTAGGCGTATTCAGCTTTTTGCTTCGGAGCCGAGCGGTTATATTGTTTTGCTCCTGACCTTCCTACAGTAGTGAGAAAAACTACAGTCAAAGCACGCTCTTCTGTGGGCTCTCGTGCTGGTGGATGGCGCTTCAGCGGCGGTGGTTTTCCCGTGTCGAGGGGGTTGCACACATCAGGCTGCACTACCTCCTGTTTGTGTTGCAGGCGGCCATCTCCCATGTGCGCTTCAGCACATTAAAAGAGCAAATTCCATTCTAAAAGAGTTTCACGGGTGGAACGTCTTTTTAAAGTGGGTCTTTTTAAAGATGTCATACCATCCGTGTGTTTCTGGGTGCGGTCGTTACCTGGCGCCGGGTGATGGTCACGATCGCTGCCTCTCGTGCCTGGGCATGAAGCACGCTGAGGTGGCTTTTGTGGATGGCTCATGCTACCATTGCGGGGGTATGACCATCTCGGGGTTGCGGACCAGACTCCGTTACCTGCAATGGGGCGGCGTGCCCGTGCCACTGCCTAGATCTGGGATTCCCTCTGGCAGCAGCCGGGGGCGTCCTTTTTCTAGCAGTGGGCGGACTGGGCTTACGGTCACGGTGAGGAATTCCCCTCCGGGATGCCCAAACCCGCCGGCACTGCGAAACCAGCGGAGCTCTCAAAAGAGCAGGCTGGACCCTCCCGGGGGTTACCACCTGTTTCTTCCGAGGCTCCTCCCGACGATCAAATGTCGGTTGCGGCATCGGAGGGTAAGCCGGACTTTTCCGGGGATGAAGATCCGTCAGCGCTGCCGCCCTCTGGGCGGTCATCGGTGCCGGAGACGGACCCGGAAATGATGGCTATGATTTCCCGGGGCCGCCGTAGGGGTAGGGCTCGAGTGAAGATTTTCACCGTGTCCCGAGCCCTCAAGGTTTGCAGGATTGGTTCTCGGGGTGGTCCGCTCTGGTTCTCAGTGCCCCGCCTCGGTGCTTTTCTTCCCGGAGGTGCATGATGAGATCACTTGGTCATGGACGGCACCTTTCACTGCCAGAAACCGGCCCAGTGGCTCATTCTCCCTCACCACCCTCGATGGGGGTCCAGCGCGGGGGTACACGGGAGTCCCCCAGGTGGAGCGGTCGGTTGCGATGCAATTGTGTCCAAATGCCGCTACCACTTGGCAGGGCAAACCGTTGCTCCCCTCCCGGGCATGTAGGCACTCGTCGGCCTTGATCGACAATGCCTATACGGCCTGTGGAGAAGCTGCATCCGCCTTACACGCTTCGGCGTTACAGCAAGTGCACCGGTGGCAGCGCCTCAGCCTGGTTGTCGCCGAGGGCGACCCCGGCCGACGCTCCCGCGCAGCGTCAGCAGCAGACTCAAGCAAAGATGTGCCGTGGAGCCGGTCGCAGGGCAGACGCCCCACCCGTCCAGGCCCCCGCCAAACCAGGTGGCAAGCGAGAGAGCAAGAGGCCAGGAGACGGGCGACCCAGAGGTGGAGGGACCTGCTCTTCGGGAGATGGTGAACGCACCACTCCCACCCCCGGAGGAGGGCCGGGAGAAGAATCTTTTGTTTCCTTTTTTTCCGCCACTGGCCTCGCGGTCAGTGGTACCCAAATTCTCGACAAAAGAGCAAATTCTTCTATTTCTGGGTCCCCAGAGGGGATGGGGGTTGTGGACGGTCTAGTGCGTATCACACTCACCCTCCGCTCTCGCCAGTGACTCGGGCGAAAACAGACACACGCCTTAGCCAGGGAACGTGCTCAGCCGGTTGTGGGAATCGCTTGATTACATTTCAGAGCAGGAGGCGGTCCCATGAAACAGTTTCAGTCTCAAAGGGTGCTTACGAGGCAAGCATGTGCTGGTCCGAATGGACAACACAGCGACCGTGGCGTACATCAACCGACAAGGTGGTCTACGCTCCCGTCGCTTATCGCAACTCGCCCGCCACATCCTCCTCTGGAGTCAGAAGCATCTGAAGTCACTTCGTGCTGTTCACATTCCTGAGGCTGCTCAACCGGGCAGCCAACGAGCTGTCCCGAGCTGCGCTCCCGGAAAAATGGCGAACTCCATCCCCAGACGGTCCAGCTGGTTTGGGGAAGTTTCGGAGCCGCTCAGGTGGACCTGTTTTCCTCTCCAGAAACCTCTCACTGCCAGGTGTTCTTCGCCCTGACCGAGGGAACACTCGGCACGGACGCACGGGCACACAGCTGGCCGCGGGGCCTTCACAAATATGCGTTTCCCCCAATGAGCCTTCTAGCACAGACACTGTGCAAGGTCAGGGAAGACGAGGAGCAGGTCCTGCTTGTGGCACCATATTGGCTCCCGGACCTGGTTCACGGAACTAATGCTCCTCGCGACAGCACCTCTTTGGCTGATTCCTCTGAGGAAGGATTTACTGAATCAGAGATGGGGCACCCTTTGGCACCGGCGTCCAGACCTCTGGAAAATTCATGTCTGGTCCCTGGACGGGACGCGGAGGTTCTAAGGGGCCTACCCCAAGAGGTAGTTGACACAATCACTTCAGCGAGATCACCATCTACGAGACACGCCTACGCTTTGAAGTGGAACCTGTTCGTTGAGTGGTGTTCTTCTCGCCGAGAAGACCCCTGAAGATGCACGACTGGAGTAGTGCTTTCTTTCCTGCAAGAAAATTTGGAGCGTAGGCTGTCACCCTCCACCTTGAAAGTGTATGTCGCTGCAATTGCTGCCAACCAAGACCCCGTAGAAGGGAGGTCGCTGGGGAAGCATGACCTGGTCGTCAGGTTCCTTAAGGGGGCGAGAAGGTTAAATCCTCCACGGCCCCCCTCTATACCCTCTTGGGACCTGACTCTAGTGCTCAAAGCACTACAGCAGAGCCCATTTGAGCCTTTTTTCAGGCGGTTGAGCTGAAGTTCCTTTCGATGAAAACTTTGCTCCTGCTTGCATTGGCCTCCATCAAGAGGGTAGGGGACCTGCACGCATTTTCGGTCAACGATTCGTGCCTGGAGTTCGGGCCGGCTGATTCCCAGGTAACCCTGAGGCCCCGGCCCGGCTACGTGCCCAAGGTTCCCACTACTCCCTTCAGGAATCAGGTGGTGAACCTCCAAGCGCTGCCCTCGGAGGAGGCAGACCCAGCCCTAGTTTTGCTCTGTCCCGTCCGAGCCTTAAGGTGCTACGTTGACCGGACGCAAAGCTTCAGGACCTCAGACCAGCTCTTTGTCTGTCACGGAGGCCGGCAGAGGGGAATGACCCTTCCAACAAAATTGATTGTTTCATGGTGATTATGAGAAAAATGGGAAATATAAACTCCAATTGTGAGTCTGTGTTTCTTATTCTGAATGTAGAATAAAAAATAAGGCAATTGGACTTTTTATCTCACAACTCGACTTTTTTTCCCGCAACTTCAAGTGTATTTTAACTACCAATCGACTTTTTTTCACCAGTTCTGAGTTTGTTATCTCACAATTCGAGATTATATATCTCAATTCTGCGACTGTGAGATATCAACTCAGAATTGTAGTATAAAAATCAAAAAGTTGCCCCCAGAAAAAATTCCATTAGTATAAAAGAAAATTATGAGAAAAATCACAATTACCTGCTGGTTTTTTTTTTCTCATGGCAGAAAAGGTTAATATTTATAATAATACAGTAAATTGAAATTATTCAGATCTATTAAAGAAATTCTAAGTTCGTATAGTTATGTTAGAAGGTCTACAGTTGAGCAGACATGGTAGGGTAAAGCTCATATAAAAAATACACTTTTACATGTTACAAGCTGAAAGGCATATGATCGTGTTTCGTTGTTGATGTTGTTTTATTCAGGTATTTGACGGTGCTGTGATTGTACTCTCTTTGGCCCCAATGGTGGCCTCCACAGTGGCGAACGGCCCCAGCAGCCCCTGGGACGCTATCAGCCTCATCATCACCCTCCGCATCTGGAGAGTCAAGAGAATCATTGACGGTAAGCTGCTTTATGACAACACACCATTCACAATCTTTTTTGACACTATAAAGTCTTTAAAAATAATGTTGTAATTAATATTTATTTATTTACTGAATGTAAATACATTTGACCTTTAAAACACTTTTAGCATTTAAGCATTAGCTAATTCAGCTGATTAATTTTACTAGCTGTTGTCCTGTGAGCCCAATGAGTGTGAGTTATGATAGGCGTCTCACACGCGCTGCTACTGCCAGCGTTGGTCTTATTAAAATTCAGATTGATTCAGAGTCTTTTGTCTGCGCTGAGAGGAGCATAATGTCCATAATGTCTCAGCACGGGTTCTGTATGCAAGTGTATTCATGGTCGATGGCTGGGGCAGGTCACCCTCATTCTCACTAAACATCATTGAGCTGTTGAGTACCGCGCCATCAGACACACTTACATGAACACTGGTGATGACAACAAACAGCTCTGCCAGTGCTGAGATCCAGTAGCACCTCACAGAAACAGCCCTGAGTTTGATATAAAAGTCATGATAAATAAAATACATCAATACAAGCAGTGTTGTTATTGATGAATCTATTAAAAAATAGTTTTTGGTCATTGAAATAAAATATTTCTGAAAATAATATTTCTGAAAATAATACTGAAATCAAATATAATACAATAAAAATTTGAAATGTTGATTTGGCAACTCACTACTAAAGTACTAGAATTACTAAAACTGAAATAAAAAGAAAGCTATATAGAAAAATAGTAAATAATGGATGAATGAAAAAAAAAGCTCGACAAAAAAAGACAAAAGCATGTAACAATTACTAAAACTTAAACTGAATAAAAATAAAAGCAAAAAAATACATTTTAAAGATACAGTAGTAAACTTAAAGCTTTAATTATTTAGTACAATTTTAATTGCTATTAATAGTTTTATGTCATTTTTTATTTAATCATTCAAATATAAATTTTAGATCTATTTTGTCTATACTTCATATGAATCTAAAGTGCTTGCTTGCCTTCTTCTGTGCCTTTTCTATTAAAATGTACATTTATATTGCTTTGTGCCTGTGTTTTTGTGTATTCTGCATGTTTGTTTGCATATATATCTTATCTTTTCCCTATCCTTCCTGGTTTAAGATGTGCAAGCTGTGAGAATTGCGTATGTTTTCATGTGTGTGTTTGTTCATAAGCCTCAAGATTTTAATTTGAGAGCGTGCACAGTTGGCACAAAAAAAAAGACGGCTAAATACGGTCGTCACACACTTTACACAGTTTAATACAACAGTAGAATGCTGAAGTTATGTAATCTGAACTCTGAGAAATGAAGGAAAAACTAAAGCTGATATTTCACATTCATGAGCTCAAGTCTCACGGCGAGTCAGATCCAGTTTTACGCCACCCTGTGGTTGGACCATGATGTACACAGCAGGACATAAAAGCACCATGCCGTGCTGAACTTCAGAAAAGACACCAGCGCATGGTTAAATTTACTGAGGGTTAGTTGCTGAGATATGCTGCTTTATATTTTTATTTTATTTTATTACTTTATTTTTTCATTTCTTTTTTATACCTAAAGAATTTTAGGAACTCAATTAAGGCCATGTCCACACGTACACGGGTATTTTTATAAATGTAGTTTTTCCTCCTTCTGTTAAAAAAATTCTCCGTCCACATGAAAACGCATGCTATGAAGCACTGTCAAGAGCATGCCAAACCAACAGGTGGCGAAATAACCTTAAAGCTATTTTGGCGCATCAAAGTCCTGACAGAGTCTCCATATGCTAGATACCAGCGCAGCTCCGACGCTGCACAAGCCAAAAACTCCGTTGGCTGACACATACACCTATACACCTGCAACCGTAGTTTCTGAAAAGTCTTTTAGATCCCTGGATAGATGGGCGATGCCACTTATTTTGTTATCGATACGATACCGATATTTTTCAAGGCAGTATCGTTGATATCGATACCGATTCGATATTTCTGAACTAAACTTTTAAATTATGAAGTTTATTAAATTACTAAGAAAAATGGGTAATGATAACCACTTAACTATGTTTAAAACACATTTTAACATTCAATACGCCTTAATTGTAACTTATTAGGTTATATTTTTGTTTACACATGGTTCAGATATGTTTTTTGTTTACACATGATTCGAATCTATAAATACTACAGTTGAACTACGGTCACTTTAGTAAAACCACGGTTCATTTTCATAAGGGACAGGCTGTTGTTGACAGGTTGTGACAACCTTTTTTGACAGTGTATGATTTATATTAACATTACCGAATAGAACATGATCAATATTATCTTTCAACGTTCAATTTAAATAACTGTAACTGCACAAACTATGCAGGCTACAATTTCAATTTGTTTATTGCAAAATAACTCAAACACATTTTTCTTTCCTCTGATAAGCATTGTTCAGGGCTGCCGTTCCCAAAAGCTTTAATGCTTTCCTATATGATCCTTTTGGAAACCAGTCCTCTTTGAATGAACTGTCAAAGGGAGTGGAAACTCTCGCTCTTGGATGAATGGTTCTGTCTTGCAACATTTGCGTGTTCAGATGAGCAGGAAAATAGTTATATCCTACACAATGTATCTATACTAATAGGTCCAATAACATGGCCCTTATTTTTTGTTAATAGAAATCACTGGTAAATAAAACATCACCCTTAGTTATCGTGCTATTTATTGTTTGAGAAAGTACGAGTACTTTTTTTTTCGTAACTCGATCTGTATCGATATCGATTGCTTAAATCGGTCGCATCCGTCCCCCCTTGACCTACCTGCAGGCTTTTTTTGGCAACAAAAATGCTTTGGTTTGCAGTAACTGGTGCTGCGTTTGGCGTGTGTTGGACGAACGTGGTCCAAACGACTCCGTAGAAAAAGCTGAGGGTTGTTACAAATAACCTGTGCGTATTACTAAACACATTCAAAGCGCCAGGCAGAGCTGTGCATGCTGGGACACTTTCGTCAGCAGTATGTATCCAGTGTGAGCAAATAGACTAACTTGAAAGGGGAGAGCGAGTGATTATAAGATGGTTCTGGTGGATATGGCTTGTATTAAGAGCCCACAGCAGACAGCATGAGGCACACCTGATTGAAAGCTTTGGGCCCTCTCGCACAATCCCAGCCCAGCCAAAGAATCAACTTTCAGATGACGCTCAGTCATGTGTCATGGAATATGAGGCAAAAATGCTCTCCACTTAGGTGTGGATGGAGTTGATGTTATCATTTGGGCGGCATTGTAATTCTGCGAAATCAATTAGCGGGTTTCGATCAAAGCTAAGCCCCTTGTGTGTTAAAACCTGTTAACATTTTGATCAGCTGTTTTACATATTTTTATTGAGAATGTGTTCTATTTAACATAATGTGGTGCTATTAATACATGTGTCTGTTCAAACATTGTATAATACTTTTGAATATAAAATATTGTAGAAATATTCTATTAAGATATTGTGTTTTTATTTATACATTATAAATATTTAGATATAATATTTTTATTTCTTGTTATTGTTTTTATATAATTCAATCCAGAATACAAACTATCAGTATTCAAAAATGACTGATTAAAGCTACATAATTTCTGTTTGAAAGAAAGAGTAACGTTTATTTAGTAATGAATGTTCATAAAATGTAAATGAAGCCCAGGATTAAAAAAAAAATCTATTTACAAAATAATTAGCAGCTCTTTTGAATCTCTCTTCATCAAAGATCATAGGGGAAAATGTAAAAATCCTAACCGCCCCCGCGCTCATGGTTTTCCACCAAATATAAGCAGCACACTGATGTTTCACCAACTCTAATAACATAATAATAAATGTTTCTTTGAGCAGCAAATCAGCATATTAAAAATAATTTCTGAAGGATCATGTTACACTGAAGACTGTAGTAATGATGCTGATAATTCAGCTTTGATCACAGAAATAAATTACATTTTAAAATACATTAAAATAGACAAAAGTTATTTAAAATTCTAATATTGTTTAACTGTAATATTACTGATTTTATTTTATTTATATCAAGTAAATGCTGCTTTGTTGAGCATGAAAGATTTCTTTCAAAAACATAAAAAAATCTTACCAACACCCAAACTTGCTCAAAAGGGATGCGTTATTGGATTCAACCAAAAAAAACAAACAAAGTACAACTTAGCTACACCTTTACTCTGAGGGGACTAGTGTGTTGTTTCTCTTCTGTAGCGTATGTGCTACAAGTGAAGGTGGAGATGGAGCTGGAGATCCAGCAGTATGAGAAGACCAAAGCTGTGAGGGAGGAACAGCTGGAGAGACTCACACAGATCTGTCAGGAACAGGCCGTGAGTGATGAACTAACCCTTCACTGATCTCTGACATTTACATTACCAACATAACACAAAAAGTACAACTCTTGTGCCAGTGACACTTACCTTGACAGTAGCTCTGCAATAGAAGTATACTCAGGAGTGTAAGTTTTGCTTTGAAGGAATAGTTCATTTTAACTAACCAAAAATAAAATGTACTCATCCGCAGCCTCATATGGCCATCCGACCTAGCTAACGATGAGTTTGTATCTTCATACAGAACATCATTTGGCGAATGTAGCTTCCATCATTTGCTCACGCAGTGGATGCTCTGCATTTGAATGGGTGCCGTCAGAATGAGAGTCCAAACAGCTGATAAAAACATCACAATAATCCACAAGTAATCCACTCCACTCCAGTCCAACAATTAATGTCTTGTGAAGTGAACAGCTGCATGTTTGTAAGAAACAAATCCATCAAGAGGTTTTTAATTACAAAAGTGTCCTCTATCCATAATGTTGCGTTCTCCAGTGAAAAGTTGCCCCGTCTGAATCAGGAGAGAAATATGCACAGATCAAGCACTGTTTACAATTGAAAATATGTTGGTGGATTTATTTTGAAGGACAACCTACGATTGGACGTTTATTTGGATAACTGACTCATTTTTGACTGGTTTTCTGTGGGTTTGGATTAAACTGTTTTAATGAAAACAGTTGAATTATATGAGCTTGTTTCTTAGAAACACGCAGCTTTTCACTTCACAAGATGTTAAGTGATGGACTGAAGTCATTTTGATTACTTGTGGATTATTTTGATGTTTTTATCAGCTGTTTGGACTCTCATTCTGACGGTCCCCCATCTCCTGCAGAGGACGCCGACTTGTGAGCCAGTGATGTAAGCTATCAATTTCGTTCTTAACTCGTTCTGATTAATAAACAACCCTCTACATTTTCGGATGGCACTGAGGTAAATTTGCACGCCATTATTTTCATTTTTGTGTGAATAATGTTTTAACTCCCCTCCTCCAAACATTTTCCATAATCATGTTGCTACCGTGTATTTGTCCATCAGAGGCATGCAATGCACCGCTCTGAACACATAATCAATTTTCACTTTAATAATTCATCTTCTCAGTAACAGTTCCTTTAAGCCTGATATTTTTTTTTAGTTGATCAGATTGTCGCTATCGTTTATTTAGGCCATATTAGTCACCAGAAAAAAATATTGTAAACACGATCTGGGTTATTTGGGGATTTTTCGGTCTAAGTCCAGAATTATATGCTACTAGATTCCATTAAGATACCTTGATGGTAATGTAAATGTTGTCTCAACAGCACAATGCAGCCTGAATATCACCATATTTAACCGCACCCAGCTCATGCTTCATTCTGATCGAGTCTTCGCGGATGATGCAAAGCTCTGCGCGTTTCAGCTGTCAATTCCCGCCCAGCTATTACATATGAACAGTCACGTGACCTCTTCCAGACCTGTCCTGGCCCACGCGACACTGATAACACAGAATGATCATGCACTCCAACTGAAAATACACGCGTGGACTCCTAGATGTGTTTCTGTTGTTCTCTCCTTGGGGGAAGAAGACCGATAGACCTGTGATGAAATGTCGTTGGAAACTTGATCCGAAGACACCTGTCGATAAATCAGCGGCAGTCGGGTCCCTGAGCACGTAGAGAACTCATGTTTTGTCGAGTGTGTGGGTGGACATTGATTCAACAAATAAAGGCATATTGGGGAGATTACAAAATTTAGCAAGGAGATCCTCATTTCAGTGTGTTATGATATAAGTTAGAGACAATGATTTGTACTATCTACCATTAATATATTGTTTGATAACCTAAATGGCTAGTAACTTTAATCATAAATTATAATTAGAATATAGCCTCGTATAAAGATTAAAAATTATCGATTTATAATTGAAGAGCTATAGAGCTTAGTGTTTGGTTTTTTCTCAAATGGTTTACTCCTAAAAGGTTTAGTAGCACTGGTAGCTAATGACAGTTAATTCATTAAATTTAATTTAATTTAATTAATTTAAAAAATCTATGTTGAGTTTGTAATCTAATTTAAACAAAAACAACAAAATAAGACATTAGAAATAAAAGATTCTACACTATTTGTAGATCACTAATCAAATAAGCTAATTTTTGCCTTTGAATAAAAGGTTAGATCTCCTTGTTTACATTGAAAACAAACACATTTTATTCATATTAGTATTTTCATATGAATAAAATCTGTTAATTAAGACTTTCAATTTAGTGGAGTTTCTTGACTAAACATATTTTACTTTTACATTAAATGTCATCAGCCCTAATGACAGCACATTAAATGTTCACTTAAATATATTTCAAATATGTCCACTCTTCTGCATTCATTGTCGTGGGCAGTGTGAGATCAGGCAGTTGAGTGCTCACCTGGCCATGCACGATGATTTGATCTGGCCTCTGAGCGTGAGGCTGGCCATGCAGATCCCCATGTGTGGGGAAACAGTGCAGGCAGCTTCCAAGAAATAGACGGCCTGGATCCCTGGATCTGACACGAGTGGGCCGCGCTGCTCAACTAGCCATAGAGCCCAACCTCCTCCATACTCCAGACCCCGGCTCCTTATGCGCTGCCTTTTGGATGTGGTTAAGAACCCTCCCAGTCTCACACGAGAATGTTGTAACTTTATGATATTGATAGGAATGAGGTATCGATCTATCTATCTATCTATCTATCTCGCTATCTATCTATCTATCTATCTATCTATTATCTATCATCTATCATCTATCTATCAATCTATCTATCTATCCTGATCTCTCTCTCTCTCTGTCTAATCTCAATCATTCATCGTCTCGTGTCTCTCACTCTCTCTCTCTCTCTCTCTATCGGATCTATCTATCTATCTATCCTCGTCTCGCTACTATCTATCTAGCTATCTTCTATCATCGATCATAGCTCTCTCTCATCGCATCTTTCTCGCTCTCTCTCTCGTTCTATCTACTATCTATCACTCGCTCTATCAATCTATCTATCATCTATAGATCTATCTATCTATCATCTATCTCTCTCTCTATCTATCTATATATCTATCTATAAGTCTATCTATCTATATCTGTCATCTGACTATATATCTATCTATCTATATATCTATCATCCATCTATCTAATCCATGTATAGCCATGCTATCTAGTCATAATCATATGTCCAGACTATCTATCTCTCTCTCTATCGCTCTATCTCTATCGCTCTATCTCTATCTATCTCTCTCTCTCTATCTACCATCTATCTATCTATCTACAATCTATCAATCATCTATCTATCTACCTATCATCTATCCATCTATCTATCTATCAGTCTGTCTCTCTCTCTCTATCTATCTATCATCTATCTCTCTCTCTCGCTCTCTATCTCTCTGTCTATCTATGTATCTCTCTCTCTATCTATCTCTCTTTATCCATCCATCCATCCATCCACATCCATATTCTATCTATCTAGTATCTAGCTATCATACCTATCGAAATCATCGATCTATCACAACATAACTATCATCTATCTCTCTCTCTATCTATCTCTCCGCTCTATCATCGATCATCTTAGCTCTCTCTCATCATCTCTCTTTATCCATCTATCCTCTTCTATCTATCATCTCTTCCGTGCGCTCATCTCTAGCTATCCTCTCCTCTCTCAGAATGCTCTATCTATCTATCCTACTATCTACTCACTATCTCTCTTCTCGCTCTCTATCAGCTATCTACAAGGATGCATTAACTTTGATCAAAAGGTGTCTTAGTAAAAGAACGATTTACATTTGCTACCAAGTATTTCCTATTAGTTCTTTTGAAGGCGTTCTATGCATTAAAAAGCCTGAAAACAGTGCAATCACAGTTTCCTCCGATCAAAATACTAGCGGCAAACTGTTTCATCATTTGATTCTAATTAAAATGATTTACATGAGCATAAATCAGTCTCAGTATATTAGAATGGTTTCTGGAGGATCATGTTACACTGAAGACTGGAGTAAAATGTCTGCTGAAAATTCCGCTTTGATTCACAGCAATCTTTAAAATAATATTAAATAGAAACAGGTTATATTTAAATGAAATAAGATTTCACATACATTCTTTTTTGCTGCAGTTTTTGATCAATCAATGCAGCCTTGGTAGCAAAAGAGTCTTTTAAACATTAACATTTTATACCATGCTAAACATTTGGAAATCGGTAATATATTATTTATTCAGTTGATGAAAAATAGAAACATTCCCACAGCAGGTCATTCGGTTGTGATTTTGGAATAAATAAAATAAATCATAGAATTAATAATCATATGAATAAATATTTCTATTATAATATATATTTTCTAAAGGTTATCTAATAAACATTTGCATAATACTTTACAATAGTGGGTGGGACTTTATCTGTTTTGTTTTGTTTTTTGTTCCGTTTTGTTGACAGTATCTTACAAACCTCCCTATATCCATCCAGGTGTATGTATTATTCTATTCATTTCATACAAGTACAGTTCATACAGTTTCTGAGCCAGCAAGAAAAAATTATAATTGGTCATTTTTCTCAATTTACCTACCACTGGCCCATCGAGAACTTTATTTTGGACACTAATCGTGTATAACAGAAAATGAATGAGAAGCTTCAATTCAGTGGCTCCAGTTTAGTGATTCAGAGGTACCTGCTTCTCCTCCGAGCCTTAAATCAACCCAGCCTCTGAACACAGACAACAACATCCCTTCAGTGTTTACTGTGACAGTACAATCAGGACAGATCGTATGATATCCCATTATAACAGACCGCTATAATGTTCCCCACATGTCAGGTCACATTGGGATCTGTTTGGCAGGAGTACAGCTGTTATACACACACACACACAGCTGCTCTGTGCATTGGGTCTTGTTCCTCCTGAAAGAGTATTCAACTATGGCACAAACATCTGTTCCTTTAACCTGAAAAACCCCACAATGGTCCTCATGCAAGCCACACTTCATCCCCTAGAGGATTGTGGGAAATGTGGGCACCAGGAGCCAGCCCGTGGCTTTTTCCTCTAAATGATAAAGGACAGAAATGCTGTCAAAGCGCAGCCCGACCCCTGGAGACAGAAGAGCAGAGGAGAGGAGATAGAATGACGGTTGCCTGAGGGCTCGTATCTTAGCGGCCATATTTTATATTTGGCGCCTTAGACATGTATAACACGGGAGTTAGATGCATTTAAGCACCAAAGACAAAGACGCAGAAAATATAAGAGCAGCTGAGTGATCTCATTTTTTAAAGAGCTGCTTTTTGAAGTTGAGGCCATTACCTGTCAGAGTTCAGCCAGAGCGAGGTCTCTTTTATCTCCGCTGTGGTTCGGATGAGAATTTACTGCATCGAGCCGAGCGACCACAAAGAGATACTGCGTGACATGATCATGCTGAATCATCGCTCTCAAAGTCTGCTTAGTTTCAGAAACCGGATTCCTCAAATACTGGATGGAGACACCAAAAATAAATAGTTCATATAATGACTACGTTTTGACAGTGTCAAGTTCAAAGCTGAAATCTGTTTCTTTTCAAAAACAAATGTAATATTTTGTGACATTTTAGAATGAGAAAAAACTGCCAATGAGGTTAGAAACATAAACTTGACTTAAGATATTTTCTATGAAAACATTTTGCTTTCCACTTAAATTTATCTTGTGGTTTAAGGATGTTTGGCTTTTTACCAGAAAACAAGGCAAAAATAAAGATTTTTTCCCAGTGCAGGACATGAGGAAAGACTTCAGAGCTCGCACATGTATTCTAGTTATTCTAGATAATCTTTGTGGGGCACATTACGTGTCAGAGCTTGACCCCAAGCAACACCAACTACGGTATTTTACCAAAAGCAATTCTTACAATTGCAAATTTTAAAAAGTACAATGCATTTTTTTTTTTTTTAAATAAGGTTTCACATTCACTTTCTTTTACTCTTCCCTGGAAGAAGTAAAAATGTGTGTGTGGTTGTCTTCATCCTCATGTGTTATTTATATTCGGCTGTGATTGTCTTCCTGGTGTTTTAGTCGGCTGCCCATCTCCTCCCGAGCCTCCGTTTGATGAATATTTCAAACAGTAAAAATGAATTTAAAAAGGCGCTGCGAGTTGGGTCTCGTCTCCAGAGATGTGCGGATGGCACTTAGAGTGCAGTCGACTCCTCGCTCTGCCAGGCAGATCGTAAGACCTTCTACCCAGCCGATGACCTCCGCTGCATCTACAGCCACAGCCACGTCAGACAGCCTCTTTTTTTGGGTTAGGAGGCCAAGCAGCAGATAAGGGTGGCCAGAATCAGAACGTTAATGCATTGCTTACACTGTAGCACGCTTCACTATTAGTGACTCACTAGTTTCCCCATTATAAAGCAGTGAAATGAGAAAAATGATCAGAAAAGCTTTAAAATCTCAGATTTCTAAGCAACTGGATTCTATTTTTTATTTATTTATTTTAAGAAAATAAAGTGATGTTTCTTGGTTTGGGTTCACTAAATCACAATGTTGTGATTGAAATACATTTGTTTTGTTATTTTCAGAGAGTGTCGTTCAGGATGATATGAATAACTACATCAGTCAGTATTACAGTGAGCCAAGTAGGCTGGAAGTAATTATTTTTTGTTTATATATATATATATATTTTTTGGTTTTTATTATCTTGCATATGACATTCCAAATTATTGTTTCTACTGATACTAGTTTCTCGGCAGATGCCAACTTTTAGATAGCAAGGTGGATCATGGGTCATAAATTGTTGAAATATACAGTATATATGTATAATTTAATATATTGGAGTATGCAAGTATGTATTTAAAAAAAATAGGCAAATGAGATCAAAAATTAAATATTCAATATTTACTTTAAATCAGTGTTTAGTATAATTGAGACTATTATAATTTGTATGAGTAATTTAAATCAGTTTTTATTTTAACATTTTCCGTTTTCATTTTAGTTTTAGTAAATTTGTTGTGTTAGTCATTATTAGCAGTTTTTTTATATGTCTATGTCAAGTTGAACTAAATGAGAAATGTTGACTTGGCAACTAGCTGAAATAGAAAAGGTTTTTATATATTTTGTTTAATTTTAAGTTTATTTTTGGCTTTAAATTTAGTTTTAGTTATCTACAACAACCCTGCTTTAAATTCCCTTGACAATCGACAAGACCAATCTGAAGATTACACCTCATTGTTCATCAAATACACTAATCATTTGATCTCAAAATTCCAAAAGGTCTGGCTAATGTATCAGTTGACCACTGTCACGATGCTTAAACATTTAGAAAGTGAATGAGAGCCAATGTTATACTATCTGTTATACACACAGACATTGGGGTGCCCGACCCTGGTGCACGTGTCATAACCACAGCAGCCATCGATGTCCACCTTCCTACCAACCCCAGCCACTTGCCGCCTTCCCTCGTCAGTGCTGACGGCCCGGGCAGTGGCCAGGAGCGCACGGGCAGCTCTGTAAGTGAAGCATCCAGCACGACCATGTCCCGGTCCAGCTGCAGCTTCACAGCCCGGCAGTACAGCATCAGCAGCCACACACTGGGCTCCACAACTGACTGCAGCTCTACCGTACGGGAAGCCTCCACCTCAGACTACAGCGGCCAACGCTGCTGCCCTCCTCCGTACTGCAGCCCTTTGACCCTCGGCACACAACCAGGTGTCCATGACCCCAGCGCGGTGGTCAAAGAACTGCTCTCTTCCCTGTCTGAGGACTCCTGCCTGGCGCAGAAAGGCAGGGTGGACCCGGTCAACCTTAAATTGCCCAGTCCGGCAGGGTCGGTAAAGGCCAGTCCGGAACTGCAACACAGGGTGAACATATACAACAAGAGAAACCAGGAAAGTCTGGGCATATTCCAGACCAAGCCACTAATTCACCTGCAGGGGACCGAGCCATCTCTGGAGGAGAAGTACAGGCTTATGGAGCCGGCAGATACTCCACTGAGCCATATACCGGACACATAGAGCATGAAGTTTGGGGCGGTGACCACCAAAACCAGCTGAAGCAGCCTCTCTCTTGGCCTCTCTTTCTATATCGCTTACTTACTGGCTGTGTCCGAAATATAAAAAATGGTGACATTACTGGCAGTATCTGGAGGTAGGAAGGCATCAGGGCATATCAGAGTCTAATGTTTGTGGAACGTTCTCTACTGAAAAAGTGTGACTTGTCAAGAGGTTGCTGAGTCAGTGTAAATGACTCTGTCAACACTAGTTCTGGAGAGCCAACTTCCTTGTCCAAATCTGCTCCAACAGACCTTCTTTTGAAGTAATCCAGAACACCTTCGTTGGTTGGGTAAGGTGTGTCTAATAAGGGTTGGAACTAAATTCCGTGTGAAGTCAACTCTCTGGGAGCAGGGTTGGCTACCCCTGCTTCTTTTCACCAGATTTATGTGGATTCCCTTGTTACAAATGGTGCAAAAACACAAGGCTGGAATACACTATGTCTTGTAAAATGGTTAGAGAAAAATATAAATACGCTTAAAGGGTTAGTTCACCCAAAAATGAAAATTAGCCCATGAATTACTCAACCTCAAGGCACCATTTGACTTTCTTCTTTCAGACGAATCCAGTAAGAGTTATATTAAAAATTATCTTTGATCTTCCGAGCTGTTTAATGGCAGTCAGCGGGTGTTGCAGTGCATCAGTCCAAAACAAGTGAAATAAAGCGCATACATCCATAATAAAAAGTGCCTCACATGGCTCCGGGGGGTGAACAAAGGCGTCCTGTAGTGAATCGATGCGTTTTTGTAAGAAAAATAACCATATTTAAAACGAAATAATCAATTTAATCTAGCTTGTGCTCACTGTTGTAAACGGAAGCAGTTCCGGGCGGATGATGTATGAGGTCAGCTTTGCGCATGCGCTGCTCAGAAGTGACGAACGCGGAAACGCAGGGGAGAGATCAAAACAAAACAACGGTCACTTATTAGAAGTACAAAACAATGATTTGTAAAGAAAAATGTCGGAGGATTTCGATTAGATCGCCATTAAACCGTGTGGAAGTCCAAGGACAATTTTTAATAGAACTCCGATTGGATTCATCTGAAAGAAGGAATTCATATACGCACGCCTAGGATGGCTTGAGGGTGAGTAAATAATGGACTAATTTTAAAACTATCTCTTTAACAACTGAGGATCACACTACCAGACTTTCATAGAAACATGATTTGTTGATAGAATACACATGACAAATGAAAACAATATTTATTCTAAAATTTGCTCAAACTATTAAACAAGTTTGATACCTTACAACTGGATGGAATCATATTCTGAAGCTAAAAAAAAATCTGTGCCCCTAGAATCATATTCTGAAGCTAAAAAAAAAAAAATTTCTGTGGCCCCTAGAGAAACAAACAATTATTCTTGAATTCTAGCCACACTCACCAGTCTACAAAATCTGTCAGACTGGTTCTGACTGTGCACTGGCATCCACTCCCCCCAACTGTATATTGGGGCAACAAATTCTAGGCAAAAATCATATAGTTGTATTCCAGCCTTAAGTTTCTGTCAGACTCTGCAGGAAGGTGCCTCTCCATGAGCTGGATTGGACAACCCATCTCCCATCTCAGATGGCCATTGTGCTTTTTACCCCGGTGTTCCCCCAAATCTGTTCCTGTACAAAAGTACAAAAGTACAATAGACATTTTTGAATTCTTCCTACTCAAACACACCCGATTGAACTTTTCAGCTTATAATAGAGACACCAACACCTGAAATAGATAAGTCAGATTAAGACATGCAAAATGTGTACTGTTGGTTTGCATCCAACGCGTCGACTAGCAGCAAAACTAGTTCACCATTCGGTGCGCCCCCTACTACTGAAATGCCTCCATTTGGTCGAAACATTGGACATATCGTTCCCCATTTATGATATCCCACAACCCTGTGTATGTGGTTCAGTGGTTACTTGAAAAGTGTCTGATGGAGCAGTTAAAAAAAAAAAGTAATTACCTACAGAGAAATAGGTGGGTATCAACACATCTGAGGTTAAAAGGTTTTTGAAGCCTGTTTAAAGGGGTCATAGGATGCCCATTTTCCACAAGTTGACAAGTTGTTATGATTCTTTAGGGTCTTAATAAAATTCTGTAACATAGTTTGGTTAAATTTCTCAATGGTAGTGTAAAACAACACCTTTTTACCCCGTCAAAAACAGCTCTTTTCAGAGCATGCAGATTTGTAGCATTTTCCTTTAAATGTTAATGAGCTCTGCTGACCCCGCCCCTCTCTTCCGAGCAGCTCACAGAGAGACAGTTTACTTTAGCTGCATTCATCGTGAAACTTGCTAATTAGAACATTATTAGGAAATGCGATTTGCAAAGATTCGTTAAAAACCTTACACAATTCTTCTGTAGGGAAGCTGGATCACGAATGATTCAACTGGATGGTACGCCAAGACATAGACGCATTTATGTAGATCGGGGGCGCATTCCCTTCAGAAACAATGCGAGTTCAGCGGCTCAGATGTCGGGAGTAAATGACGACTGCTATGTTCATTATTACATCCAACAACAAAACAACTCAATCGCTTAGGAGTCACTGGGATGAGTCGGAAGCCTCATGCGCTCGGACGCGGAGCGGAGAGGGGATACAAGAGCACAGACACAGAGGGAGCACTCAAGGGGCGTCGGAAGCGAATAAAGGGTAGACAAACGGAGGATCCAAGACCACAGTACTAGAAGTGCAAGAGGAACGAGCTAAGCATTGTCAAGCAAATAACTATCGTGGGAGGGGACTGTCTGTGTGACATCACACAGACAGGCATCTTGAGATACTCTCGATTTGAGAAAGGGTTAAAGATTTTAGTAGATAAAAAAAAACCACTGGGTGGATTTTTTTTTATCATTTAGAGGGCAGTGTTGTGACACACATGATGCAAACACCACAGGTACAGGTTACAATACGGACTTGTAAACAAGTGCCATGTGTCGAGCATATTAGGAAGTCCCCTGTTAATCTTGATTCACTCATATACCAGCCATGGAAAGAGGTCAGTGCACTCCAAGGATAGAATCCAAACAACTCTAATCAAAGACCCAGAGGTAAGGGTAAGAGTCTAAGAATACTATGACAATACTATGGGAGTGAGTTTAATCAGGGTTGGGAGCTTGAAAGACTCAAGGCAGTAGCATCCAGGGTCAGATGATGAGGGAACCCTGCACTACACGTTTACCTTCATACACAAAAATATAAAAAATAAACATTATTTTTAAGCTTATACATTTAAGTCCCAAATGCATGGGATTGTAATTGTTAGAATAACATAAGGATGGAAATGGAGATGAAATTGGGAGACAGAGCGCGCGACGACCGAAGTTACGTTTGTTTCAGACACAAAGCCCAATCTTGTCTTTACTGATCTCGGTGGGTGCAAAACAAGAAAAGAAAGCCAAACTACTGATATGCACGTCCAGGTTGCGATGAATTGAAAGAAAGGGGCACAGGAAGTGAGGATAACGCGCTCTGCTACCCGCCTCATGCAACGTTCCTCCTTACAGATGCACATTTCTCTCTCTCTCTCTCACTCCATCTCTGCAAGAGCACTTGAACTGTGTCACTCCTGCCAAAATTGCACAACCTTCCAAGGAGTCAGGAAGCGGTACTTTGGGAGCCATCATTGGAAGATCCTTCAGGAATTTCAGTGTGTCTGTTGGGCGAACAGGCCGAAGTTTGGTGTTGTATTGAAACCAGCAGACACACTCTTTAAGAACGGAATAGACCACAAGGATCGGCGGTTGATGGACTGGAAGACACGTCAGTAAAAGTGCATGTGTTCTCATTCAGGGTGGCATGGGAGGGAGTTTTTATTTGTCGATTTGGTTATTTGTACGAAATGTAACTGACACACAATGTACAGTCCTTTTCCCCCAATGCTGCAGGGTTACATTTGATCCATGTTCAAATGTGTCGAGCTGTGTAATTCAGCCAAATTTCTTACCTTTGCCTTTCTTACATTACTGATGCTGATGTTTGTATTCAAGGTCTATGCGAGAAAAAAAAAAGTGCTAAACTCAAGTATTTTTAAAACATGGAGAGCAAACGATAGGCGTGGCCATTTCAGGTATACAGCATTAGAAGATTTTTATGAGAAATTATGTTTAGAATGTTGTCATATCCCTTAACCTTAACCCCCATCCCAATATAGCATGAGCCTTTGAAAAGATCTATCTGCTTTCTGACTAAGGCAAATTAATCCTGTTATCGACATGGGATTTCACAAACTGACAATGGGAGAGGTTGTCAAGCAATTAAAAGTTGGTCAATTCAAATGTCCAGTGTCTTTTTTTTTTTTTTTAAGTGTCAGGCTTGTGTTTCATTAAAAGAAGTGGTTTAATGTTTACATTAGCTATTGTAAGTACATATAGGTGTTCTGAAGGAAAATCACATTCAGGAGGAGACCATCAGTGGAGTGTTGGCTCTGAGCTTCTTAAGGCAGGCTCCTAGTGAAGTTCTCCAGGTGAGTACAGTCTTCCTGAGTCGTCTCACTTTTTCAAGGCTTCGGTCAACTCAGGTACAACCTAGAAATGGATACACAGATACATAAACTGGCCCAACTCTTTCAACACCCTCACCCTGTTTACACCTGGTATTAAGATGCATTTTTTTTATCCGATACCAAGTGGACAAAACTACAGGGTCTGAAAATGTTTTAGCTAGTCCACTGTCGAACACTTCCAGAGAAAGTTGAAAACGCATTCGACCAGTTTGCTCATGTGCAAACGCTCAAATGTGTTCGAACATCCACTAAAGACCGTCTCCTCTCTGCCTGCTGACTGAATTCTTAAACAGTTTTTTACACCAGTGTTGTTGAAGCGTGTTAGCCAGATGAGCTTTCAAGTCATGAACAAAATGTATAAAGTACAATGTTCTCTTAGCAGTCCTGATTCTAACAAACCCACAGTGTTCGGCCTAGTTTTGTGGCTATCAGAGCATCAACAAAAGCTGCTGCTCTCTGTATCATTTTCCATGGTCTCATTTCTCATTCTAATGTAAATTACGCAAGCTGATTTTGCAATATTAGATAAAAGGCCCATACATAAACCCATACCTAAACACTTCCCTCAAAGAAATCAGAACAGAAGTGGCTGAAAGTGGATAAAATCTACTTGTGATCCGAGTGACTGAAACACATTTTAATACCAGATGTAAACAGGGCCCCTTACAGCAGAACTCATTTGAATCCGTCAAACTTTTCTCCATTGTTTAAGCACCCTAGACAGAGTGGTTGTCATTTGAGAACATCCTGAATTTTTCCTATACGTCGAGTTTCTCATCTAAAACCAAGGTGCTCCCGTATTCCAGAACGCCCTGAAAAACTATAGCATCACCCCAATATGTCCCCGGCTCACTTTTCAATCTAAGGAAGGAGGAGAAAGCCCATACATTTTAATCAGTTACCCGAGGAGTGATCATGTGTAAGTTGATCTGAGAGCCGCCCCTGCTCACCAGCACTGCCCATCATCGGCAATCACTTATACACAGTTTACCTGCACACCTGTGTCTAGCACGCAGCGCCTGAATAAAAGATGAACGACAGGGCAAACACAGGGAAATAAACAATGCTAGCGTTACACGAGGTAAACACCAACAACAGATGGACGTCGTGTGTGTGTGTGTGGCAGCCCTCTGGCACCGTGAACGTGTGTGCCATCTTAAACTATGGCGCGCAACCGGGCGTGTAAAGCTCTGGTGAGAGACGACAGAAAATAAAGGTGAAAAACTACACCCGCACACTTGTGCCGACTGTCAATTACTTTTCTGCTCCCAAAGAAGAAGTTGTGTATAAGGCTTCTGGTTGGAGCCACGAGACGCCACTGATTAATTCAGCAACTCAATAATTCAAAAGTTGCACACTCTTCATTAGGTGGAATAATGCTCCCTGCAAAATTTAAAAGGGAAATATGGGACAGCTTTTTTTGAATCGCTCTGGTTTTGGTTGTAGATGGGTTTTGGCTGAAGAAATGAATACCAGGTCATTTGAAATTTACAACGCTATTAATAATAAACTTGAACGGTACTGCTGATTATCCGAGGCACTGGATTAAAATGTCTCTGATGACCTGATAAGGACCTTTTGTGCAAATGAGATCTGTGTTTTAGAGGAAGAAGACTGTATCTTTCCTGTTACGTATACGTCATCCTTAGTTGGAACTTCAAATGCCAAAAGCCTTCTCCTCCCTGTCCTGAGGAATGGGGCCCATTTTTAGTGATGAAATAAGGAGTTCATGTAGGAAGGTATCTTCATACAGTGTCAAAACAAAAAAAAAAAAAAAAAAAAAAGGTCTCTGGATTTTTCACCTTCATGAGGGGATTTTTTTTTTATAACCATATAAAAAAATGGTCATCCTTTTATGTTAAACATTTCCAATTAATTAATTTAAATAAATTCTTACACTAAATATTACATAAGCTGTTAACAACACATTTTGTATAATTAAACAGAATTTCACCAGTAGGTTTAAAACATCAGAGTTTTACAATATATATATATATATATAAATAAACAAAAAAAAATCAAATCATTATAATAAAATGATATAAACTCTTGTCTGAATGATTATAGGTGATCAAAAAAAATTCCAAAAAACCTTTAGTGATATGAATTCTATTTATAACTACACCAAACAAATTGATTATATTAAAAGATAATTAAACATGAAGCAAAAAAATTACATGAATACACATACATATATATAATATATTTATATATATATATATATAGTAGGTTCACAAATAAAATATGATCTTAATGCGAACAGATATCTCCCACTATGCCATAGTCAGCCACCTGGAAGATGGGGGCTTCTGGGTCCTTGTTGATGGCCACGATGGTCTATAAAACAATTAAGTAAATTATTTAGCGTGGTGGGCTGTATTGAATAGAAAGCCTCTATGGGATGAGCGCTGATGGACTATAGTCTCCATAAACTGACATGAAAAATAATTCCCAAAAAAGTCAATTCCCAGAACAAGCGCAGTAGTAACAAAAAATGCTAACACATTATTCTTGTAAACATCTCATCAACATGAGGATGATGCTCATATATGGAACATATGGATGAAGAAGGTTGTGATGGGCTCTGACAGATAAAGCAGCGCTACCAGAAACTCTATTCCAAAGGTGCAGAATAGAAAATGCAGATGAATTATGGATGCAGGTAAAAAGATACTCCACATCGCTTATAAAACACTCCATTCCAATACACCGTCACACTTAAAAGTGAGTTAACTTAGCATATTCTGGAAATTCTTTGAAACATTGCTGCTCATGGGTAGGGGTTCCTCTGATTGTGGATATTCTCACAGAAAATGATAACTTCTTAGTGTACTACAGTGTGAAGGTGTGTATATATTACTAACTGTACCTTGCTATCTTTCATTCCAGCAAGATGTTGGATCGCTCCAGAGATGCCAACCGCAATGTACAGCTCCTGTAGAGTAACCAAAAAAAGTATTACAATTATTTTAAAAGGGACTTATCAAAATCAGCAATTTCTTGCTCTTTTGAATAAGTCAAATTTTTGACCGCCCATATTTGCATTTCACTGCCTATTCAGAACTCAGCAACTTTGCCTGTGTATGAACGGCCAGTAGTTTTCACATGCAGCTAATTAGCCAATCAAGTACATGACTTTTCTAATCTAAATTACAGTTGTTGTTGTTGTTGTTTTTTTGTTCAAGAAATCAACAATTATAAGTGGATTTTGGGGAGAAAATTATATGCTTACAAAGAATACATCTCCATTAAATTATTATAAAACAATATATTTGTAAAAATAATTTGGTCATGTATATTATACACAGTATACATATATATATAATATATATATATATGTAATAGATAACCATAAATAATATTAATTAAAATCAAAGTAGTATTATGTTAGCTATATACAGTGGGGAAAAAAAGTATTTAGTCAGCCACCAATTGGGCAAGTTCTCCCACTTAAAAAGATGAGAGAGGCCTGTACTTTTCTCATAGGGATACCTCAACTATGAGAGACAAAATGAGAAAAAAAAATCCAGACAAAAGAAAATACAGGTAGGATTTTTGGGATTTTTTAAAGAATTTATTTGCAAATTATGTGGAAATAAGTATTTGGCAATAACAAAATTTCATCTCAATACTTTGTATATACCCTTTGTTGGCAATGACAGAAGTCAAACGTTTTCTGTAAGTCTTCACAAGGTTTTCAAACACTGTTGCTGGTATTTTGGCCCATTCCTCATGCAGATCTCCTCTAGAGCAGTAAAGTTTTGGGGCTGTCGCTGGGCAACACGGATTTTCAACTCCCTCCAAAGATTTTCTATGGGGTTGAGATCTGGAGACTGGCTAGGCCACTCCAGGACCTTGAAATGCTTCTTACGAAGCCACTCCTTAGTTTCCCGGGCGGTGTGTTTGGGATCATTGACATGCTGAAAGACCCAGCCACGTTTCAACTTCAATGCCCTTGCTGATGGAAGGAAGTTTTCACTCAATCTCACGATACATGGCCCCATTCATCTTTCGTTTACACGGATCAGTCGTCCCGGTCCCTTTGCAGAAAAACAGCCCCAAAAACATGATGTTTCCACCCCCATGCTTCACAGTAGGTATGGTGTTCTTTGGATGCAACTCAGCATTCTTTCTCCTCCAAACACGACAAGTTGAGTTTTTACCAAAAAATTATATTTTGGTTTCATCTGACCATATGACATTCTCCCAATCCTCTTCTGGATCATCCAAATGCTCTCTAGCAAACTTCAGACGGGCCTGGACAGGTACTGGCTTAAGCAGGGGGACACGTCTGGCACTGCAGGAGTTGAGTCCCTGGCGGCGCAGTGTGTTAATGATGGTAGCCTTTGTTACTTTGGTCACAGCTCACTGCAGGTCATTCACTAGGTCACCCCGTGTGGTTCTTGTGATCATTTTGACCCCACGTGAGATCTTGCGTGGAGCCCCAGATCGAGGGAGATTATCAGTGGTCTTGTATGTCTTCCATTTTCTAATAATTGCTCCCACAGTTGATTTCTTCACACCAAGCTGCTTACCTATTGCAGATTCAGTCTTCCCAGCCTGGTGCAGGTCTACAATTTTGTTTCTGGTGTCCTTTGCAGCTCTTTGGTCTTGGCCATGGTGGAACTTGGAGTGTGACTGTTTGAGGTTGTGAACAGGTGTCTTTTATACTGATAACGAGTTCAAACAGATGCTATTAATACAGGTAACGAGTGGAGGACAGAGGAGCCTCTTAAAGAAGAAGTTACAGGTCTGTGAGAGCCAGAAATCTTGCTTGTTTGTAGGTGACCAAATACTTATTTTACCGAGGAATTTACAATAATCCTACAATGTGATTTTCTGGATTATTTTTCCTCATTTTGTCTCTCATAGTTGAGGTATACCTATGATGAAAATTACAGGCCTCTCTCATCTTTTTAAGTGGGAGAACTTGCACAATTGGTGGCTGACTAAATACTTTTTTGCCCCACTGTATATATAAATTCTGGCAATCATGTATGATATTTACTAAAATCAAATAAAACATTATTTTTCATTATTTAATTTCTAAACATTTAACATTATTAAGAGATTTAAAGCAAATCAAATTATTTCTCTCATTTATCTAACAAACATATTACATACATAATATATTATTCTCTCTTCACATGCAAAACTAGCCAGTTATGAATCCCTTGTGACAGGAAGCTCATTTAATATGCCTTCAGAATCATAAATGCACAAGCCTGATTGGCTGACGCCCCCGGCAACAATATGGTGTGCCATGTTTCAATTAGCAGCACTTAAAATGAACGGCACTGGGTTTAAATGAGGCTGGTGCTTAAAATTAAATCATGAGCTAGACCCCTGCTTGCATAATATACAGAAATGTGACTGAAAACCCTCAACAAGCGGCAATTTAGCCACGTCACAGGTTGCTAACGATACAATAACGAAGGATGTTTAAAGCTGTAAATCTGAGCTAAACCGAGCAGGATCTCGGCATTGGCACAGAAGCACTCTGCTGACCTCCCGTCCCAGAGCACAGGCCACAACATCCTCACAATTACTCAAAAGAGGAGCACTTGGGGGATGTGGCAGGGAGCTCCCCCTCGCCTCCACCCTTGTCCCGAGGGAGTGGTACATCAGTGGCTCTCAGCTTAATGCACTGCTCCATGAATATTTCAGTGCAGTTTAATGTGGCTGCGGCTCTCTCCCGGGGGCCAACGCTTCAATTTGCGAACATGCGGCCGGCCGGAGCACTAAAAGCCAGTGGGAGAGGAAGGAGGGCAGGGCTGGTGTTTCAGATGGGCTGAAGTGATGGTGACCCGCAAATATCTCAGTATCCACAGGATGGAGGAGGTTGTAGTGGGTGGTGGATAAAAGTTTGCTGAGTATTTCTTGTATTTATCAGATAACTGTTGCTAAGCATCTAAAAGCAAATATGATCTTTGATCTCCTCCACCTCCCCATTTACTTCATAACAAATTAAAATCTTTTGTTGTTGTTTTTTTAAATCTTTCTTTAAAATTAGCACCTGCGGGCTTTCACATTGAGCAGCATTAACTACACAGAGCCATTGTTCACTGACGAGCTGCGCAAAAAATTGCGCAAATATGAACGCGGTTTTGCGCAGCTCGTCAGTGAACAACGGCTCTGTGTAGTTAATGCTGCTCAATGCGAAAGCACGCACGTGATGGAGATTTACCGCTGATTACAGAACCGGCTTTCTGACAAGATGCACATTAAATATCGCATGCGATTTATCGTGCAGCCCTATTTAAAATGTAATTTCTCCACCTCTGTTGACGTCAAAGGCTGCACAGCAGAGGAAAAATCGTATTAACCAAAGATATCAGTCTAACGTCTCATGTTTTAATAAAATCAACTCCTGCCCTAATGTATTTTTTGCTGAATGTTTCAATACACAAGAAACAGAGTCTGTGACATTACTGAAGTTGGCACTTTACAAGTATAGGGCACAAAACATGGCCCAAATGTCTTGAAATCCTATTATGCGGTGCTATTTTTTATTTTTTCAACAAATGATCTGTGAAAGATGGTTCAGAATATGTTAAATGGCACCCTAAATATTACAAACTAAACTAAATTATTACAAGAGCAAACTAAATGTTAAATACTGGTTTGAAACTTGAAATAAATAAATAGTTTTTGTTAAATGTTTTGAAATAGATTTTCTGCTTTCATATTAATTTTACTTACAGTTTTAATAATTTTTAATAAAGTTTTTGTGATTTTCAACTCCACATCATACTTAAATAGTTGTAGTTGCAGCATCATGGTGCACATCTTTAAACATGTATTTTACATAAAAAGCAGCAAAAAATCCAAATCATCAAAACCTGACCCTGAGGGCTAAAAGATTTCGATTAACCACAAAAGGCACACTCAATCGACCCAAAACAACACTCATCCATCTTGACTCAAGTTCGTTTCACTGGACTCTTCACTGGCAGAACTCATTCGGGACTTGTTCAGGGTGAATACTAATGCACAACAGTCAGGTTGCGCTTGACAAGCTTGTCAAAACATTTAGAGAATTGGGTTTGGGGCTGATTTGCCCGGTTTGAGCTCAGGGCGGACCTGTGTGGTGCACGACTCTACTAATGGCTCTGGTAAATCATTTAGAAGCCGGAATGTGCCATTAACTACATCGCAACGCCTCAAAGCTCCGCTAATGTGTGGATAATGACAGCGGGGAGGTCCCACTCGCAGCGGATGATGGAAAATTACGCTTTTTAAAGGGCAACACAGATCCATCTTTCTGGACTCAAACAGAAACAACAATTAGATGTTGTTGTATTCAAAGTCAAGATGGTTTATCAAGTCTAAAAAGCTGGTGGGTTTGTAACTTTGAGAGAATTAGCGTGCATGTGATGGACTGTAGGACACATGGAGAAATATGACAACTGGTTTTTGACGGCGGTACTTACAGGAGCCACAATCTTTCCAGTCTGTCCAACCTGCATGTCGTTGGGGACATAACCAGCGTCAACTGCGGCTCTGGAGGCACCGACTGCAAGAACATTTTGGTGGTTTCATTTTAAATTCACGTAGCTTGATAAAAAACTAACACTAAAACAGAACCTAGAGTAAAAATCAACAAAACAAACAGCGTACCGGCTGCGTTCAGCTTGTCGGCGAGGTCGTAGAGCAGTTTGAAGTTCTCGCCGTTCTTCAAGCCCCTCCCTGTTATGACAGAAAGACGGCAGATGGGCATAAAATATGAAATTACTGACAAGGTTATGACTCCAGTAGGATCGATACCGTCTCGGTTTACTATTGATTTTCTGAGCAAAGAAAAAAAATGCCTGGAAATTTCTAGGGAATAACCAACATCATGACCTACGGCTCAAACAAACAATGAACGTAAACACAAAGATGATGTAGTCTCTGTGGAAAGCAGTTTCAGTTTATTGTAATTTATTGATGTTATTTTTCTTTGAATAAGCAATAAAATATGAGAGTTTCTGCTTTATTGCTTTTAGAAATCAATCAAGCTTAGTTTATAATAAAATATTCCAATACAATAAGGTAAATAAAATGCAGTGAAAAGCAAATTACATGATATCTAGATTTTTTTTAAATAATTTTATAAATGTATTAATTTATTTAGTCATACCAGCCTCAAAAAGGTGGCAAAAATGTAATAATAATACTACAATATACAACGTACAATTCTTACATTATAATAATTCTGTAAAATTCAAACTTAATATTTGATTAAATACTTATACGGATCAAAATGAATGTTATAATGAATAATTGTAATTGACTGTTGTTATTTTTCTGAAAGCAATAAATAAGGGTTTGTGTCTACAGGTTGTTTAGAATAAAATATCCTAATAAAAAAATTTTTTTTTTAATAATTACATGGTATCCTTCTGCTGTGTTTTTATTTATTTATGCATGTACTTATATATGTATCTATCTATCATAAAAAGCTATATTCATGGTAAAAATAAAAAAGCAATAATACAATATACATGGAAGTTTCATACAACATTATGATAATTATATAAAATCTTTTCATATTTGATATATCTAAACACACACAGAAAAGAAGATTTATCAGAAGATATTCCAGAGGAATTATGGGAAAGTATCTTATACAGGGTACATTCCTCATCTTTATGTGCCAATCATGGATGGATCCAATGCAAAATACTCCACCGCACTCATTGGACTAAGGTCAGACTATCTAAAATTTACTCAGATGTTGATCCTATCTGTGACCGTTGTCGTCAGAGTCCCGCAACCTTGGCACATATGTTCTGGTTCTGCCCAAGTTTACATGGATATTGGGTTCAAATATTTGAGACAGTATCTCAGGTAGTTGGGATAATAATCAAACCTGTAGCGATAACAGCACTCTTCGGTACACTTCCCTTACCAGTTCATCACATAGGTTACAAGGCAGATTTTGAGGCCTTTGTAACACTTCTGGCTAGACGTTTGATTCTAATGCATTGGAAATCATCTATGTCGCCTACCCACTCAATGTGGATTAAAGCGATTTTTCACTTTATCAAACTGGAAAAGATTAGACATTCACTGAAGGGCTCATCCAAGAACTTTTATAAAAATGTGGGGCTTTTTTCTTGAGTATATGGAAACGTATACCCTCCTGCTCAACTGAAAATAATGATTTTATTCAATTTCCCCCTAGTGGGTGACCACACTTGTATTATGTAGTGTTTAATAATAATAATTATTTTTCTCCATTACTTAAACTGGCACAAGGCAGAATAGTGTTATTTATTTATTTATTTATTTATTTTTTGGGTGGGGTGGGTGTGCTGAGGGTAATTTGTTTTTTTTTGTTTTTTGTTTTTTATTTTTGTTTTTTTTTTTTAGGGGATAACTAATTGCGCTTTAACTACTTGGGGATAATTGAATTGTATCTGGTTATTTGATAGTTTCTTAGTCTCCTTTTTTCTTACTCGGAGCCCTTTTCTTTATGTACCTAGTGGTTAAACTGTTTATTTAAACTGTGTTGTGAAAGAATTTGAAAAATTGTAATAAACTTGAACTTTGTACAATAACGGAGCTAAAAAAAAAAAACATAACAAAATATATATATAAAAGTATAAAGATTTATACACACACCAACGACACACACACACACACACACATAAAATTTCCCCAAGTGAAAACCAAAAACATTTCAAGATAAAATCATTGTCTAGTAACATTAAAAGCAGTACAGGCCAGTAAAATATGGAGGTACCTTACTAAAAAAAAAAGAGATATTAGTGACTCTTCTGCTTGAAAAAGGGTGAAGTGATATAGGTAGGTGAACAGATTATCATAGCATAGCTGAAACACTGCACTGACCAATCAGCATTTGAGAGTGAATACACATTCTGTAACATGCATTAGTTAATATTAGGACACTTTCCTGTAATGTCCAATGGATGATTGTGGTTCATGTGCGAGGTTCTTACCTCCAGACACCACGACTTTAGCACTGGTGAGTTCTGGACGGTCACTCTTGGTTAGAGTTTGTTCCAGCCACTCAGAGACCCCAATAGGGGCAGACGGAGAGACTGCAAAAGCAACAACATCTCGTGAGGAGACGTCCAAATAAACAGGCCGAGTTGTTCCGAAATGCCCTTTACGATCCCTTTAAAGCCAACGTTTAAACAAACTAGCCCATCAAAACCTCGCAGCGGAGTGGAAGATTATATACAAGACTAAATACTATAAACCTTTGTGTGTGGTATCAAAGTCAGCGTGACCTTAAAGCAAAACATGAACAAACAACAGTGTGCTTAACTTTATCAAACGACTCAGTACCTTCCTCTGAAGAGGCGCTGCCCCCCTCCACAGCCGCAGGTTCAAAGGAAGTGCCTCTAACGGTGAAGACCTTGACGCTTTCATTGCACTTGACTGTGCAGAGGGCATTTCCTGTGAACGAAAAACAGGAAAATAGGTGTTTGAAATGACGAGAAATATTCTTAATAGCAAAACTTATAACAAAAACTACATTCTAAAAAAAAAAAGAAAATATATATATATATAATATATATATATATATATATATTAAGATATAAAAATACAATAAAAAATTAAACATTAATATTAATTAAATAATGACATTAAAATCACGTTTTAATTTTAATGGCCTCCCAGTATGAAAAAAGCTTGATTATTTTTTGTTAAAAGGAGCTAGATTGTCACTATATAATAGCTTGTATTAAGGTCATTAATACACATTACTACATTGTATAATGAAAAACATATCATCATAAATTGTCCATTTTAATACTTTTCAGATCATTTAAGAAAATGAATTAGAAATCATATGCACAGAACCTTCAAGGATCCCCTGGTTGAAAACCTTGGATATAAATGATCACCACACGTGGCAAACCACCGCTTTTCATTTGATGTTTCGCAAGAAAAACATTTATATCTGATTTAAAATAACATTTAAATAAAAGAGTCTCATAAATAATATATTTTACACAAATGCTTTGTGCTTGTCAAAGATAAAGTGGCCGGAGTAATTAGGAAGTATTTATTGCAGTAGATTTTATGGATGAGAATCGGTGAACAGTAAAAATAATACATGCAAAGTGGGACAAAAAGGCTCCAGGGTCCCCCATTAGATTTAAAAATGAAAATATATGATTTGTTTCAAGTCAGCGTGAGTCATTGCTCGTCTCCATGCACGATGACCAGACTCCTAAATCACAAACAACGAGAAGGATATGGAACAAACTAGGAAGGTTATTTGAAAGCAAACAGGTTTAAAGCAAGCATTTCATTGAGAAGTGCTACTGGTGCATTCGTTTTTTTGTTTACCAGCGTAAATGGTCCTCACAAAGGTGTCTGGAGATTTGATCTCAATGATATCTGAAATGGGAGCCACATCCAACTTGGCAGCCACTCTTGGAAGGAGATTCTACAAATAAAGATACACACACACCCTTATTAAAGACAAACGGATGTATCTGAAGCTCTTGGATTAAGTTCAAGCCATTAAAACATGTCCATCCTTATCTACAGATGTGGTCAAATTTGATTTGTTTGGAAATAGCATTATTTCAGCAGGCATTGATCAAAATCCAGTTTCACCGCGTGTCTGAAAACTTTGGCCATCCTGCATCGCAGACGGAATAAATATCGCTGAGTCTGAAAAAGAGCTCCAAGTTATGTCTGGAGGTGAAAAATATTGCATTGTGCTAATTCAAGTGTTTTATATAGTGACATAATGAAACCAAATCCACCACTTAAGAATCCATCAAATAAAATACATTTAGCCAGTGAGGAAATTGAGACTAATACATCTCTTTGGTCTGGGGTTAGGCTACATAAGATACTGTTTAATGTATTACAATTCAATTTAAATACCATTAGATCTGCTGCCTGACAGTTTGGCTGTGGAATGACAAATAACCGTGCATATAATAGAGCCGCACTTATTGAAGACGGACTTCTCCCACTATTCCAAAAGTAAGAAGCCTGATAGGGGCTCGGCCGTATGAGACTTTCTAATTTATTTCCCATTTGTGCTTTTCGCTTTGGGAAATAATCAAATAACCACAAAATCCTGCATTAAGCAAAGCATAACTACACTAATAACTGATGTGAACACGTGGAAAATAAAAAACGCTGTTTTGCATTTTGATCTGAACAATATTCATCATCAAAAAAAAAAAAAAAAAAAGGCAATTTTGTACAGCCTGATAAAAGTTATTTCATCAGATTGTCAATTATGTCATCAAATAAAAAAATATATAAGGCAAAAATACATACACCAATTTAGTTTGATCTGATAAAAATTCATCTTCAAATAAAAAATACAAACAAGGCAAAAAAAGTATGTCAAATTAGCTTGATCTGATCAAAACAATCAAAGCAAAAACGTGTGACATTTTTACAATTTGTACAAAGTTTATCATCAAACAAAAAAGATCAAGGCAAAAACATGTGGAAGCTTTGTTCAATATGATAAATGTTCATCGTCAAATAAGTTCAAGTCAAAAATTTAGTTAAAGTCATAAAACCAGATAAAAGTTTACGATCAAACACAAAAACATCATAATGTTTAACAAAAAAAGATAAGGCAAAAATATGTTCATTTTATTCAATTTGATATCAAATAAAATAGTTCTATTTAATAACAACTTGTCATTTTGTTCAGTCTGATAACAGTTTGTCATTACAATAAAAACATAACCACAGTATTATTTTTAACATTCAAAATAGACTGTTGAATAAAACCATAAAATAATGATATAATAAAATCATAACTGTTATACACATGCTTTTTTAATGCATTTAGACTGCTATTTTACTCTGACAATTTTAGGCCTATTTGTTCCATCTGATTAATTCACTCCATTTAAATGGACTTTAAATAGCTGACAAAAGGTTTCAACTACGATTAAAGCAAATTAAAATGCTAATATTATACATACATGCTCAGTACATGCGATCTCATATAGATGCCTCTTTAAAAAACCTAACCACAGTGTTATTTTTCCCACAGTGTGTAAAGGACACAGGATGGCTAAATGATAAAGACAACAGAACGTCACCCTTTCAGCCCAACGTCCTCAACTTCTGCCTTGGATTTACCTTTCCGAAAGCAGAAGCTCCCGCACAGATGTGTGTGAAGCTGAACTGTTTCTGGGTTGCCAAGATGAGAGGCGTCAGCTCCTCTGTGAAAGAAAGTTTTTCATTTAAATCACTCATTACCTCCTTCCCTCACCTGTCAGACGTTTTATGCAAAGTTACTTGTGTAAATCTTCCATAAAGAATAGTACAACAATCAAATACTTACGAAATTTAAGAACAAAACAAATTTAAGTAGGGCTTACCTGGCAATAAACCTTTGTAGGCTTCATGTTGAGCTACCAGAACTTTCTTCACCCCTTGAACTTTGGACAACTGCTCTGCAACCTGTCCAGAAACCCATAATCAGGCCCCTGAAATCACTCTTTCAAATTGCTACACATAAATCAATGTGCTTGAGCAGATAATACCTTTGCACAGTTTGTTCCAGCAACCAAACAGGACACATCACTGCCGAGTTTCGTAGCAGCGGTGATGGCGTTCAGGGTGATGGGGGTCAGCGTCTCATTATTGTGCTCGGCAACTACCAGAGTACTCTGAAACCTCTGAAGCAGACCAGACTGGAAAGAAAAAAATAGGTTTGGTTAACTACTGGATCTGATACAGTAAGATATAAATATCTGGCCAGCGCTTTCACCCAAATAACTGATATGAGGTTACTATGTAATGCAGTGCAGCCAGACATTGTTCTGCAGCGCACAGAGGTCATCAGAAATCTGAGACATAGCAGGGATCTGATACTACCTAGGATCTGACCTAATATATTAACATATCAAATGCAATGTAGGTCACATTTTAAATGCATTGTAGGTCAAGCAGTTACTTAAAGGGATAGTTCACCCAAAAATGAAAATTCTGTCATCATGTACTCACCCTCATGTCGTAGGAAAAAAAAAATACTATGGAAGTCAATGGCAACCAGCAACTGTTTGATTACCAGCAATCTTCAAAATATCTTCTTTTGTGTTCAACATAAGAAAGCAACTCATGCAGGTTTGGAACGGCATGAGGGTGAGTAAATGACGAATTTTCATTTTTGGTTGAACTATCCCTTTAAGGACAGTGAAGAGGTTTCATAATGCACTGTTTACATATTGCATAACCTTGACAGATAATTAGCAAGCTCTGTTTATTACCTAATCATATACCAAGTGTCATGACAACATGTCACGTTTATTACATGTTGTTCAGAAGGTCAATACTTCTGTTTATAGCTATAAAAAGAAGCAAAACTATGAGAATATATGAAACTTGTCGTTTAGACGCCTAGCTAGCATCCTGTACAACCATGAAAAATATGTTAGCAAAGTAACCAAAACATTTGACATTGCGCTTTAACGCTCACATTTCAAAAACAACACAATAAAACAAGATGATATGGTAAAGAACTGCAGTTTAGTAACATATTGCCTAACTTCTGCTGAACTGAATGAGTTAGCCAGCGTGCTAAGCTGTTCATTTAATAGTATTTCTGTCTAGAAGGGACTCTACGTTAGAGAGCACAAATAACAGCTTTAAAAGGAAGTGCGCACTGGCTATTGTGTCGTTTCGACGGATTTGTCTTACCAGCTGCCGGAGATGTGTCTTGTTTATTGCTTTGAGCATGATTACAGCAGCACACTGTCCCTGCTTTAGTAACAGGGGATAGAGGTTAAGTTGAGTTCTCGCGAGACTTTGCGAGATCATAAGAGACACCCCCCTCTTGAGTATAAATCAGTTTGTAACAGCTCGAATGTGGTTTTCTTGGTGGTAACATTTCTCAGGATATGTGCGTATAGTCAAATATATATATAAATGTATAAGAAAATAAATAATCAATAAAATGTTAGTAGAGACGGAACTGTCTAATAGCAGAGTGGGCGGAGTCGGTGTGGATATTTAATTAGGAGGTGTGGTTTAATAGCTTTGATAATCTGTGGAGCTTCTAGTTCAAGTCAAGAAGAGTTGGCACTTGGTACGGAGACTGTAAACGCAGCAGGGTCCACTGGACCGAGGGTTGCATTTTTATGACTTTATTTATGATTTTCTATTATAGGCAGTGGTCATTTTTGGAAACAGCCAAAAATGCACTGCAAGTTTTCTGTCAAATTTTGAAATGAATATGAGCTTTTTTCAGTGTTTTTAGAGGTATGATTATTATTAACTTTTGTTTTTTGTTTGTTTGTTTGTTTTATTTACTACTTTTATGTAAGTCATTTATTGATTTGACATGATTATTTATGCTTTGTATTCACGTGCAAAATAATGATTTGTTTTTTAAGTTGAAGACAAAAGAGAACGATGGAGATTATTTATTTTTTATTATTTATGGAGATTATTTATGTTTTATTATTTATTATGACTTTTTGGATTTACTGTAGTAGTTATTAAAAGAAGAATTTAACGTTCGAGACTGCTCAATAAAATTACACAATAAAATAGTTTTTAAAAATCATCATCAAAAAAAGAAAACTGTTTTATTCTGGCCATTTTTAGGCCTATTTGTTTGAACTCATTCCTTTGAATTGACTTTATAAATAGCCGACACCACAAAAGGTTTTCAACTAGGATTAAAGCACATTTAAAACACTAATATTGTGTTCGGTACATCATGCAATCTCATATGTCTCTTCTCGACCCCCTCATGGAGACAACATGGTTTCTTAGTAAAGCCTAAATGAAATGCATTTCTTTGCTGGGTTAGAGGTCAAAGTGAAAGGTGAGGTTCGACCCGCGGTCACTGAGAGTGAGTGGATTAACAACACGACTTTGATTGTCCGAATCATTTTCAGGGTGCAATAAACGAAATGATTCATTACGGTTGCTTTTAAAATATGTGTGTAGGCATACTTTAATCCACATTAAACATGCCGGAGGAGAAGTGTTTATCTATATCGAAGTACAAATATGACAAAAATGGACAGAGTAAAAGATTTAAGTTGAATTAAGAGAGAAGCACGAATGATTCGCAATACAATTTTAGAGTTTAATTCAAGGTGCGTATCGTTTAAGGAGACAAATAATTTCAGTCATTTTCAATAGAAGCAGAAATAATTAAATATAGGCTATCCGAAAAATGTAAGCTAGATTTCATGTAGGTCAATGATGGTAAATTTGGTAGGCTAATTACGCACAATTAATCGGTCAATAGATGAATCGGATCTGAAACATGTTTTATTCGCAGCCAAACTAAACTGTCGAAATTCCTTAATAGGCTCACTCCAAGTTTTTTCTAATAGCCTACTCTGCACTGCTGTAATTTAGCAATGTTGTTCAAGTTAATTAGCCTACACTCCTTTCCACCTAAATTACAGGCTTGGAATGGCAAAGATGTAACTGATTATGAACATATCAAACAATATGCGATGTTATTTTGACGTCCAGGAGGGGGCCCACTAGAACACAAGGACTTAAATTAATATGGATTTACCCATACGGACATTCTTTTCAAAGCAACGAAGACGAAATATCTATGAGTTCCTTTGTTTTGAGAAAGTGCTAATGTTGGAGACTATTTTAAAATGAATTAATATATATTTTAAAACCTTATTCTAGCTTTATTTTATGTTATAGGCTAGGTAGGCTACTTTAATCAAATGCAGTTTAAACCCGCAAAACATTTCACTTGTAAAATAAATCAAAGGCTTTAACGTTAATATGTTCGTTCGTAACGTTAAACACTCGCATGCAGTGACTGCACACATTGTTCTTAAAACTGGACTTAAAACATTCCCTGTTTCATGAATTTCAGCTACTTTTCGTGTTTGCTCGTTCACTGCAGTAGCTACTTTGTGCTGTTTCACAGTTATGTTTGGACAGACAGAAGTGTGAGTTTAATCTTCAGCTCCTCGGTATCCAATATTCAAAGCATCTCGCGAGGTCGGATCTCCGCGAGCGTGGTCCAGGTTTGCATGTGACGTCAGAGCCCGTGTCTGTGTGCTGCTCTTCTCTGTGTGCTGCTCTTCGGCCAGAAGTTATTAGTCAGCTCGGGACGAGGCAGTTTCCCATTCCATTTCCTCATCTGGAGCCTTCTGCCTTAACCCTCCTGTATGGTGGATATTCTACCCCATCCTTCTTTCTTGGGTGATATGGGGGATCATTCAAAAAGTAAGTGCTGGATGTTCATTTGACATGTTTTTCGTCATTGCACGAGAAGTTTGAATAGCGTTTATGCAAAATTAATTTTTAACTATTATAATGAAGAAATCGACATTTTTTGGTCAAGCGACATTCAAAACGAGGATGCATGCATGAAACATGAGCTCTAATGTAGCCTATAATTTCCCTATATATTTACACGACGCTGGTGTTTTGCGGGACTGAATAGGGGTGCAATCGGTGGACATTAATCCCTGCTTTCCACATCCAGAGAAGTCTGGAATCGCCATGTGTGTCGGCTGTGGAAGTCAGATCCATGATCAGTACATCCTGCGAGTGTCCCCGGACCTGGAGTGGCACGCAGCCTGTCTGAAGTGCGCAGAATGCAGTCAGTACCTGGACGAGACGTGCACTTGCTTCGTCCGAGACGGCAAGATTTATTGCAAGAGAGATTACGTACGGTACGAGCCACTCTATATTTGTGATTTCACAGCTTTGGAATTTCGTCGAGGCCCTCTTTTTCACAGATTCCCGACCCAAACAGATCTAGAGATATGGGAAAACTCTGCAATCGCGTTTTTACCATGAACTAACTAATAAAAAGCCGGTGTTGCGAAGGTAAAAGTAGCCTACAGATTACAATTATATTATTACATTAGGCTATGCTACTATACTATATAATATAATTGTAGGCTAAATATAATAGCTAAGATATTTAGCGGAAATTGTCATTCTTTTTCAGCAAAATTCCAAGCATGTAAATATGGCTTGAGTGTTTGGTTTATACTGTATATTACAGTCATGTTTGATTTAGGCTTGCCATGCTTGTTTTCTAGTACAGGTGTTTGTTCAGTTTTGTTTTGAAGTTTGCTTTGTAAAGAAATATAATTCCGTTGGTAATACTTTATGTAAAGCCTGTAAGGGTATTCTTGATGATGCAATATAATGTGTTCATTTTGTCGAATAGGCTACACCTTATTATAGGATATTAAATGCATGCTCAAATAAATATAGGCTATGAAACCTCAGATATAGCTACTATAACGTATAAGGTGTAAAGACTAATGCATCAAAACAATTGTCAGACACTCAATGTTAGAATGTATACTCTTTAAACTCCTTTGCGCCCAGAAATAAATGCGTAAGCCTATACTGCGCTTACAAATATTCATGAAAGAATAAATGCATGTTTTATAATGTGTATTACTGTTTTTATAATGCATTAAATGCTTTAAGAAAAGAGTATCGTTGTGTACGATCCGTGTTTCTCGGCCTTGTAATAGCTAGCTATCAAGCTGAGGTGGGATGAACGATTTTGGAAACGAACACTAAAATAAGAAAAGGTTTCTTCTGGAAATCGCAGGTTATTCGGGATCAAATGCGCCAAATGTAACACCGGTTTCTGCAGCAGTGACCTGGTGATGAGGGCCCGGGATAACGTCTATCACATGGAGTGTTTCAGATGCTCGGTGTGCAGCAGGCATTTGCTCCCGGGAGATGAGTTCTCTCTGCGGGACGAGGAGCTGCTCTGCCGGGCGGACCACGGGCTGCTGATGGAGCGCGCTTCAGCCGGGAGCCCCATCAGTCCCGGAAACATTCACTCCAACAGGCCCCTGCACATCCCAGGTAGCAGTAATAATACTATTATTAATCAAATTAATCATTATAATGATCATAATTACAGTGCCTAAGTAACACATTTAAATTCGGGAACTCGTAATTAAAAGGCCTAATCCGGGTGCTAGGCTAATATATTATTACCATAATAATATATACATCATATTATTATTATAATACATAAATACAATAACAATAATAGGCGTTGTGTGACATAATACCCTTACTACATTGTGAGATTCCCGTCTTTAATTCTGTGTGCTACAGCTAATCAGCTTGTGAACTGTGTTAACAGACGGAACCGAGTAGCTCGTGTTCTGTGCCTGCAGGCCAGTCTGAAGAGATTTGTTTTCAGTCCCTGATGGCAGACTTGCAACTGGCTGAGATTGTTTGAGGATATTCTTGATTGAATTAACATGAGCTGAAATTAATCTGAAACCGGTTATTGGCATAATGGTTTGAAATTATGGCCGCAGCGTTTAACTAGTGAACAGCGTTTTTCTTAGTTTATTATGTTTTAATAAAAATGAATTGCAGTAATATTGCGATCTTCTAAATTAAGATCTGTTATTAGGCTATATAGACAGAATTTTAAGTGTTGGCTGTTAGCGTGGTGAGATATCAGTTCTGAAAATTTGTTTTATTTTTTCCTTTAAATACATTATTGATTAGGCGTAAGATTTATATTTCGAGCTAAAACTGCCTTTAGATGATTTGACTAAAATAACCCGTGCAAATGGTGAACTGTCTAATGCTTTGATATCTGATTGACTTAAAGCTTAAACAGCATTAAACCATAGCCTACAAATATTCTGTTCGATTATGTGTCACTGCTTAACCCTCTTATTACTCTGCAATATGGTGCACTTATTGCATGTTATACTTTTATATCCTATGTCGATCCTTGAACATTTTGCACATTCAGCAAAGTTGAGAGCATATTGAAAGCCCTATGGTGTTTGGCTACAGACCGATGTGTGTATGCACAATTTAACCTTCAAGCGTGCTCTTCTGCAGTGCGTCTGAATAGTGAAATCACCTCTTAAGCCGAAAAGTGATTTATACGCCTTTTATTCGCAGAACCTGTGCCACTTCGACAGCCAGCTCACCGGAACCACGTTCATAAGCAGTCTGAGAAGACCACGCGTATTCGGACAGTATTAAATGAAAAGCAGCTCCACACTCTCCGGACGTGTTATAACGCAAACCCGCGTCCGGACGCGCTAATGAAAGAACAGCTCGTGGAAATGACCGGCCTGAGCCCACGCGTTATACGAGTGTGGTTTCAAAACAAACGCTGCAAAGACAAGAAGAGGTCCATTCTGATGAAACAGCTACAGCAACAGCAACACAGCGACAAAACGGTAGGAATATACATTTTGCAGGCAACCCTAATGACAGAAAAATATCTCTACAAGCAGGTTTAATTTCTACTCTTCAAATAAAGTTTCTTCAATGTTTTTTTTTTTGGAGCACCTTAGTAGAGAATCCAATTTTATTCTTTATTATTGAACTGGCTGTAAGCTATTTCGGAGATTAAAAAAGTTATTGATGTTACATAACAGGTTTTTCGGCTTCTTATCAGGCTAGTTCTCGTCTGTCGTTTATTTTTTAAATGGACATGAACGATAGCTACATGCCTACCTACACTCTTAAAACAGTTTCCAAAATTGGGTTTTCCCAGCGATGCCATAAGAACCATCTTTCAGTGAACAATTCTTAAAATAATTTTTTTTTTCTTGGTGTAAAGAACATTTTAAGAATCTAAAGAACCTTTTCCACTAAACAACATGTTGTGCAATAGAATGGTTCCATGAATGTTAAAGGTTCTTCATGGAACTACTGATGCCAATAAAGAACCTTTAGTTGTAAAAGTCTGATGTCTGTCTATCTATCTATCTCTGCACTAAAGCACTTTAGTTGTTCATAATATACACTTTACAAAATGAGATGAGACTATATTATCGCATATTGATGTGATGTTTTAAAGATTCTGAACATCTATGAAATCCCCCCCGAAGTGTTAAGCTTCTTTGAAAATTGAAATACGATAGCTGTGTGTTGCTAAGGTATCTCCTCTACCTTTCTGCAGAATCTTCAGGGTCTCACGGGAACGCCTCTGGTGGCAGGCAGCCCGATTAGACATGACACCACAGTCCAGGGAAATCCTGTGGAAGTTCAAACCTATCAGCCTCCGTGGAAAGCCTTAAGCGAATTTGCCTTACAGAGTGACCTGGACCAGCCTGCTTTCCAACAGCTGGTGAGGACTGCCATCCCCGAACAGTTATTACAAGTCCTACCGACTTTTCTTTAAATCAAAATGATCAATTTAAACGTTTTCAAAGCAAAACATTGGACTGCGGATTGTTATATTGGATTTGAGGGGCGTTAGCCAACATTCGGCAATTATTTCAATTTTGCTCAATTTCAAGCGAGCACTGTATTGTAACTGTTTTTCCTTACAAGAAGAAATATAGATGACTAAATATAGCCTATTCGTTTAACAGGATGTCGTTATCTGTAGCCCTGCCTGTTATTTAACAGCATGCCAAAGTTGTGTAGGCTTTTGTAAATGTCAATTGCAAATCGTATGTAAAACTCTGACATTTAATCACTGATTGTCAACTCTCCTCCCTTTCTATAGGTGTCATTTTCCGAGTCGGGTTCGCTGGGTAACTCGTCTGGTAGTGATGTGACCTCTCTGTCATCGCAGTTACCCGACACCCCCAACAGCATGGTGCCCAGTCCCGTGGAGACGTGAGAGCCCACCGGAGACTCCTGCCCCAGCATGCCCTCACCCGCCCTGCATGAAAACCCATCACCTCACCGCCTCAAACGGAAAAAGGGATTAACCGAGATGGATTTAAACAGTTTGCCAAACGGAGGAGCCTGTCCAAGCGACTTTGGGGTTTCCAGACGTGTTACAAAACTGTTTTGAAAGCATTTGGACAGTATCGAGGACGTCCAGCGGAATATGAACGCGTTATTTTGGTTTTGATTATGGACCACTGTCATCCTTACGAAACAACAGTCTTAACAGTGTTTATTCAAGACCATCATTGTGTAGCTTTATCAACAAGTGGTATTTTCCTTGCAAGACAAAAATCTTTTTTTTTTGTCTTAATGCGCATGATCTCTCCGAAGATGTATAAAACTGAGCTGTAAAATATTTTATCGTAACGAATGGAGGAAAGATTGTATAAACTTCTCGATTTTAAAAAAAGTAAGTTATTGTTATTTATTGTCAGGACAACCGTCCATACCAAAAACTGAGAAATTACCTAAATAAACGACTTTAAATGCTGTTTATGTCTGAGGAAGCCTGCATGCAAAGACAACCATATCATGTTACCTTTACATATGTTTTTATATTATAACAAGAGACACTTAAGTTTCAAAGGTATTGGTTACTGGACTGGGAATAACTGTCCAAAGATCTAGTAAAAAGAAAAAGAGCAACGTGAACAGAATTAAATAGTGATATCTGAATTTATTCTGACAAGAATTTGGAAATTGTATTTAGCTTTTTCATCCATTTATACAGACGTGCATTATTACTTTTTTTTTAACAATAGTTAGGTTAAATTATACATCACCTCTTTGAGATTATAAATAGCCTATAGAGACGGAATATTTTGAACTGTAATACTGAATATAAAAACAGCATTATGCAGAATTTGTTCTTTGATTTGGGAATACGCTTCTAATTCTCTAAGACTATTGAGCACCAAAATGACGTCTTTTAAAAGAGACAGTTTTCGTAAAAGTGATAGGCCTATTTATAACACAGCTGGCCAATAACTAATAAAGACGCACTGACATATTGAGGCCATAACTTGATCACAGATCCCCAATCTGTCACATTCAACTCTTAATGGAGGCTACGAATGAATATACATCTATCCATCTAAAAATCGTGCCGAGCGGATACTGAATGAGTAATTGAACCCCTCCCGTAGCTGTGATCAATCTCGTGTTGCTCGTAAAGCTGTGAGTCTAGACTCTAGACGGAGGACGCAGGGATCGGCGGCCGCTTATCTGCACTCGGCATCACCTGCAAATGATCCAATGAATGGAAGCACAACAAACCCGAAGCCACCTTTCTCTTAACGGGACTCCCTTTCGGCAAACGCACCCTTGCATGTCCAGGGTTTATTTTTATTCCGAGGCAGCAGATAGCCGCTGGACACCAGAAGATCAGACCAAAATCACTGCGGGCCATTGTGGCAAGATAATCCCGGTGTGTCAGATAACCAAACTCTGAAGGATAGGCAGCCTATTCATTTCTGTTGCTTCAGTTATTCTTCTGCAATTAGGCCAATTCAGGCATTCAAACGTTGTTTTGCTTACAATTATAATCTAGTTTTTGTTTTTAATAAATATCTTACTTTTAAGAGCCTGGGAAATCAAGGGTGGCTTTTAGTCCATGTATAGGCTTGAGACGATAGTTCTGCTAAGCTTTTAGCAAATATGTGGATTTAGCAAATATTTAGCAAATATGTGGTTTTAATGTGCAGTCTATTTCTTCCTGAAAACAGAACAAGGTTATTGGTGACTCATCCCGCATTACTGATTTTGTCCAATCAAATGGTCTCTAAAATGACAATGCCCCTCCCTCCATCAACGCCTGAAAATGACTAGAATGTAGGAAATCAGATATGCCTTTCATGAAAATGCTTATAAATAGTACGCCAAATAAAAACGAAAACTGGTGTTATTGATACGCAAAAATTGACTTTGGCGTGTATATGCTACGCACGTATTTGGCGTGCATATGATACGCAGTTTTTCGCGTACATATGATACGCATCTATCCCACAACCCTAATCCTACCCATCGCCTAGCATATACACGCCAAAGTACATTTTTGCGTATCAATACCACGATTTTTCGTTTTTATTTGGCTTACTATTTATACTCACTTTCATGAGATCGGGTTGAGATACCAAGAAAGATTGGTTACATATGTGGTTAAATAAAACCCGGTGATAAGAATTTTCACAGGACATTGCTGTCCATAAATACATACACGTTCTTTAATAATAAGTTCATCTTTATTATCTGAAAAAAATGGGAATTCCGACAGATGTTTTGGCGTTCCAAAACAAGCCATTCCACGTCCCTAGTCTCAAGCTGCCCGTTTCAACAGGAAATATGTAAATCGAGATAGTTACGCGATATTGAGAGGTCTTTAGGAAATACACCTTAAAATCTGAAATCTTGGATTGAGGTGTTGTTACAGTGTTGTCTATTCAAAACCTAACAACAAAATCTTACAGCGATTAAATACTTAAATATAATATTTCCATAGGTTATTGAATTTCCATAGTCATTTTTTAAACATCTATTTAACAATGTATAGCCACCTTTCCACTGCACAGAGGCGGTTTGTGAGAGGCCGTTCACGCAGGCGCAGCGCAGACAGACGCCGGAGCGCATTCTGGGTGGAACTCCTCAATTCTGTTTGTAAGGACAGACAACAAGAAGTAGGCTATTTAATTGAAACATAACCAAAGCCCAAACTTAAGCTTATACTTTAATACATTACCACTATTCTTTTGCTGTCTTGGAAGTAGGTTTGCTAAACCGTGTTCAGATCTGATCCTGATTACAGCCCATTAAATCGACTGAAATTAAGACATCTTAAATAGATTCCGATAAAATATCTCTTGTAAATGACTAGGTTTGTCGACATCAGCGCTTATAGATAGTTGCTGTAGGGAGAAATAACGATTCAGATGTCATGGCCAGAGGTCAAGAGCTGCATCTTGGTTCAAATTCCGCCACTAATTTAAACCGAATTAAATAAACGCATACTTAATCCAAGTTCATGTTTGTATAAAACAAATCTCGAAATTCTTTGCAAAGCACAACTCTGTCCTTGTCTGTCATGTTAATTTGAAAAGTCAAAGTATTTAGCTAACCTTTAGTTTATAAATCTAAAAACCAACCCATATTCGACTCTTAAAGCTAAACAACTAATACATGCCCCTTTATGGAAATGTCGTGTGTTAGTTCATATATTCATGTTTAAATTATTCCTTACAATTAATTTTGAAAACTGTCACAACAGACAAGCTCAAACCTTGAAATATAACGAAATAATCTATATCCAAATATCTTGGATGCTGACAACAGGCAAGAAATGTCAAGCACATTCAGGGCTTTTCTTCAACCAAATTTTGTTTTTGCCTGTTGAAAAATATTATTTATTAGCCAAAAATATAAATTTCGTATAGGCTATATATAAAAAGCTCGTAAAATTCACAAGGTATGCGAAAATCAACTGGGGGAAAATTGGAGAAATTACAAAGGTATTTAAGTAAGAAAAATGAATAATATTAAGTTTGACTTAGACTGCATAAAATGCTGCAAAATAATTCTTGAGCACAAATCTAATTTTCACACAATCGGTTTAGCGAAACAAACATTTAAACAAACAAACAAATGAACTATTAAATTTTGAAGCGCTTTACCATAAATAAAAACCCGTAATGATGTAAATACCTAATTGTTTGAAATTTGCCATTACATAAGCTTTTTATTTTACACATTTTCCCACACGGCGAAAAGCGTCAATTTGTCGAAAATGACATTGTTAATCTGTATTTCATTGAATGGTGCGGTTGTTGATGTGGATTTAATAAAAAAAAAAAGTGCATTTCGGGCGTCTTCATAAAAACAGGTTTCTTCTTCACACGCTCACAGACGCTTTTCTTAATTACATGTAGAAAATAAGAGATGCATTTCAGTGAACGCAAGAGACATTCAGGCAAACAAATTCAGTCTCTAAAAACATGAACTCATGATTCATTAACTGACAGGACGGAAAGGGCCACAGCGTTCTTCTGTTCCGAGTTCACTTCAGTCCGAGATCTCAGATGGTTCTGGAATAGCAAACGGAACGGTCAATACAAACAGCTCCCACTCGAGTGGTCACAAACACACCCGCTTCATTTTCAAAGCCCACCAACTACACCTCACATAAAATACATCCATTTTTAAAAGTGATATATTAAAAAGTCTCAGACAATCCAAATGACCTTAATTGATGTATACATATTTCCCCCCCCCCCAGATTTGGTGTAGAAGTGATGGTCTTCTGAAACTGGAGGTGTGTCTGACCCAGAGGCTCCAGCGCGCGTTGACACATCGTGTGTTTGTGACTAAGGCGCTGCGGGGCGAGCTGGCTGTGACTCACACAGGTACAGAGAAGCCTATAGACTGAGTGTGAGAGAGAAGGATTGAACAGAAGAACAGCGGGCTGTTTGTGGTGCCCCAGGGCCAGTAAGGACCCTTTACAATGCCGTTTAACCCACATGCAGTTCACCCTCCACTGCGTGTCCCAGCGAATAAATTAGAACTGTAAGTTAGCCAATAAAAGCTCTCAATTGAAACACATCCCATGTTGCTTATTTTTGATAGAGATGTTCCTATAGCTATAATAAAATGCAACACTTGTGTGAACATACCTTCATCTCCAGTATGCTTAAACATTACAATCATGCATGAGTAGGTAAAATCTTGTTTATATATGATATATATATATATATTTTTTTTAATTCAATGTGTGTTAATTTACAGTGGGTCCAAACTTCTGAGACATGTCGAATGTCAGTGATAAATCTGCATGTAAATCTGGAAAGAAAGCTGTAGGAATTTTTAAAAATCAAAAACATATTTTAGATTCTGTACCATTTCTGGTCACTAATAATATACATATATTAAACACAAAGAACTCCTTTTAAGCGTTCTTTAGATCATCTCAGATCATGCTGGAGAACATCATCATGAGGTTTGACGAACTTTATGCAGCTACTTTCATTAAAAAGGGAAATAACCAAACATCTCTAATTCATAAATATTTTAAGTTCAATTTTCACTCAAATTGTTATGTTTGCAAGTTAAAACATTTGCATTAAAATAGAAAAACTCAAAATAGAAGCAATTACATTAGTGGTCTCAGACTGAAAATTAGAGACTCCCTCGACTGTTTATATTCAAATATCCAAAGCATATTCTGGTAAACAATATTTCAAAGCAAGTTACAATAAAAGAACTCAAAGATTATGCACTATTAAATATTTTATTAAACTCGTCCATTTCTTAAATTAAACTTACATGCTTCAATGCATTAACAAAAGGGAAAAATGTGTAGAATAACTTCACTGTGTATTAATTACAGTATAAAAAAAGTGAACAAGCAAAGAATCACAACAACAACTAAATTATTAAAAATCATGACGTCAGCTACAGGAAGAAATCTTCCTCTTTATGCATAGAAACGAATTGGAACAAGAAAAGCAACGGATGAGGTAACTCATCATTCTCCCGAAATTAAACAAATGCTTCTGTTTATTCTGCATCACTCCCCAATATCTTTTTATTTACAGAAAAACACGGTCAAACTCAAACTTCACAATTAAACTAACCAAAAAATACTTCCATCCAAAAACTGTTGAAAGCTTAGAAAGAGATTTGCTCTTTTGTGAAACACAAGATCACTATAAATGTGTCCAAAAATGTATGTAAGGTAAATCTGTAAACATTTGATTGCTTATAAATACACGTGAGATAAGTCAAGTTTGATTTCAGTGCGCGCTAATATATATATATGTTAACATATAGTTACTGGATGACTACTAGGAATGCTTCACTACTGATTGACAGGGTGGATGATTCGTACCCTAAACACCTCCAGCACAGCGTTGCACTGCAAGTGTACATTTCGACTTATCTTCAGTGAGTGTAATGTGCTCTTGTAAATGACTGCAGCGCACTCGTTCGCTCACTCCTCCTGCTGCTTCTTGAGGAAGAACTGAAGTGCAGCATCCCACTGGTCTCTGGGGAAGCGGTTGGAGAGCTCGCAGAAGTCCAGAGAAGCCCAGCCCTTCTCTGATGGGGAAAGATCAGAGCGTTAGAACTGACACAGGAAGTAAAGCATTAAACCAATGCCAGAGAAGATCCTTTTGTGAGCAATAAAGACATTCATTTGAACTAACGCACTTTAGAATGGAATATGTGGATTTCTGGATCCAGTTGACAATCGGAAACATTTATAATCCCATTTAAAATGTATAATATGTATATTTAACACTTTCTCGGCGCTGAAAATCCTTTACCTACTTTGGTGTTCCCATTCAAAAATGACCAGCCTTATAAAAACTGCTTGTAAGTCTCACATTATGCTATATTATCACCTCATCTTGGATTCAAACACTTGTTTACTTTTAATTAGCACAGGTTTTGTATTTAATTTTGGAGCTGATTGATCTGGGGGGCAAGGGACTTCCTTTGAATACTGATTTTGACCCGCATGTTGGCGCATTTTTCGACATTGTGAAAAAAAAGCATTGTGTGGAGATAATGTTCAAAACCTCCAACTCCAAAGCATTAACTAGCATTTTCAGGCAAAAGAAAATCATCTCCAGTCCAACATAGATGAAGGCAACAGTGAGGTTTTTGTAAATTGTACCTTTTAAATGTACTAAAGCAAATTATATTTAAAATGCATGCATGCATTTAAGCAAAGATAAACTGATGCAAGAGAGCAAATAGTCTTGTGTTTTCCCTCAAACAAGTTAAATATAGACCTTACCTGGATGTGAAGCTTTGCTGTCCGATTTGTTCTCATTGGTAGCACAGTCCTAAGATTACCCACTCACTCAACAGATTTTATTATTTATTTCAGATTTGTCGATTTTGGCTGCATGTATAAATCTTCTCTATCCTGCCTAAATATGCACACCAACTATAAGTAAACCATATGTATTTAATAAACATTCACAGCCCAACCACCGTTTGTGAAGTGGCTAGTGGCGCAGGAATTACTTCAGATTAAATAGCTAAATCTCTTTTTCATTTTTGAGTTTTGGATGAAGTGGGTAAGTTTTGTTAGTGTCTTTCCATTGTTTGAACAGGTTGACGATTCCCTGTCCTTGTTACGAGTTGGAGCTAATCTCTGTGAAAGTAATGGCAGCGGTGCTGTAGTGTGGAGAGCGCTGTCAGGAACAAGATGAAGGGAAAGGGTGTTTACAGGAGGCTCGAGAAGTGGCAGGTAAATCCACTCACACAGACAGAGGAAACCATCCATTTGAGCAAAGGAAGCTGCTTCTTTTAGGGGGTGGTGGGGCGCTAGCAACAAAAAGGTCATGGGTTCGATTCCCAGGGAATAGACCAATAAATTGCATTTAAGTTAAAAGAATAAATTTAAAATGTAAATTGCTAATGTTTTACTAAATGATAATGCATTGTAAAATCTCAAATTTGGGCATGATTTGAACTGATTCGATTCCAGTTCAATTACAATAATTTATAATTGTTCTAAAATATGCTAAATGATAGCTAGGAAGTATTTTAACATAACAATTATACACTACACTTTTGAATGTTCAAACACATGCACTGTATTTATTTGATTACTCTATTGTGAACATTGTTGCATAGGTTGCTTTAGTAAATCTGTTAAGGGGTGTTCACAATAGCAAGTTTAAATTAAGTGCAGAATCTGAATACTGCAAAAACAAAAAAATCATTTCAATTAATTTGTTCCCAAGATGTATTCGGTAAATGCGTTTCCAACGATTTTCAGTTGTTTTGCAGCTTCAAATCACTATCAGTGTGAACACCTCTTTATAGCTGGAACATAGTTTGAGACATGCTTGTGAAACAAACATCAACATTACTCCATTTAGTGATGCTTATGACACAATTTCTTCTATCCCAGATAAATACATACATCTAAAAGCTGTATATCGACTCCACTGTAAAGTGAAACAATGGGTTGGATGAACCAATAGCGTTAATTTGGGGCGGGGCTGTTTGACTGACTAATGGAAGACGGGAAAAGAGTTCAAGGAAGTTTTGTTATGCTAGTGGCACAGAAATGACAAACTTCAAAAGTACCGAATTTCCTTTTTATTTTCAAGTTATGGATAAAGTTGCTAAACCTAAATTTTTTTTTTACCTGTATGAAGGTGGCCAGCAGCACACAGCTCATTTCCTGTTGCAGGATGACCTTGTTCTGCAGGTTATTGTAGCAGGCGCAGATGAGCGAGGGGAAGAGCACTTTGATGAGTCGCGGGTGGCTGAAATTGGACGCAGCTACGAACGGTATTCGCAACACGCTGGGCTGGCGGCCAGACTGCACAATCACCTGGAACACACACACACACACACACACACACACACACGTGCAACCAGTGAGGCCAAAGCCACAGCCAGCTGTAAATCAACCCACCCCTCACTGCCCATCCCACACATAAATCTGCCACTAAAACAACACACAAACAGCCATTAGAGTAGAAATAGAGGCATTTCTCCATGCGCAATTTACACCCATAAACACAGACAGGGATGCCTCATCCACTTCTGCTCAGTATGTACGCTGAGCACACACAGGTTCAGATTTGCCCCATGGGAGGACACAATCGAGCTCCATTCCAAAACCTAGTGAGCTGCCTTGCTACCCAGGATTGAAATGGACACGGAACCTCATAAGAGACCAATTTGTATTGTTTTATGTAGGTGCCAACTCGCACTAAGAAATTGTGCAAAGGAGACTCAATTTGCAACTGATTTCAATAACGTTAGCATGTTGCTATGCTAACAGCTCCATACTTTGACAAGTTAAATAAATACTGATTTAAACCGTCCACTTTAAATGGCACATAACTGTATTATCTTAAATTTCATAACTGTTAGTGTTGAATTACATTTTTTTTAAACACTTTCCTGCCTCAGGCATTTTGGATATAGATTTGCACTGAGCTTTTATCCACAAAGCATTGTTCTGGACATAGAACCTCATAAGTGACCAATCTAGAGTGTTTTATATAGGCAGTAACTCAGTACAAATAACACACAAGTTAGCATGTTGCTGTAACCCCTTCGGGTTCTACTCAACCACACTCGCACAGAGCTGGATTTGAACTGGCGTTTCCAGCATGGGAGGCAGGTGCGCTAGCAAGGATGCTAAAGACCGCAACCTCTAGCATCTGTTGCTAGCGTGCCTCTTGCGATCAGGGGAGTGAGGTTTACCTGCACAGCACTTACTAGCTGGCCTCCGTTACACTCACCCTCCTAAATCTCTCTCCCATCCGGGTCACGGCACCAACATAACCCCTTCTGGTTATACTCCCCTCACTCGCTCCGAGCGGGATTCGAACCGACGCTTCTGGCAAGGGAGGCGGACACACTAACAAGGACACCAAATACAGCAGTCTCTAGCATCTGTTAGTAGTGAACTTTTTTAGTAGTGAAGTTTACTTAGCTGGCCTCCGTTACATTGCTATGCTAACAGCTCTGACAAAGTAAAAAATAGCACACAAATATTGGTAAAATTGTCCATTTTAAAAGACGCTGAACTATTCTAACCGTCAGCTGTCAGTATTCATTGAAAATAATCTTTTCCGCCTTGCCTGCCACATTGGATTTAATTTGGAGTTTGTCACAATGCATTGCAGGATTGAGTTATTCATGAAGGATACATGCGACTCAGCCTTTGAATCTGGCGAGAACTTATTTCAAGGTGCACCTTTCAGTTGGGACCACAAAATTGTGATCATATTCGAAGGTTGTAGCAAATCACTGTTCAACGAATTGACAATAAATGGTGGCCACAACCTTTGAAAACCATTTATTCTATATTAAGATCTATAACATGCTGAAATGCATGTTTGTGGGTCAGGTTTTGGAGTTGAACCTTGTTTGAGACATGCAAACAAGCCCGGTCCCACTTTAATAAATGAAGTAATACCCGTAATGCAGTTCGAACCAGGCATATGGCCCCCCTTCGCTTTCCCATTTATCACTGCATTCAATCACACAGCCAAATACGGACCACCTCTTAGAATTAAAACCAAATCACCACGGGTCTGGACTGATTAAACGCAGTGCTGGTGATGGGGAAAAAAACAGGGCATAGCCCCTAAATGCTACAAGCTTCCAACTCTGAGGGTTTGGGAGCCTGGGAAGGCCCTTAACTAGCGGGAAGGGAACCAAAGAGTTGGGAGGTCACCACAGTAAATCCTGCCTAGAGGGATTTGGGGGGAGAAAGATGAAGAGAAGGAGGGGGTGTTAAACAGTCCCTATTACAGGTACATGTATCCGTCCATTGCTGCTCTGCCCCAAATGCAAACCATAAGGGAGGGGTAACATTCCCTGGGAAAAGGGTGACATAAATTACCAGAATTTACAAGATTTTAAAAATATTCTTAACAATACTCTTTCCCTGGTATTCTCTGCTAATACCCCTCAAGGGTTTAAGGGCTTGACAAACAAAGCGATAACTCACTACTTTTATAATTTAAAGGGTGAAGCACCTTAAAATGTAGTTCTACAGCAGTGTTCAAAGGCTTTAGGTCCATGTCACTCTGTATTAGGAACTGTTTAAAGATGTCTGGCCGAAATGACTAAAACAAACCACCGTGGAGCCTTTTAATGGTACTCAGAGCTGGAGTACAGTCTAGTCCATGACTGTCCGGCATCTGTCGACCAAACACCATGATTCAGAAGCTTTTCGTAGGGTTGAAATGAATGCTCTTGCTCTGCTACTATGGAACAAATGGTGTAAAACATCTGGTTGTTTTCAGCGTAGGAGCTGCGTAGTGTCAGAATGGTGGGCGAGATGAAGGAAGGTATTTTTTCGGCCAAAGGCGTAGAGTACATAATCAATCTCTCACATCAGTTCTGGACAAGACTTGGGAGTGGTAGAGATACTGCTGTATTTCTAATAATTCATGAGACTGTTAAAAATTACAATGGCGCAGACATACCGGATACCCGTTTACCTCATGAACCCTTGGGACCTTCAGTGGGTATTCAGAGCTTTAGACTGATTACTTGTCATACAACAAGTTGACAACATGCTAGGTAATGTTAATTAAATGTGAATTTTTTCCCCCAAACAGGCTGTTTCATGTGAATAACATTGGGTAGGACTTAATTTTATTTATCAGGAAACTGGTCATTAAATATCAGAATTTGCAGTCAATTATTGAAAACTACTGCAACAAAACACCACCAGCACCTGTTGATTGAAACTTGGTGAGGTCTTGGTGATTTTGACTGAAAAGACGTTTCAGAGGTTGTGCAAGTTATTACAGAGAAACGATATTGTTGAAATATGAATAATGATATTGATTTCATTGGAATCACTTTAGAAAAGTTTTTTTCTTTCCAGCTTATGAATTATAAAAACATTGACAGCCAATCAGAATCTATCCTGCCTTAAAGGGCTTGCGTATTTAAAGTGGCAGTCAACATAATTGCAGCACATGCTTTCATAACAGAGCGTCTACGTCTTGTGTGACCTCATCGTTTTTCATCCTTTATAGTGATGGGGTGTGAATGGGGGTGCCTTAAAAGTCCCCTGAACAAAATTAATTTTTTTTGGGATGTTAGTGATCAAGATGTCGGCTAAGTAGGGCTGTGTATCAACAGCAAAGTCACGATACGATGCATATCACTATACAGAGGCCACGATACGACTGCACTGAATTTCACCTCAGCAGAATTTAGTAAAACAGCTGTTTATTAAATACTATAGTGCCATTTCTAACTATTGGCAGAGCAGCAGCTGACCGCGCATTAGGAAGGGCCTCCATAACTGACGTTATCTATAAGGCAGTGTGCTCCAAAACAGTGACAAAATTCGGATTTAGAAGATATAACCATTCAAAGCTTGCAGTTCGTCACTTCGCAAAGATGGATCTAACGAGTTTTTGACGATCACCCGGTATTCCGCTGTCCTCAAGTCAAATCTTCGTGACCAATCAAATGCGCCCTAGAATCCGAAGCGCCCGCGCCCCTCACTATAATCGAGGCACTGGAATCTGCGCTGAGATCGATTTACTGTTCACTACGTGTAGTAGTTCCTTTACATTTAATAGCAGTATGCACATTATGCGATAGGGAACGATTCAGATAGTGTAAATATGCTTTTGATTGGGGCAAATGAGGTCTGGTTTCACGTTGTGTCACGCGAACTGTGGCAGCGCACACATTCTGATCCGGACTTTGGCTTTTTTTTTACTTTGAGTCGGCATATATTAAACAATTATAAAACTACACAGCCTTAGCATGATTATGATCACTATTTTGTTTTACTAAGAGTTTCACATTGCAAACATCAAAATCAGCGTTCTGTCAGCTTATTCAGAGCTAAAATGTCTGACAAGCACTTAAACGACTTTGAACTTGCATGAGATTTTGAAATTAACGTCAGTTTCATTAGTTGCCAACATTTTGATTTGCTCCTTTAAAATTGGTTTAGTTTTGATAGATATCTGCATTCAGTTGTATACGTAAACTAATTTTGCAAAGCAGAATGAATTTGTGTAAATAGTTTGTGAAACCATTCTTTCCCAATTTGAGAGAGTATGAGTTGGTCTCCATCTGTGGGGGTTGCGGTTTTGTGGACATTCCGCCCACAAATCACGCAGCCATCTCATAATCCTTCAGCATGCGGTGCTTCATCTTCACACACCTAAACAATGAGCCCCCCCTCAAGTGTCCGCGGAGGGGAGACATACAGCTCTGAGAGAGCAGAGGTTACTTACTGCCCCAACCCAGGCAGCGAGCTCACCCGCCTCTCTCTGGCCGAGAGAAATTACCCTGTCCCTAACCAGCCCCAAACTTGGATTAGGACCTCAGCCAAGTCCTCCTGTATCAGCATCTGCAGAGGTATCCATTCAGTCATTGACATCATAAAAGCAACCGCAGGCATTTGAACTTGCGATTTGAAGCGATCCCTCCCCCACTTTAACACAGATGGCCATAAAGAAAGGAAGAGACAAGGCCTAGTGTCTAGTGTTGGTCTTAAGTTGAGAGTACTGGAGTTTTCAAATGGGGCCATGCTTTTACGGGCGGCCCATTACATAACTCCCGGCCTGTCGACTGAAAACAAAGGGAGCGTAAAGTTAACGCAGTGAAACGCAAACAAGCACACTCAGAGCGGCTCAAGGTGAAGAGGAAGGAGACCTGTGGGCCAGGGGTTTGCTCTTTGATGAAGACTTGATAAGACGGCAGAGGAGAGATGAATGGCGACAGTAAAATGGATGGCTGGTAGGATGATGTACGGAGCAATAACAATTAAAAAAAAAAGTCTTTAAATCCAGTAATATTTTTCTCCTACTGTGAAATGTGTATTAAGATTATATCCAGGAAACACAATGTTTTTTGTGGTACTGCATTGAGTATTTCTTTTAATAATGGAAATAAATTATGGTTATTGGAAGTTGGCCATTGAGAATTATTACAAACTTAACCGTCATGAGGAGGGACATTAATTAAATCTGTTCAGAATAAATACCAATCACCAAAGGGGCAGAGTATAAACTTCTTAAATCAGGGGTTTTCAAACTTTTCGAAGCCCCCAAATATGATGATCCTCTTGCAGCTATATACAGGTGCATCTCAATAAATTAGAATGTCGTGGAAAAGTTGATTTATTTCAGTAATTCAACTCAAATTGTGAAACTCGTGTATTAAATTAAATGCACACAGACTGAAGTTTAAGTCGTTGGTTCTTTTAATTGTGATGATTTTGGCTCACATTTAACAAAAGCCCACCAATTCACCATCTCAACAAATTAGAATATGGTGACATGCCAATCAGCTAATCAACTCTAAACACCTGCAAAGGTTTCCTGAGCCTTTAAAATGGTATCTCAGTTTGGTTCACTATTGCTACACAATCATGGGTAAGACTGCTGATCTTACAGTTGTCCAGAAGAATATCATTGACACCCTTCACAAGGAGGGAAGCCACAAACATTCATTGCCAAAGAAGCTTGCTGTTCACAGAGTGCTGTATCCTAGCATGTTAACAGAAAGTTGAGTGGAGGAAAAAGTGTGGAAGAAAAAGATGAACAACCAACCGAGAGAACCGCAGCCTGATGAGGATTGTCAAGCATAATCGATTCAAGAATTTGAGTGAACTCAAGGCTGGGGTCAAGGCATCAAGACCACCACACACAGACGTGTCAAGGAAATTTGGCTACAGTTGTCGTATTCCTCTTGTTAAAGCCACTCCTGAACCACATACTACGTCAGAGGTGTCTTACCTGGGCTAAGGAGAAAAAGAACTGGACTTTTGCTCAGTGGTCCAAAGTCCTCTTTGCAGATGAGAGCAAGTTTTGTATTTCATTTGGAAACCAAGTGTCCTAGAGTCTGGAGGAAGGGTGGAGTAGCTCATAGCTCAAGTTGCTTGAAGTTCAGTGTTAAGTTTTCACAGTCTGTGATGATTTGGGTGCAATGTCATCTGCTGGTGTTGGTCCATTGTGTTTGTTGAAAACCAAAGTCACTGCACTTCAGGCTTCCTTCTGCTGACCAGCTTTTTGAAGTTGCTGATTTCATTTTCCAGCAGGATTTTTTGGCACCTGCCCACACTGCCAAAATCACCAAAAGTTGGTTAAATGACCATGGTGTTGGCGTGCTTTATTGGCCAGCAAACTCACCAGACCTGATTCACCATAGATTATCTATGGGGTATTGTCAAGAGGAAATTGTGAAACAAGAGACCAAAAAATGCAGATTAGTTGAAGGCCACTGTCAAAGAAACCTGGGTTCCATACCACCTCAGCAGTGCCACAAAAAAATTACCTCCATGCCACGCCGAATTGATGCAATAATTCATGCAAAAGGAGCCCCTACCAACTATTGAGTACATGTACAGTAAATTAACAAACTTTCCAGAAGGCCAACAATTCACTAAACAACATTTTTTATTGGTCTTATGAAGTATTCTAATTAGTTGAGAGTGAACTGGTGGCTTTTTGTAAATGTGAGCCTAAATCATAACAATTAACAGAACAAAGACAACATTTGAGTTGAATTACTGAAATGAAATGAACTTTTCCACGACATTCTAATTTATTGAGATGACCCTGTGTTTGTATTGTAGTGATATATATAATATATATATATATTAGATAATATATATATATTATTATGTGTAAATGCGCACGTGAATGCCAGGCGATTCTTTTTTCAGTTAACGTATTAAACATATTTCCAAAATTAACGCAGGCTAGGGTTGTCACCATCTCACAGTACAGCTTGCTTTGTCCACTTTTTCACTTGAAATAAGTTCAGTTATCGATGGGCAGAACGACTGAGAATGGATAGCTGGGTTCAAAAGTGCGCTCCACTTCACTTCAGTGCCAGGCGCGAGTCAAGCAGCGCGGAAACAGTGCTATGCTCATCGTGCTCTTCAATTGCACGCACAAAGACACCGGCGCACCGTGTAGCCAGTATCCTTTCACATCAAAGCGCGAAATAAACTACATGCATGCAACGCCGTGGTCCGTTAAGTCATGAAGTTACCAAAAAGGAGATTAAAGCTGCCCTAAAACTGTGCATGCATGTAATATAATTTATATGAATCACATTTAAGAACATGTCTCTGAAACGGTTTTCCAAACTGTCCTGGAGCAGCCCAGCAATGTCTCCCTCATCTAACACACGCGCTTTAACACGAGTTAGCTAATATAGACTTGTAAGACCTGAATGGGTTCAGAAAGAGAAAATATGATGCGTGTCAGATCCGTGTCACGTTCAGCAGCGGCAGCTCTTAAAGTAATAGCGGCCAAAATAACTTAATAACCAGCTGCTGTGATGTCTGTTTATAAAAGGACAAAGAAAAAAAAAAGAGGAAAAATAACTTTTATAGCTTTAAGGATACATCTATATTTAATTTAAAATTAGTGTTTGATAACTTTATTCAATTTCTTTATATTTCTGCTGAAGAGCACAGGTAAATATTACTTTAGTATAATGGGTTTATGTGAAGATTGTTTTATGTTCACTTAAATTAGAAGTTCTTTTTTTTAAAGTCTAATAAATGTTCAAATTGATCGCTCTCAGTTATACTGTAATGTTGAATGGCTGTAGTCAATGGTTAAATATTGGGGGGGGCAATTTTATAGAGAAATTAGTATTGGTATCATTGATACTGGCCTAAAGTCATAAAAATATGCCATTAAACAAATATTAAAAAATCTACTGTCTTTATGTTGTTTTGTACAGTAATTTGAAGATTGAATGTGAAATTATTGCAATATAACAGTATATTTAAAAACTTTAATGTTAGGTGGAATTAATCGCGATGACGCCGAGTTTGCTTTAGAAACACCCGTATTCTGCTTGTTTCCAATTCCTCACACACATATACCACTTGAACCTTCCGTAAAATAATCTTTAATAAAGTTTGGAAAGGTTGAAGCGAATTGCAAGGACATTCGCGGGCTTCATTGCACCGGATGCGTTGTGAGAGACGAGTGCTTTGTTTGATGTTATACTTGAAGTGTGCGGTCTCGCCCGTCGTTCAGTCCTTACAAATGCTCTACGAAGTCATCATTTATGTGGTTTGGAATGCAGTGAACTATATACAGTGGGTACGGAATGTATTCAGATCCCCTTAAATTTTTCACTCTTTGTTATATTGCAGCCATTTGCTAAAATCATTTGTTAATTTTTTTCCCTCAATGTACACACAGCACACCATATTGACACAAAAACACAGAATTGTTGACATTTGTGCAGATTTATTAAAAAAAGAAAAACTAAATATCCATGGTCCTAATTATGCACCTTTATGCTGTGACACTCATATATTTAACTCAGGTGCTGTCCTTTTCTTCTGATCATCCTTGAGATGGTTCTACACCTTCATTTGAGTCAGCTGTGTTTGATTATACTGATTGGACTTGCTTAGGAAAGCCACACACCTGCCTATATAAGACCTTACAACTCACAGTGCATGTCAGAACAAATGAGAATCATGATGTCAAAGGAACTGCCTGAAGAGCTCAAAAACAGAATTGTGGCAAGGCACAGATCTGGCAAGGTTACAAAAAAATTTCTGCTGCACTTAAGTTTCCTAAGAGCACAGTGGCGTCCATAATCCTTAAATGGAAGACGTTGGGGACGACCAGAACCCTTCCTAGAGCAAGCCGTCCGGCCAAACTGAGCTATCGGGAGAGATGAGCCTTGGTGAGAGAGGTAAAGAAGAACCTAAAGATCACTGTGTCTGAGCTCCAGAGATGCAGGCGGGAGATGGGAGAAAGTTATAGAAAGTCAACCATCACTGCAGGCCCTCCACCAGTCGGGGCTTTATGGAAGAGTGACCCGACGGAAGCCTCTCCTCAGTACAAGACACATGAAAACCCGCATGAGGACTCCAAGATGTTGAGAAATAAGATTCTCTGGTCTGATGAGTCCAAGATGGAACTTTTTGGCCTTAATTTTAAGCGGTATGTGTGAAGAAAACCAGTCACTGCTCATCACCTGTCCAATACAGTCCCAACAGTTAATCATGGTGGTGGCAGCATCATGCTGTGTTGGTGTTTTTCAGCTGCAGGGACAGGAGGATTGGTTGCAATCGAGGGAAAGATGAATTTGTACAGGGATATCCTGGACAAAAACCTTTTCCAGAGTGCTTAGGACCTCAGACTGGGCCGAAGGTTTTACCTTCCAACAAGACAATGACCAAAGCACACAGCTAAAATAACGAAGGAGGGGCTTCACAACAACTCTGTGACTGTGCTTGAATGGCCCAGCCAGAGCACTGACTTAAACCCAATTGAGCATATCTGGAGAGACCTAAAAATAGCTGTCCACCAACGTTTACCATCCAACCCTGACGAACTGGAGAGGATCTGCAAGGAGGAATGGCACAGGATGTCCAAATCCAGGTGTGAAAAACTTGTTTTATCTTTCCCAAAAAGACTCATGGCTGAGTCAAGGGTGCTTCTACTAAATACTGAGCAAATGGTCTGAATATTTAGGACCATGTGATATTTCATTTTTTCTTTTTTATTAAATCTGCAAAAATGTCAAAAATTCTTTGTTTTTCTGTCAATATGGGGTGTTGTTTGTACATTAATGAGGAAAAAAATTAATTTGAATGATTTTAGCAAATGGCTGCAGTATTGTTAAGAGTGAAAATTTTAAGGGTGTCTGAATACTTTCCGTACCCACTGTATTATATATCTATATATATACACACATACAGTATCTAATATAAATTGATATGAATATAAATAGATACACACGTAAATACCGTAAAAGGGTTTTCCAAGATATACTGTGTGGTGTTTTGTATTTATATATACATAAATATACACCGTACACACACACATTATATTTTTTTTAAAAAAAAACAATGTAACAACTTTTATTTGGATGCGATTAATCGTTTTGACAGCACTAATTATCTACATATATATATAAGATATAGATATATATATACGATAACCTGTCATATATATCTGGGTAGATTCCTTACAAATTGTATATGTTACTGATTCCAAATTACCTTGACAAAATTGGTGTCAGTAAAATCCTTACATTCACATTTCAGGGTAGTATTAGGCAGATTACTTTTTCGATACTTTTGACCTTACTCACCTTATCACAATTGATTTAATAGAATTCATATTGTACCATATTGTATAAAAATACAAAGAAAAAAATAGTAATCATAATTGGAAATTAACCACTAAGTGGATTAACCATTATATTACGTCAAGGTTTCCCAAACTGGGTTCTTAAAGGTACTGCAGAGGGTTCGTGAGTTTAATGAAAAGTTAATCATTAATTAAATCATAAAAGTGTAAAATTAAAATAAGTCATTTTAAAACAACAAAATCAAATAACACTCTAAAAAAACGATATTTATTTGCTTACCCTGCATGTCATGTGACCAGTAACCAACGTCAGAGGGGACACAACCGTGAACATGCAAATGTGATACTAAATTATTAAATATTTATTTGAAAATCTCAGGGGTACTTTTAGTAAATATATTAGATGAAAGATGGTCAGATTACAAAAAAGTTTGGGAATGCCTGCATTACATGTAAATAAGAAATAATGTGAATTTGTGCATTTTTAATGTGTTTGAAAGACAAAAGCCTTGCAAAGGCATTGTAATAGATGGTTAAATAACCTACTGAGTGATAATTCAGATAAATATTAATGTGCTCATCAGTAGTTGATGCAACGTTGAAACACTTGAAATGATTTTTGTAAATCCAGTAGTAAAATGCTGTGTGGCCACCTGACTAGTGACCGGTATTTGTGTGAAGGTCCACAAAACTGGAAGACTTTCCGAGTGTATATAAGCGGTAGGCTATTTTAAAAAGGAACATTTAAAGCGGATTTGGTAGACTCAATAAATTATGATATTTATGCTATTGTGTGAATAAACTGTAATCATGTAATCCATAACGAACGAACTGTAATTTGATTACGAGTATTTTAAAATGTAATTTAATCTAATAACAATTAATTAATTTTTGGAATCTGATTACGTAATCCAGATTACATGTACTCAGTTACTACCCAGATATATTATATCTATAATAGAGATATTAATTAATGTATAAAGATCCCCATTGCATAGTGAAGTGTAAATAAATGTAATAACTGGAAAATATTTACTTTCAGAGAAACAAAACTATTAATGCCAATATAAATCTAAAATAATAACATTTCATCTCGCTGTACGTCATTCAAATGAAGGAATGAATTAAAATATAAGATTAGGCATACTTTTATAGATTATTTTATTTTTTTAAAGAATTTTATTACGTTTTATTATTTGTTATTTATTTATTTTTAAATATTTATTTTACATTACGCTATTTTCTTCGCACAATGGATGAACACAATCGCACAAACTTTTATTTTATGTTGCTTCATAAATGCCCATATTGCATTGGACTGCAGATTAAAACATTTTATTAATATTTTCTGCCAAGTGCAGCATGTTAAACAGGATAAAACAACCTCAATGCTGAAACTCTACATGCGCGATGGCGGTTCTATTCCGCCCTGCTGCCTCTGTGAGAATGACAACAAAATAAATCTGCGTTAGTTTTGCGTATAGTGTGAAACTGGCCTAAGTGTTGTTTTTCGGTATAAATGGGAGGAGATGATGCAAGTCTCCCATGCTGCCAAGACACCTCAGCAAATATTCGTTGGGCCCAGGATGTGTCCGCTCTTACAAAACAACTACAAATCTACGGCTCTGCCTTAAAGATGAACCAAACCGAGAGGATGAGAATGTTCACACCGCTGATAAGGCAGGAGGTCTGCCTACATACAAGGATGCAATGAGAGCACTCAGAAGAGGAAGTTATGGCTGAAAGGCCTTATCTGAACAACGCCTACCGCCCCCTCTTAACCGTCCATCCAGACAACCTGACGGCGACTGGTACACGGGCGTAAACATAAAATTAAAAGACAAAAAAAGACCTGTTGGTTTTCACCTCTCAAAGCAGAAAGAATGTTTCTTTGTCATAAAAAGGGCCTCGCTCGCAAGTGTATTGGCAAAGGATCACCGACTTACTACTGTTTGCTTAATAAATCAAGTGTCATCTTCGATTCTTCGAAAGATAATCTTTTGTTCTCGAGAAGCCATTCGGACCTGGATCATGCTCAAATACAGCATTAGACGCACGCAAATGGAGCCCTGAACACTGAAAGGTTTATGGCAAACAAACAAAATTAAACAGCTGAAAAACAGGAAAAAATTGACAAAATTCAATAGTATGCTCAACTTGAATTCACCCTTCAGGGAGGGCGTAAATCTTCCTCACTGCCATCAATCACAGCTGTCCGCCTGCAACGTTTACAATCCCTGTTACAAGAAAATCAAAGATGTTTGGTGAATTTCCATTACACTGGCCTGCGGTGGTCTGGTCCATCTAATCAACGAGAGCTGGGTTATCACTGCAGTAATGGACTGTTGAAGGAAGCATTTCAACGTCAGTTAAACCAGGATTAGAAACCCTAGTTTGAGGGCAAAGGAGATGCCCTGCACTTGTAGGGAAGAATCAAACATGTGAAGGAGAGACAGACGTAAAAGTGAAAAAGAACGGGAGGCTAAAGATAAGACAGTGAGTGTGGTGGATTGGCTCAATCTGGCACTTTTGGAAATGTAGGGGCTAAAAGCTAAAAGGGGCTAAAGGGTTGTTAGCCTTAACCTCACTATTGATGCTAAAACACCAAGTGTATATAGATAATAAAAACAGATTTTTGCCTGGAAGCACTTACAAGCTATGCATGAGGAAGTCTGACGACTTTATCTACTGGACAAAAAAAATGTAATGACAAACCCTTATATGGCATAATCTTTAGAATAATATTTGATGGAGAATAACTTCGTGTTTAGTAAATGTGAATTTCATTTTAATTTTTGGATTAACAATAATGAATAGAATGAACTAATGTGATCCAGATTTGAATTAGCATGTTAAGTAAATGCAAAAATAAATAAATAAATAACAAATGGTATTGTGAATATGGTCTAAACTACCATTTAAAAGTTTGGGGTCATTTTTTATGTTTTTGAAAGTATCTTATGCTCACCAAGGCCGCATTTATTTGACAAAATATACACTAATATTATGAAATATTAAAATTTAAAATAGCCTATTATATTTTAAAATGAAATGTATTCTGATATGCTGATTTGCTGCGCAGAACATTTCTTTACCAGGGTGGAGATCACTATTAATCAATGTTACAAACTGTGTGCTTGCTTCATTTTTTGTGAAGTTTATTTTATGGATAGAACGTTCAAAAGAACAGCATTTATTGGAAATATTAACATTTTTGTCACATTATAAATGTCTTTTAATTAATTTAATGCATGCTTTCTGAATAAAAGTACTTTCATAGTAAGTTTTCCAATATTTCTTAAATAAATAAAGTAAATAAATACAATAAACAAAACAATCTTAATAACCCAACGATGAGTGTAGTGTGTTCTGACATCAGCCAAATTGTTTACATTTTTAATTTGTAGAACATGCTCTGAGATTTTCACAATAAGCCCAGGAATGTGTGTTAAAAAGTAACGAGACCAATTTGAATTTGTGTTTCTAAGCAATATTAAAAAATGAATTTCTCCTTTGCGGCTGGCCATCATTCACAAGCCTTCTATGCCCCCTTGAGTCAAACACACTTCCTATCAGTTAGGATACGTGCATATCTCACGCTCAAATGCTCTGTGACTGAGGGTCTGAAAATATCCATGTGGATAGAACAAATTCCACCATATGTTTTCTTCTGCCTCGGGTATGGCTACATTATTTCTCGATCACACATGTAAACACCAGGCTGGCTGATCAGAGCGCGGACCTGCGAGACAGAGCCATTGGTCAGCGCATCTTTGTCTTCTCTGCCTAGTGCTACATTAGTCTGAAAGAAGTCCAAATATTCCCCATCCAGTCTCGGCAATTATCCGTACGATGGCCGTGTGACAGAACCAGGCCCCTGACGCTGGGCAAGTATCCGTGGAAAAGGCTCGGGCCACGTGCCACAATCTACGCGTGTGTTGAGTTCATTAATTTCAGTTTAAAATGTGAAGGCGTTCGTGATTGTTTTTTTTTGGTGTTGCTGCAGGCATAGTGTCTACTTTAGTTTAATGGGAAAACAACCACGAAGAGAAAAGATCAATGTGTTTTTTTGGAAATTTTGAATCCAGCAACCCCACACACACACGGACACAACACACACACACCCACAACAACGTGTAAATTTGGGCTGGTAAGATTTTTAAAAATGTTTGATGAAAGTCGTCGATAAGCCACAAGGGCTGCATTTAAATTAAACAAAAATACAGTAAAAGCATAAAGTCTGACATCTCATTACCCATCTGCAGGGGCACTCGAATCCTTCAGAACATTCTAATCTTTTGAGTTGTCGCTCAAACAACCGTTCCTACTATTCTAAAATTGTTTGTGGAATTTTTTGTGGAAACCTGAATTTTTTTTTTTTTCAGGATTCTTTCATGAATAGAAGTCGAAAAGAACAACAATCTGTAAGTCTTTACTGAAACTTTGAGAAATTTAATGTATAAAATAATTCATTTCCTAAAAATCCTAATAAATCCAATAAATTAATGAATTAATAGTAATAATCTTACTGAAATAGTGTATACCCCCCCCCCCCCCCCCTCTCTGTCTGAGGGTCTGAGTTTTTAGAGGTAGAAACATAATCCATCCAGTCTGACGATATCAAACATTTTGATCCGATTTTAGAACACATTGTTTTCATTTGTCAAGCATCTCTTAATAACAAGGCACACGTTTCTGCATGAGTTTGTTGTGATCGGATGTCTTCTTTTTTTGTGTAGCTGGCCATTTTTCCTTTGTGACTATTTACAAAGTCGGTAAAGTGTATGATACCTAGAATTTTAAAATCTGTTCAGATTTTAAAAATCATGTAGTGTATTCCAGTCTTTACAGAAATGAAGTTACACAACTTCCATTCCATACATTCCATAAAAACGGTTATGTTTGATATTAATGTTGATAAATGTTATGAATCAACTACCCAGAAATAAAAAAAAAAGAAATACGCTTCAATGAGACGATGGGCAAAAGATTTCAAATCTTGAATGTGATGCTGGGTAAAAAAAATCAAGTGACACATGAGCTCAACCTTTGCTTACCAACATTCCACCTGCAAACAGCCAACGAACAGCCATATAAAATGATGCCACAAGTCACAATTCATCACACAAGCTTGTGATGGCTGCACACGTGGTAGGTGAATCAAATAAACATCAAATACATCAATGACCTACGAGCAAGAATTTTAGCCAAAATGCATCTTAGCTGAATAGCTTCGCCTCATTTTTTCCAGCTCTCTCCAGAGCACCTGCCAGTGTTGCTGCAGTTTTTAATAATAAACCCTGACATGCAGCCAAATGGCAGAATAAAACAGCAGCTTGCGTCCTGGAGGGAAGTCACAAGTTTAAAGACTTTGCAACCCGGCATTTTTCAAATTAACAAAGTGGGCTGGGAAGATATGAATATTCATGAGGCGTTATTCCCAAACCGCTCATCGTTTACGTTCCCCCATGTGAGCACAAAGCCCAATCATCTGTCACGTCCCCTTTAATTCAATCATCAACCCTCATTCAATTATCCAATATAATATGCAAATCAACCCAAAAATGGCCAACAAATGCTAATTACCTACATCAAAATAATTAAATTGGACGGCGGCAGCGCAGAAGGATAGAAGCGCCATAAAAACAGAGGCCGTTTCTTTAATTAAGAGCAAAAATGTTTTCAATTAGAAGCCCATAAATTGCGAGGACTCTTGACCCCTCCCTTCCCCGTCCCCCAAGGGGACATTAAGACGTCGCGGACGAGGTTTCCACGTGATGCACGCATAACTAAAACCCGACCGAGTGTGGCGTACTCACACCTGCCATGCAGTCGGCGGCTTCCAGGTAAACGGAGCATGCAAAGAGTATCAGGGACTCCCACTTCTTCATGCCAGGCTGATCTGTGATCTGGACTGCCAGGTTAGTTCAGCACCATTCCCCCCTCCACCAGGGCCGAACAAAGAGCGGGCCAACTGCCAGGCAGCGGATAACAATGTCTGTTCCTGCTACACAGCGCAGAGCCAACAGAGGTGGCAAAGTTGCTGCATTATTCAACAGCCTCCTTTTGTTGCTATTGTGTTGGTTGTTTGTAAGGAGAAAAGTACACCTGCTCTTGATCTAATGATGACCAAACATTATACACACCTCAGTGACAGAGAGGAAAGGATCTTTTACAGTGCTAAAATTATGCCTTGAGTTACTGTATGAAGCACTATTTGCAAACTACTGTTTATTTACAAATATAACGTTAATTACACTTTAATGCGCCATCAGTAACATTTGCGGAGATATATATATATATAATATATTATATATATATAATATAATGCTTAACTTATATATATAACTGAACTATTAACACTATTTATATAGTATTTAAAAAATAATATAAATAGAAAACCAACAAAACTAATAAAACTTTAAAATAAAAAAATGGAAAATATAAAGATAATATATTCACATAGTAATAAAAAACTATCACTATCTCACAGACAATAAAATAACACTGATCTACACATCTACAAATATGATTATTTAATATGACTTTTTTTTTTGCAGCATTGCAATTCACAATTTTTTGTCACTATTAGATGTGTTACTTAAACTATCGTCCAATATAAAATGAACGACCATTAAAACATTCGGTATCATATTCATCACAAAAAAAAAAAAAAGAAAAAGTTTTCAACAAAATATTAGCAATTATTAGCGTAAGTAAATTAAATGTGCTCACTTAGCTGTGAAAAATCTGTGATTAAATGGATTCACTACATGGTCCGTCAAAAAATATGTTTGTTGTGGATATACTATTATTGTCAGCAAGGTTTTTCAACATTTCTGAAAGCCTCTTATGCTCACCAAGGCTGCATTTATGTGATGAAAACGCATAAAAGGTACTATGTTGAAAAATTTTATAATTTAAATAAACCGAGTTTTCTACTTTCATATATTTCAAAATTTTATTTATTCTTGTGACGCAAAGCTGAATTTACAGCATCATCACTCCAGTCTTCAGTGACACATAATCATTCAGAAATTATTCTAATATGCTGATTGATCAATGCTGCTTTCATATGTCGTGTACCCGACCGATTGGTGGGTTGTGTTCAGGATTTTTGATGAATAGAAAAAGAATAGGATTTATTTAAAATTTAAATCTTTTGCAACATTTTAAATGTCTTTACCGACACTTTTTTAATTTAATGCATCCTTGCTGATTAAAAGTATATGTTTTGTGTGGGGTAACATTTGTAAAATCTTGAATTGCTAAAATGCATCAATCGATAATCTGATACATATGTTCATGACACAAACGGTGTGGCACACAGTAATTATGAGGGAATCCCACCTGTTGGTCTGGGTGGTTGACAGGAAGAAAAAAAAAAAAAATAGCCGACGCAGATGATGAGCTCAGTGGAGCACTCTCTGTCGGTGAGCTGGTTAGAGCAGATACCAAGCAGAGACTCACAATGTGTCTGAGGCAGAGACCAGACCCGCCGCTCCTAAACCAACTGGCAGCAACAGAAACCTACAATCAAGCTGATCAGGTCGAGTCAGCGAATAGCACTTGGAAAAGAAGCATTTCTGTGCATTAGAAATGCAAAAAGCCATGGAAAAAAGTTGTGCAATACAGGGATTTAGACCATTTAAGGATACCCAAACGGATTAATCAGGTGTTACTGATGGCTCATGTCATTTCAAAAACGTATGACTTCGTTCTTCTTCCGAACACAACAGAAGATTGGCTTTGGAGAACGGACAAAACCAGCTTTGGAACATCATGAGGGTGATCTTTTCTCAGCAGGAGACTTGGTGCAAGAGAAGAAGGTGAAACTTGCTGCTTGTGAAGCTCGAACTGGTTCTGGAATCAGTAGTCCCACGTCAAGACCCCCCCAATTCCCTCAAACTAAAGAGATGCTATCTGCTGGTCTAGCGACAGTATTTATTAAACATGTCAACATGACTGAACGCCTCAAGGTCAGCACTGCATCTACTGACATTTTCTGCTGGGTAGGAGAGTGTTATGGGATGGAGAGTCTAAACAACAACACCTGAAAATCTCAGCATATGTAATGGAAGCAAGACGCTGGATTTGTATCACCACCGACGGTCTGTTTGAATTGCCAGTGCGAACTCTGAGAATCGCTGTTGTTAGGATGTAGAATGAAGAATAATTTACATGTGAATGCTTTTGAAGCAGTATCTACTACAATATTAAAACAAATATATGAGGGTCTGATCAAAACTCTGATCAACATGAAAAATTGCAAGACTTCAGATTTTTTTAGTACCACTACTGAATATTTGTTAACACTATTGAAAGGCCAGCAAATTATGTAAATATTAAATTGTGAATAAATGTAATTTTAGTTAACACTATGTTCAAAGTACTGTGTAATTATAGTGGTCAGTTTGTAAGGATGACATTCATATGTTGGACAGAGGTAGAGCAGATGAATGCAGCAGAGCTCTTTGCTGGTCTCACAAAAACAAATCAAAACAAACCAAACCAACACCACACACACACACACACACACACACACACAAAAACAACAAAACAAAAAACACAAACAGACAAAAACATCCAACCAAACCAATACAACCAAACAAAACAAAATCAACCCAAATCAACCTTTACATTTTGGAAACCAAAATAAAAAAAGTAACAGTGTTAAACATGATTAATCATATGCATTAACACTTTGACAGCCTTAATTGAAAATTAATTGAAATTTTTAATTTTGGAGTTCTCTGAATGCACCACCCAAGGTCAAAGAGCAGTGTGCCACACGGTGACCTATATAATACGAAAATACTGGATGATGCTCAATTATCAAAAAAGCTGACGAGAGCTGGCACGAGAAACTGAAAAAGTGTGAGAGACCCAGAGTATCTACAGCAACACACTAAAGTAATTCATAGGTTTTCCGCCCTCCTCGTTCACGCCTAGGTGTTTACATGATTTAGCTTAGCGATACCCTTCTTGTCTCTTTATCATGCCGGCTGAAGTACGACCGGAGCCTGTGCATGTTACGCCACTCTCCGTCCGCATTATTCACCTGCAGCTTTCAACATGACTGGCCCGGGGTCAAAGGTCAGGTGTGTTTACATCCACTGGGTTAACTTTGTTCTGTGAAGATACACTGATATCCTACCAGTGGCTATGAGGGCATTTGGAGGAAACCCTGGCTGGACCATTAGTTTTGAGGCTTATGTCTTTACAGTCCCTGTTTGTGTGCGCAGACGTACCAACGCAATCATTAATGAGAGCCCAAGAGCTTTTTATTGCTTTCACCGTTCAGAACGTCTGTCTGAATAATGGGGTCCACATATCTGCCGCTAGCTAAAGGCCAACCCAGTGGTCTGACTGCTGCGTTTAGAAAAAAAACAAGCCGTGCCGCATTACTTTAAGCAGACAGGGTGGCTTCAGAGAGTTGAACTACTCTAACAGGATGGACAGCATACCACAAAGGAGATGGTCACATACAAGCATCCTTCTGCAGGACTTTGAATCAAAGAAGCAGGATCTCACAGACTGTAAACAGGACCAGAGCAGTAAGGTTATCCATCACGTGAGGCGTAGCTCACCAGAAGGCCGTGGTACTTTTCAGAAGGTAAACGTGGTCTTGTGTACTCTATAAAACACACAGCCAGATACTTTTTTCTAAGTGTGCTCAAGCCAGACCCTAAAAACCTAGAAATTTAGTGTGCTAACTAATTAAATGAATATTTGACCTGAAGATTTGTCAATGATATTAATTTCATTTTTCAACCGTATACCATTTGACACATCTATATACATACAGGAGCCACATCGGAAATTAATACCTGGAAGGCTGAGAGGTCCAGCAGGGCGAAGGTGTTGAGGAAGCGCAGCCCCTGGAGGGCCACCTGGATGACGGTGGGGCTGTAAGGTTCCTGGGGGCCCACGGAGCCGGCTGAGAGAGAGTCGGGGGGGGCACTGTGGAGCAGGATGCAGTACAGCATGTGAAGGACGCCCACCAGGTCGGTGCTCTGCAGGAGGGCCGTCAAACCGGTGGGGTCCTGACGTTTGTTGTCAAAGATGCTCAGGGAACTGAGAATGAGAAATATGGTTATTATGCAATTTCCACTTTTTACAGGGTGTTTACAGATATGAACAAGTTAAATTTAAGACTTTTAAAGACCTTTTTAATACCACCTTATATGAAATTTAAGACCAAACCTGTGATGGAAAAACACAGTTACGCATATGTAATATTTAATGTGTTTAATGTGAAGATAAAACAAAATATCATCACTGTCAAAAATGCTATTTATTATTACGATATACAGTGAACTTTTCATATCAGCAGACAATATCCTATACAAAATATTCCCACTAAATCACAGCATCACCAAGATTTTTGGTGGTGTAAATAATTTTTTCAGAAGCAATATTTTCATCAGTGTTCTATCAGCTTTTATATAATTAAATCTGCATGTTTTTAATATTTACCCCAGAATGTTATTTACCTTAATAAAGGCCATTATTTTTTAATTTTATTAATGTATCTCATCTTTCTTCAATTCTTCACAATTGATCAGCAAATTCATATACACATAAGGCTGTTTACATCAATTAATAATTTACACTGCAAAATTACACTGCGTAAATATGTGATAGATTAATGTTTAAATAAAATTTAAAATAACCAATAGAAATGGTTGGGGACAAATGCATACTTGGTGCATAAGTCACTTATTTCACTCAACCGATATTCCTCATAACACTTTATCATCATTAACAAAACCGCGAGTGTTGCTTGTGACATGCAAACTTCTGTTTCTATCTTGTTTGAAATAATTTTCATTGTGCAATATAACAAACCAGTCCAAAAGTAACTTCGATTACTTAAAACTACTTATGTTGACTAATATCATGTAAATGTTACAATTTGAAGATTCATCAAACAGACCCTGCCATTGTATTTTCCCTTAATATTCCTGCCCTTGTCGTACATGCATATGTGTACCTATAGAATGTTATAAAATACTAACATTTGAAGGTGGGGACGTCCTATCAGGGAGGGTCCGTGTGGACCAAATACCTGCCACTTTTAATAAATAGACTGCACTGTGCGCGAGCTGGATAAAGCCTTTGGACATTTTTTGTCCTACTTGTGTCTGCCACAACTTTATCCCGGAGATCTTTTGTCAGTGCCTTGCCACCCATAGTTGATTGTAGTTGCAACTGAAGCACTAGGAACGCCGGAAATCTCCATAAAAGCGCTTTCATGTGAGCTGATCAAATGACCACAGCTGAAAGTCAATGTCTTTGTGTGCCAGTAAAGAAGGTGATTATCTACAACTGATTGGTGTACAATCATTTTGGAGGGTGATTCGTTTTTTCCAACTCAGTGATTAATTTGAGGTATTTTATTTTGTTCTGACAGTTGGTTTAATCTTTATTCCTGAGTCAATACAGCTTGAGAAAACAAAAATGTCCGTCTTCATTGCAGTCTGCAAAGTCAACAAAATTGATTGTTCGATACCACTGTTTATTATGATTATTCTATCTTATAGTATTATTAACCCTATTTAACCTCATGCGTGCCAAAATACAAACAACACACCTATTATTTTTACTACTACTACTATATTATATATGAATCTTATTAGGATGAGCCGAACCAAGTTTATTTATTTTAATCATTCTGATATAATCATAATACTATTTTATTATTATTATTAAATCAATTAAACCCATCGGCCAAAATTACCCAATAATAATACTATGAACAAAGAGCAACACTACTATACCAACAACAACAACACTAATAATACTAATCAATTAATGTCAATGTAATTTTTGGCAAAATTAGTTTTTAAAAATCTAAATGTAAGCTTTTTTTATTCACTAGCCAATGGTGTAGTCTGTAGATGCTGCAGATGCTTCATCCATATAAAAAAAAAATAGCGTACACTTCACAGCATACACACTGCATATTTATTTTATAAACCGCAGGCAGTATGCCAATCTAAACAGAACCGAGACATATAGCCAACAGCATTCCAGAAACAGCACGATAACTTGTGTAGAGAACGTACTCTTACTCAAATATCCACATACAAGATCAATCACACATGATGTGGTACAAAAGGCCACTTTGTTCAACAGGACAGGTAAGACCTGTTAACCAGTGACTGACGCTCAAGAAATGAAAAACAATTCAGGGTCAGAAATACTGTTATTCTATTAGCAAGGCCAAAGGTGCTTTACATTGTATCATATATATCAGGCCAGTGAAATAAGGTTCCTCAAGTTTACGCACCTTTCAATCTGAATCACTGGCCTTTCAAAACAAAGTCAGCAGTGCACAGGGCTGTTGTATAGTGCACAGGGGAAGTGTGGCAAAAGGTAGCAGAGGTGTGGTCTGAAAGCATCAGAACCTGAGGTGTTACTGGTTGCTTGCTTAAGCTGCAAAAACCAAAGACCCAGGATGTAGGGGAGTGTGGGATGCCTGGTCCTCATAGCTTCTAGATTTACTCGCTAGACCAGAGCCTGTCCGTTCTGATATAAAGTTCTGATATAAATAACGAAGGCAAGCCCCATCTGTGAAGCATGCCTATGGGGCAGATATGCTTAACTTGTAACATTTGGCCCTGCTTGACTCAGGAATGAACACTGAGACACAGTGAGGGTGGCTAATGGTAATATATTAGGAAAGAAAGACTTTACACTTCTGAGCATGGGATCAGGGACTGGAGATCAGAGAGAAAGAAACAAACAGAGAGAAGTGAAGTATTGGGGCAATATATTAGGGCCCTCAACGTTAACGAGATTAATTAAAAAAATCCTTAATGCGTTAAAATAATTCAACACGATTAATGCAAAATTACTGAAGCACAATTTCTATGGACAGAAAAAAATTATTGCGAAATGGGTAGAATGTGATGGACAATGTTATCTATATAATGGATAGAGTGTGACGGAGAAATGTATAGAAAGAATACTTTGAATATACTAAGAGATGGATAGACATGTAGATAATGTGGAGAGAATGATATAATGTGGTGGGCAGATTTGTAAAATGAATATAGAATATATATTATGGCAGTTGTAAAACATGAATGCACAGAATGTTTTAGAGAGGTGTCTAACAGAATAGATATATAAAATGAATGTATAGAATGTCCAGAGAGACTGATAGAATTTGATGGACAGAATTATAGAATGAATGTTAAGAACATATTGAGGAAAATATTTTATTTGGAGGACATATTTATAGAATTAATGTATAAAAGTATAGAGTCATGGATAGAACATGGTGCACAAACATAAATAACAATTAATGCACAGAATGCATAGAGATGACAGAATGTCTTGTGGAGATATAGAATAAATGTGCAGAATGCATAAACAGGTGGACAGAATGTGTTAGACAAATGTATACAATGAATGTGTAGAACGTGCAGAGAAAAACAGAATACCATGGCCGGATGTTTAGAACAAATATACAGAAAGTATAGAATTTGATAGAACGTGGTGGACAGATGTAAAGAATAAACAGCATTTATGGAGATGGATAGAAAATGGTGTAAATAATAAATATATATAATTTATAGAGATGGACGGAATGTGGAAGAAAGAATGAATACATAGTAATGGATAGAATGTGGTGGCCAAATGTATAGAATATATATAGAGGATGTGGATGTGTCTATATGTATAACAAACATATAGATAGAATGAACGTACAGAATATTTGAAGAGATGGACAGAATGTAATTGCCAGATTTACAGAATGAATCTCTAGAGTGTAGGGAGAGATTATTATAGAGGGGAGGTAAGGGCATCATCTATAAATGTGACAAACCCCAGACTGGTCAGGTGAATCTTGGGGAAGTTGAGACTCTAAGCTATGAAGCTGACATCCAAACATCTCATACACCAGTGAACATCCTGGAGCTCTCCACACAGCAACAGTGGAGGGAAGTCTTGGAACTTGGACAACCATCTGTCAGCCAATAGCACTGGCTCCACAACTATGCAAACTCCCCTCACTCACTGGCCATCTTGTGTTGCAGCACATTTAATTAAGACACATCTTACCAGATTTACAGCAGCGTGTTTGTGTGTCTTAGTCAGGACAACACACTGCGGATTAGCAGGATTGGTAACTTCATACCCCTGAGGTTCTGAGCAGAAGTGATACCTTAAGGCTGATCTGAGACGAGATCTTCCATTACCGTCGCAACGCCAAGAGTCTGGATTTTAGTATCAAGGGCTGATCCCTAAACAGCACAAAAGGAGCTGGTTCTACAAGGTGTCACATTGCAGTTGAGGATACATCCGTGAACACTACACCAAGTGCACTGGAGGGGAAACAGAACTTCTGGTGAGCCAAGGGGAGAAAGGAGTGTCAAGCTCGGTGAGGGGGAAACCTCACCCTCGGCAATGAGATCACAGCAAGTGCAAGAAGTCGACTACTCAGGAATAAGCTTCCGGGTGGAAGCCACCTTGTCCGACTGATCTCGCCTCTGCACTTCTTATCTATGTTTAACCTTAACTGGTGTAAAAAAATCCTCAGTTCAGAGGAGAAGGGCAGTCTCCACCGAAAATCGTGATCAGTGTCTACATGAGGGAACAAAGACTTAGTTCTCACAGATTGACTGTGCATGACGAACTTCACATCTCCTGATCCTGAAAAAGGAGACAGCGGAGTGGGATGAAAGTGAAAGGCCTGACAGAGGCAATTTGAGCCTAACCACTGACCCCAAATCAGCATCGTCTGATTAATCCATGCTTACAGCTAAACCTGTGGTAATGCTGTTAGTGTCTACTCGACTTAGAGAGGACGAGATAAAATATATCTGGAACTTGCCATGAAACGATTTCCTTGAGGGAAAAGGGCAATTTAACAACTGAAGAAAAGATATGCCTTCTAAATCAGTCAAGGTGTCTAAAACTCTGCTGGATCCATGACACCTTGCATTTAATGCATAGAGTCAAGGTGCTTGGAGGGAATGGGGTCGGGAGCTGAATACGTCCTGAACCATTTCCTGACCCTTTTCCTGGTCTCTTTCCCAATACCTTCTTGTCGCTCTACACCAGGAGTGCTTAGTCTTGCTTTTGTTGATCTACGCTCCTGCATAATATGAATCCAACCCTGACCAAACACATCTGCGCCAAATAATCAAGGTTTATGAGTACTTTTAAAGACTGCAGAAAGAGCAGAAACCTTGCAGGAAGAAAGAAAGTCCCCTGATCCAATGCAGAACAAGCAGATACACCATCATTTCAATCTATTCTGACTGCGACACAAGCCACAACTCATAGGCCAACACGTCGTCATTAGCTCAGCACAAGCGCTCCTTGACAAGCTTTTATTGACATTGATGATTATCGATATTTAATCCCACCAATACACTGGTAGTCGGTGACAGAAACACAAATCCCAGGGTCTGGCAACTGCAAGTGAGCAGAGCAACTCGGAAATGTCTAACACGAACCACAAAGGGACAACTTCCTGGCCTTCAGCATAGTGAAGAATGACGGAATGGAGCGTTGACTTGATTATGAAAGATGTTGATTATGCTGCTGAGCAGGACTATTAAAGAGAAGAACTGGCACTGGAGTTTCTCACAGATATTCAGTGTCAGAAGCCAAAGGATGTTGGGAGAGACATTAGAGTTGTCATAACCAGCTGGGTGGCGTTATAGCATGCAACAGCTGGAACAGAACATAGCTGGCCAATAAAGGAGGAGCTATGACCTTTGAAATAACTCCAAAATCCAAGTGGAATGGGCTGAAATATGAATTTGTGCAAATGCAAGGACTCATTCAGACTATAGTTTGGGACTGAAACACAGTGGAGAGAGTTTCATTCAAATTGTTTTGAAACATTAGCAGCCTGGTTGAAAATATTTCAGTATCACTTTCTTCCTACATTTTAACACACTACACAATCAGGCCCAGACGAAATATGCATTTTTGTTTCATTTCAACACCACATTTCATGTTATTGTGTTTTCACAATGTACAGAAACAATCACTCCTACAATGTTTAGAGTGCAATTTAAAGTATGTAGAAAGCAACAGTGCAGCATCACAGTGATTTGTCTTTGCTGCAAGTCAGGGTTAGAGGTCAAAGGCGGGATATCACAAGCTGTGACTGTGTGGTTAGCCTCTGTCAGTAGTTGTGCATGCACAAACGCACTCCGACACACACACACACACACACACACACACCAAACACACACACCCACACACACACACACACACACACCACACACACCCACACACACACACACACCACACACCGGGTGGGCTGCAAGCAGGAGTTTACAGTGCATGGAGACAGAGCCGCTAGATGACTATCAGCACAGGCTCTGCAGGGCTAGTGTCAGACACTGGGAAATGGGCTGCTGATTGATGGGTCTTTTGTCTCTGGTCTGCACCTCTTCAGACATCTGAACAACAAAACTACAGTGGATTTCACCTATTTATTTAGATAGGAATGAGGTTATCTACTGGTCTGGGGATGTTTGGGAAGGGTGCAACCACTATAAATAGATACTGTGGACCTATCATGATACAGTGATAATATGATTGAACCTTGAGAACCCTATAGTACAGATTAACTACCATACCCATGGTAATTGGTCATTCAAAAGCAATTTAAAGAATACCACAATATTATAATGATGTCCCAGTATATGCCATGCAACTTTTTTTCAAAGAATGGATGACAATGATGGCGACATAGACAAAGTAAAGTAACATTAGAAACCACTCACCGACCAGTCACAGCAAAACACAACTTGCACATCCCATGGAGAAAAGCTGTGGCTTGCTCGAGAAAGGCAGTCATCTTGGGACACTCGTCAATCGGTCCTTGTACGTACAGGAAACAGCCGTACAGCTTGTCGATCAAGCCCATGTTCACCACATAGCTGAGGGAAACAAGACAAAATGAGTCAGACTTAACAAAAAAAACCATTTGAATCACAATCATTTCCTTGAGTGGAACATCAGTTTGATTTTGGGTACATTTATAGTCAACATTTGCTTTGCGTTGTTCGCCATTTTGGATGAATTTTCCACCAAGTTAGCCACACTACATGGGATTGCCTTCTCTGGGGTGGATGTAAAGGTGGCTTAATATTGGGTCAAAATTAGATATCTCAAAGATCAGCATGTAGTTTTGGACTTCCTGTAACAGGCTTCACAGTGGGAGTACACTTATGATGCCATAAATGCTGTCTAAGTAGACAGCTCACAGTCATGAAGGCCACTGCAATCCAGAATGCTCCTGGCCTGAAATCTGAGCTCTCATCTGAGCCCGCAACTCCTGCCTATTATGTCTATATCTCTAATTTGCCGGTCAAATGAAAGGTCTCATGAGCGTGTTGGTCCGCACCCTCCTGGCTACAAATCAGGCCTAATTACAGTATTAGTGGATGACTGCGTCTCCGTGTGCCAGCTCTGATCTAGAACAGGAGGAAAGCCCCCCCTTTTTCCCTCATGGCTCAGGTATTCTGTCCCTCCACCCTCTCCCACCTCCGGCACCGCCGAAAGTCTCCTGGCAGTCAATCACTGGACCTCCCAGCGAAGTCTGGGCCAGCATTTTGTGGCTCCAGTGCAGCAAAGAGCTGAGTCAGTTGCAGATCCACATCTCACACACACACACACCACTTTAGCCTCCGTTTCCCAGTCTCCCCAAGTCTGTATCTTTTCCCCCTTCATTCTCTCTTTTTCTACTTCCCTCATACCTCTTTTTGTTACAGCTGTCAGTCAAATGAGGCTGCACTCAATAAAGGTAATTACAATTCTCCCTCCCCCTTCTTATCAACAGGTCGGCCATCACCTGAACTAAAGCCCCTTGTTATGGCTTTATCCTCCTCTTGGCTTTGGCTTGAGCAGAAAGCGGCTTTCCACACACCATTGTGCAATCTTTCAGACACTTCATCCAGCCAACAAGAGCCAAAGTGATCAGTCACAATTAGGTCCAGCCAGCGGACCTGGGTGTGACTTATTCAAAGAGTTTTTTCACCTACATCAAATTAAATTCTACAAATACTGACCACCATCATTTGGTTTTCACTTTATTTTTAATATCTGACAGATACTGAGAGAAATGCAACAATTTGTTGGACTTATGAAGCTGCTAACGCTAACATTGAACCTTTGACGTCATTTGGGAAATTAAGGTTTGAATCTGGTCTTCATACCACTTCTATTCCCCCCATAAATCTGTTTACTTTTTACAGTAAATGAAAATTGCAATAGTCACAAAACTAAAAAAGGACTTTTCTTTTAACAAACAACCCATTATTCTTTTTATGGTCTTGTTTTCGGTGTCAAAACCGAAAAAAAAGTCTACTTTATTTTCTTCCCTGCAGTTTTATTTTTGGTGATCTAGCCACTACTTGGCCTGTACCGGCCATGTCTGTAAGGTCACTCCACGGTCACAGCACTGGGCTTGAGACTGCTTGTGTCAAACAAATCATGGGAGGGAAAACTGAGGGATTGTGGGAAGCTTGGGATTCTTAGCAGGCTGGGCTGTCTGCCTTTCCTCAGAGAGCAGGGGAAAGCCCAGAACTAGCGCTCTCCTCCACACTGCCCTACTCTAATGCTGAGTTCAACTTCAAGTCGTGCACTTCCAGAAGGGAATTTTGGCCAATGTGGAGACTAAAAACTTTGGTTTAGAGCACGGATATAAGGAGGAGTTTCTAACTAATTTAGCAAAGAGGTGAATCCAAGAACATACTCTATCCAACCAGTGTGCAGAAAGTCAGGTCTTATTACATGCACAGGGCTATTATGTCATTAAACTGGAATAGTCTTTTGAACAAATTTCCCAAATTGTCTGTCCAAGCTAACCTCTGGATCCATTCCAAGAGGTCATTTCCTACACAAGGGATCTCATTCCAAGAAACTCTTGTGTATTTTACATTGCAAAAAATATTGTTGCTAACATGAGCCATGTCACTCTATATGGTTGTACGGTGTGTGGTTAGTGTGAACCCAACAGTAGCGACTAATGGTATTTCTTTTCACCACAGCTAGCTTGCTAAGTTACTAATATTAAAGTGCCCCTATTATGTCATTTCGAATATAGCCTTTCATGCAGTGTGTAAAGTTGTAAAGCCGAAAGTGCACGATAAATAAACAGGGTTTCTACAGACATGAACAAGTTAAACTGAATACTTTAAGACCTTTTTAATACCACCTTATATGAAATTTAAGACCTAAACCTGTAATGGAAATACACATTTTATTACATACATATATGTAATATTTAATGTGTTTAAATATAAAAGAAAACAAAATATCATTGCTGTAATAAATATTACTACGAGATACAGTGAACTTTTAATGTCAGCAGACAATATTCCATACAAAATATTCCTGCAAAATAACTGCATCACTGAGATTGTTGGTGGAGTAAACCATTTATTCTGAAGCAATATTTTCATCAGATTTTTTTTACATACTTAAATCTGCATATTTTACCTTTACAAAGGCCTATTTTTACCAAATTATTACAATTTCCAATAAATCCATATACACCTAGGGCCTGCTACCATTCAGATTAAATAATTTACACTGCACAATAACAATAATTTACAACTGCAATAAATAATGTTATGAGATTAATGTTTTAAATGCATTTATGAATATACAAATAAAAAATGTTAAGGGGGAAAATTTATACTTTTCAACATACTTCTCAACTAAACTACCAGTAAGGGACGGTAAGTCACTTAATGAGTGAGTCATTGAGTCATTCATTCAACTGATTTAGTGTGTTATCATGCTGTTATCTTAAGTACTTTCGTGGACAGCTGACTCCTAAATTTTTCATATTCTTCATATTCTGTGTGGTGGTCAGATAGAATTAATCTTTTCCAATAAGTTTAAATTGATTTTTAACTTTTATGGGCATTTTACCTTTATAAAGCCATTTTTTCTATAAGTGTGCATTATCTTTTCAGTCAAATTCTTACATTTAATCAGTGAATTAGAATAATAAGTCATTTGGTGTTACCAAGCAAATTAAATTTTTCTTTGCAATCCACATAAGCGCACTGAAATTGGTGGCATTTAGAAGTCTTTACCCACCGTTTAATGCATTTAGCCTGCAGTTACACATGCATAAATATTTTAATATTAAACTGAGACTGATATTTGAAATTATTTAAAAAATTAAAAGATACTTTAAATGTTAAATTAAAACCACCAGCAGGTGACAGCGAGTCACTGTTAATAAGTGAGTCATTGCAATTTAACCAAATCATTTAAATGTTGATTCATTCAGGAACGAAACAACATCATGTTGATCAGAGACGCAAAACTGTGCTGTGGCTTTGTTTGGAATTATTTTGTTGGTGAAATAGTGCAAAAACTATGGTGTCTAAAACGTAAGTCTCTTAATCAACCTCTAGTTTACTGGACTGTGTAAAAAAAAAATCAATATACATTTGTATATGGTAATTTTTTGAGAAAAAAAGGCACTCTTCCGTGTGAAATTGATTAATTATATGAAGTGGTATAAATATACACATTTTCTGCCCCCATGTCTTGAATTTGTGATCATTCTGAATGTATTTTAATAGACTGAATCATGCATGTGGAAAAGTGTCACGTAAATCACACGCGCGATTAACATGCGTGCGCTCTGTAGGTGTTTTGAATGTTTTTTTTTGCGTTGTGAGAATATTGAGCAAAATAGCTCACTTGTCATGGTGTTACTTAAATTTATGTTCTGAATAACTAACATTCAGAATTTTTACCTCATTGTTTTTCTTCGGTTTTATGTGTGCTGTCACGCTCATTTTTTATGAAGAACGCTCAAAGAGACAACAGAGTGAGCCTCCTTGCGACCTTGATATTCTGTTAACTTCACTGCAATTCTCCTGATGACGCAGTAACTTACCGGGGAACGAAAAAATCTTCGGTCGGTCCATGCATTGGAAACATTCAATTAGGTCCGTCAGACTGGAGAATTTTAAGCGGTAACGTGACAAATATTTAAGACCCATCGATTCCGACTTTAATACATTAAAGACTTTTTGAGGCCTTTATATTAGGAAAACGTTATTAGACTTTTAAGGACCCGCTGACACCCTGATAAAGTTGGTGTGGTCTCCCAAAAGAAAGAATCCACTCTGAACAGCATAAACGAGTCGTCAGTAATTCGAATTCCACTTCCGTGATGGCTACACGTCACATGGTAACACATTTGCATTATGCCTGCCTGTGTTCTATGTTGAACGGCCGCGAACAACTTGACCCGCCCTCAAACACTGTAGCTTGTTCATGTGGTTAACATCATGTCGAGAAGATGCTGTGTCCTACGCTATGAAAGTAAATTTGTTTTATTTTCACTTCCGAAAGATGAGGCTGCAAAGAATCAGAATTTTCTTTTTCTACTGTACCACAGCAGTACAACTTCAAATTTTTTTTTTGTGTTCCCGTCATTTTACTGATAACTACTTCTCTAATCTCGAGGATTTCAACACGGGATTCACAAATGCTCTTGAAAGATGGCTCAGTACCCAGTACCCAGTTTATTTGGACCCGCTGGCTCCACTGAATCACAACCTGTAAGTATGATGAATAATAGATGTTTATATTTTCTATGGAGCGTTCCAAATATGGAACTATGGCAATAGGCGTATTGTTTCCTACACACGCTGTACGCGGTAGACCAATCACAACAGGTTGGGCCATCTGACCAATCAGAGCAGTGTAGGCTCACGGAAAGGAGGGGTTTAAAAAGACTGAATCTTAGAACTGCTTCGAAAAAATCATTTGAGAATCATTGGAAAACGAGGTGATAGTAAATGCATATTTTGAAAAAACTAAAGCGTTTTGCTTTATTGCATGCATGTAAACCTATTGTAGGAGACTCCCAAAACAATATTAGAAACCTTAAAAATAGCATAATAGGGGGACTTTAAAGAAAATGTTTTCCTGCCTCCAATTGCCTGATGAGCAGGAGGAGAGGTGTGTGGAAAAGGGAAATGAAAAGGAAAACCTGAGCTTTATGACCAGGATAGAATGTCACATTAAAAAAAAAAAAGAAAGAAAAAAAAAAAAAAGGCAGGTATGTTACTTTGCACTTGTTTGGCTGATTTTAAATCAGCACAGTTTTCTTTGTTATGTTCAAAAATGTATGTGATTATGTAACTTGTTGTGTGTTAATCAAACACTGAACATAACAATAACATTCAAGAAGCTGGATCAGGAAGAGTCATGGAAAGAAAACGTATAAAGTAATAACCTGATGAGATCTTGAGCACGTGTGTTGAAGTTCTCACTGGCAGCAGGTCTGCTCTTGGTGTCCGGAGTGCATATACGTGGTGCATCTCCATCCAAATTAGGTGGGTGCAACTGCCCCAGCGCTGTGGCAACTGTCTGCAGAAGTCCTGTAGTCAAACCCTCAAAGACCTGCTTATTGACACTGCGGCCAAAGATGGACTTGTCCTCATCTGGCACGAAGAGCTATGGAAACAGGTATAGATGTGTTAGTCGGCATTGATGGAAACAGAAAAAATAAAAGTCATTGCGAGTAGACCTGTAGTCACTACCTTGATCCTACCAAGAAACAAGACAATGGGGTCTAGACACGTTGGAGCTTTCAGGTTTCATCAGGAGCTACAGATGAAACATCTTCGTAAACCACTCTCAACATGTCTATGAGCGCGTCAAACATGGGAAGGTCTAAAACTACAGTCATGTTCAAACAACTGTAGGCATTTTCTTTAAACTCTGTTTGGAGCTTTGATGCAGTGTTGTTACCGTCACTTACACCATTAACATTGTTTGTACTGCTGCAAATCCTTCTATTGCTGCAGTTTACAATAAACACAATCAAATTGATTACATCCCTACAAGATGCACAGTACTTTAAGCTAACATTGAAACTTTTTTGAAATTTGCAAACACTTGCTCAACTGACTGATGGTTGTCTCTTACACCAATCTTGGCAGTGACGGACATCCGAGATAACTCAACAACGGCCCATACTGGTCTCAATATCCAGCCCAGCACTGCTGCACAATAGACAGGGTCATTTAAACCTCGGCTTGCATTTTAAAACATGTCCAATTAAAGCAGAGGGTGCAAATAAAAAGGATCCGGTTCTTTTGTTTCCACGTGCAAGCCATTAATCTTTGGTTGGAATCCTGATCTTCTAGCGCATAAATAACTACAAGGGCGCTGCTCTATTATTCATCAGCCCTGGGTTATAAATTGGTAGTTACAACTCGAAGCGACATTGTCACCGGTGGTGTGCCAATGGAGGGCATATGAGAACTCTGCAAGGTATTCCCTTGTTGGCGGGCACCACTGGCAGGCTTGAGAAAGATGGGTCATGTAACAAGAATGTTCCTTGGATGCAAGGATAGGGAACATAAATGTTTTTTTTTTTTCAGTTAATGTTTATACATCAAAGAGTGATGCATGCAAGGGCAATAACTTAAATTGCCTTCTATGATAATTCTCTTTCATGCCAACTACTATCACAAACAGAATTAAAATGGCAAGTTAGTTAATGCTAATTAAACTGTCAGCATGTTTATAGCTTCCTACCTGAACCTTGAATAAAGTTTGTTGCCGCCACAGTAAAGCAGGGATGCATATTTAGCCAGTATAATTGGACCATGCACTTTTGCATTTGCCTAAAAGTATTTTTTTTTGTCCAAAAAAGTTATTTATACTCTGCATATACTTTGGTATACAAAACAAAATAATTTGATTTATTAAAAAATGAAAACAAAAAAAATTTATGTTTAACATAACAGTAATATTGATTTAATATAAAAAAATACATTGAAAAAATGCAATGAAAAGTAAATAAGCTTGTATTGTGTAAAAAAAAATTTGAATGAATGAATTAAAAAAAATTCTGTAACATTAATTTCCCAAAACATTTTGCAATTTGTTATATAGGACAATTTAATGTGTCATATATAAGGTTAAATGCATTAAGGGGTTTTTAGACTATCGACATCATTGGTTAAAAACAAGACAATACACACCACTTTAGCACAGGTACAGCCCATGTTAAATCGGCAGTTTTTACAGAGGAGTAGGTTGTATACTGAGAGAGCAGCAAACCGCTACCATTCTCACAAATCAATTACAGAGAAGGAAGGGTGGACGCCAATACTGTCACATGACACACACCACACACACACACCACACCACCAAACACACACACACACACACACAACACACACACACAGAGACACCACACCACACACACACACACACAACACACACACACACACACACCCGCTACATAGGTCAGCTGGCAAAAATAACTTAATATAATATTGCTCTTATATTGTATATAGTATTTTTCACTTCACTTGGGTGAATATTCTGTCCGTTTCTATCAGTCACATATCAAATAATCAGTGGGCTGACTGACTGTTGAGTTGAGTTTGAAATAAACCCCTGTACCCCCAGGAAATATTAGGTCTCATAGACTGGGATGCACACTGACTGGGGCTTAATGATTTACCAAACCAATGTTTCTTGTGCAAACACACAACCACAAGCCCTATATGACTCAGTCACTGGGTCTCATTCACTAATTGTACGCACATAATAAACATGCATGCACAGACATGATTAATCCAAATCTGCATCTACATTAAAATGCAATGTGAAAAAACACACACTCACATATTAGTAAATGAATAAAAGTGGGATATGTTCTGCAAGAAAATGCAGCCAATTGTGCAGAATTTTGGTAATAGTGTTAGCACCTGTTGCAAATTCAGTGGAACAATTTTCTGTTACTGTTTATGATGTTCTTTTCAATCAACGCTGAGAGAATTACGTAAACATGACCCCAATGGCATCTGTGTGTCTTTCCATACTTTGTCTCAATGACATCTTAAAAAGCTTGAAGCGTAGTGTGATCTTGGTTCTGAAAGCCCCTTTTCCAAAAATCAAAGGGCAGGATGGTGGGAGCGAAGGAATGGTGGGGGGACGCCAAAATACAGACAAAAAATAAGGGAGAGACGCAATGCGAAATGTGATTCAGCAGTGGCGCTTTCCCAGAACTTAAGATGATTCAGTGAGTCACATAAACAAGAGAAATGTTGTATGTATTAAAATCCATTTTGGCGCTTGCTTTAAACTGGTAGATGAGCTACATATGCTCTGGCAAGATGAACAAGGCAGAAATGACCCTTTAAACATGACAAACAGCACTTCAGGCCTTTAAAAGCTGAAGTGGAAGTCGCATCCTAAAAGTATTGGCTCACTCAAAATTGAAAATTCCACCAGTTTTACTCTCCTTCATGTCATTCCAAACCCGTATGACTTTCTTTTTCAAGTGCAACACAAAAGGAGGCATTTTAAGCAAAGTACTGGTTGCTCTTTTCCATGCAGTCATAATAAATGGGAACTGGAGGTTACAAGCTTCAAAAGGTGCCATAAAAACAGTCCATGCACTCACTAACTACATTCATTTACAGGTCTTTTTTTAGTCATTCGTGACCTTTGAGAGAATTTAGTTGTCATTTACTAATAATCAACTGCATTGAGTTAGTGAGTTGAACTTGCGAACCATATCAGTCAGATTTGTGAATGAATCATTCAGATGGGTGTTAAAAATTGTATCAACTGATTCACTGAAAAGATTTGACTCACAAGAATGATTCATTTACAACAAATCTCTTCTCCTCTTATTAATAGACTACCAATTTTCAGTTTCTAAGCACTGCATGAACCAGTTCTATGAAACATTTGTAGTGCCATTTTGTAGCTAAAAAGCTTGAGTCCTTATTCATGTGCATTATATGGAAAAGTAGCGGCCAGGATATTCAAATTTTGGGATGTACAAAAGTAAGTAAGTCATAAACGTTTGGAATGACATGACGGTGAATTTTGTTTCTGGGTGAACTTCCCCTTCAAATGACAGTAGTGTAGTGACAAAAGCTTGGATTTACGGCACATAACAGACTAAAACGGAGCAGGATCAGGCAAACTCAAGTAAGCTTGAGCCGCAAATACTCACTGTTAACTGATGGAGGAGAAGGTCCATGAGAAAGGTAATTTTGTTGCTGTAGAGAACATAGGAACAGTTGTTGTGGCAGTGTATGCAGGACAGGTAATACGTGTTCACGGCAGTGCAGAGGGACCTAAGAGAAAGAGAGAGAGGGGGATTAGTTCTCCTGTTTTGAGTTTTCCATCCAAATGATCAGAATACAAAGCAGGCCCCATATAAACATTTCAGGGTTAGTCTGACTCGCAGTGTAAAAGATCGCCAATCAGATGAGCCGGGTTCTCTGCCGTAATACAGTAAGGTTATCTGAGGAAATTGACACTTAAGGCTCAGAGTGTGAACATCACATGCAATCCAAGAAGCATGACAACACTTGGAATATTTCGCTCAAGGGAGTTTCTCTCAGGAACAGCTCCTTACGCAATGTGAAAACATGAGATGTGCCCTGATGAGGGCTCAGTCGCTCACAAAAAAAGAACGACCGTGGTATTATTATGATTTTTAACATGGTAATGGTAATACGACTTTTTTTTGACAACCATGATGGTAATAATACATTTAGTCATTTTTACATTTACATTTAGTAATTTAGCAGACACATTTATCCAAAGCGACTTACAAATGAGGACAATAAAAGCAGTCAAAACTAACAAAAGAGCAACAATACATAACTGCAAATGACAAGTTTCGGTTAGACTAACCGCATTACACGTTGCAGCGTGTGTATATAATATGATATAATATATATCTATATATATATATATATATATATATATATATATATAATATAATTACCACACACACAAAAAAAACATAGACAGAATAGAAAAGCTAGTGTTTGTTTTTTTTAATACCATAGTACCACCACAGTAAAGGTGTTCTAAAGTACTGTTTAGCTTAATTGCAAGTAAAATAAAACAAACCGGAACAAAAATGAGCAAACAGAACAAAAAAACAAAACTGTTTAAACTTTGTTGCCATGGAACTAGACCCATTTATACGTACAAAAATTTTTATTATTTAAAAAAAAATTTATATATTTATATATATATATATTATATATATAATATATAAACATAGCCAGACACACACACACCACAATTGAAATTTTTTATTTTTTTCTTTTTTGTTTTTTTTTTTTTGTTGAATAAGTCATACTTTTATTGGCAGGGTGCATTAAATTGATTCCAAGTGACCGTAAAGACTTTTGCACTTTGTATTTATTGCAGATCCTGAAACAAAAGTAAAAAAAATTAGGGAGCAATAACTGTTTTTAACATTGGCAATAATAAGAAATGTTTCTTGAGCACCAAATCAGTATTTAAATGATTAGCTTTGTCATCACAGAAATAAAATTGTTTTAAAATGTATTCAAATAGAAAAAAAAAGTAATTTTTAAATGTACTAATATTTCACGATATAACAGTTTTTACTGTATTTTTAATCAAATAAATGCAGCCTTGCTGAAAATAAGAGACTTCTTTCAAAAACAATAAAAAAATCTTACCAACCCACATTAATATAGAATACGACACCACGGCATTTTCACTGCAATATAGTACTGCCACAGCTCTTTATTGTAAGGGATCTTACAACCGACTCAATTAGATGAAATGGAGAAGAACTGGATATCGAACATCTGCCTTGCTTTCGAGTTTCCACCATCTCTTTCTCCAACTCGTTTTCTCTTGGCTCAGATAAGAGTCTAGCCATCAACACCTTCGGGCCAGCAAGCCACTGTCAGTCAGTCAGGCCTCTGTATTTTGTCTGTTCCACACCAGCCCGAGAGGAGATTAATGTAGCTGATAACTGACCAGTCACTCCGCTCCCAATCCACCCCTCTTCCCAACCACCCCTTCATTAGTTAATATTTTCTGACAACTGTATATTTTATCCCAAAGCAGAGTGGCGGGGCCCTATCTGCCGTACAGACAAATGGAATCAGACTTTTCTTTTTCAAACCAGGCCATGTTTACTTCCAGCCGTAAACATTTTGATATCCATCGCAACCTTCGCCATCTGTTCGGCATTTTCAGCCAAACCGTATTGGCACTCGTAATAAAAATAGCGGCCTCGGCCTGTCAATAACTTCCACCCCGCTGACAAAAACACCAGTGTATATTTTACCCATTGGCGGGCTGATCAGGGAGATAGCGGTGCGAATATTGACATAGCGGTGTAAAAGCGTCAGACATGCAGTATGAGGCCGCAGGGAAAACATTGTGCCTGGTCTGCTGGGAAAGGATCCAAGAATTCCCTGCACGCCTCGTAGCTTTGCACTTTCAAAGCCGCTCGATCATGACCCATTATAAAAATAGTGTGCAGCCGTTTTTATGTGCACCGTTATTAATCGACAAGTTTTCACTTCGTTCGAGCGGACGATAAACACGGTTGACAAGAGTGTCGAAAGAGGCCTTGTTCAATTAATACGCAAAGTTTGAAAAAACTGCTCGACGGCCAACGGAACATTGATTCACCAAAGCGTAAATGCTGAAGTGTTTCCTTTGTATTGATGGAAGGATACCGGGGAGTGTAACGGAGCTTGGGGCGAAAAGAGGAGGAAAGGAAGGACGGATGGTCATGGGTGAGTGGAGTGATACACCAGGCTCTGTTCAGTCAGGGAAGGGAAACGTGAGATCCCCTCCAACCTGTGCACTCTGGCAGCAGACCAGGACTGCCTCAGCCACACTGATTTTCCACCACAACTTCAATTGTGTAACTTTGAACAGCTTTTTTTTTTTTATTCTTTCTCCATCAAATGCTCAAACATTCTCAACGTGACTGTTGGGGCGAGCAGGCTTTGACTAAATGAAACCTAAAATATCTTTTTAAGGATGGGCCATGTTAGTCTCATCTGTGTTTGACATGGAATTTAAGGTATCCATATTGTTCCTAGGTAAGTTTTTAAAGGATAAGTGTCAAATGTCCAGGCAAGGATTGAATGACAGGCCTCAGTGTCAAGGTTCACTTTGGCTTCTCAAATATAAACAGCGGATTGAGGGCTTAAGCACAAGATTATCACATTATTGTAGTACGACACATTAAGGGGTAACAGAAATTGTGCTAAACCTACCAAATCATAAAATGCATATAAAGTGCAATACAACTAATTGATCACTACAAAGGTGTATTTTTATAATATTTAAAATAAACCGTTAATTTACACACGTAAAACTATTCTTAAAAATGTACCAAATGTAGACTACTTTTGCGTTAATGAGCTACAAACACTTGCACGAGCTCATAAAAGATTCACAGTAAACCTGATAGGCGCACGTTCACAGGGTTTTGAAGGTACGACCGAGGCTATCTGATGCCTGTCCAATAATGCGGGGGGAGGAATGTGAGGAGTGGGGGTGGGGCAGCCCCAGGTGGCTCGCACGGTTAAACGGCAGATTATAGAGCACACGACTAATTTCTTTACACTAATCTTATTAAAGTGTAAAACAGCTGTCGACTAGCCAAATCTCTACACCAACCCCCAGTGCTTGCACTGAACCCTCAGTATGGAACAAATAAGAGCATTTGGGGTAAAAAAGAAGCAGCAGAATGTCAGGAAAATGCTACACAGTTTAGGACGCTACGCTATGAAGATACCAAACAAGTTGCTCTACCTAGCTTGAAGCGCCAGAAACTGAGTTTGTCACAAAAAATGTCAGACATGTCACAAAGAATGAATGCTAAGCACAGCTACTGATGAGATGTCACTTAGTAATTTATCAGTAGTGATGTAATATCACATTAACTCTTGTAGCGCTTTGTCAGATAATTAGACTAAACTATTTGTTTGTCAGCTCTGCTAATTGCCAAAAGTGACAAAAAAACATTTAAGCCTGTCAAGTATGAAAACGGTTTGCTAACTCAGTTATTTTCTAATTTGTCCAAAAATGCACAAAATAATTTGCTAAACAACTAAGCAGTATGATTAAAAAAAACAACAACATTTTGGTTAATGTGATGGATTTCTGGCAATAAATGAGAGCTAACTGTAGCTACTTGGTCGATATCTCTGTTTGCCATCAAAAGTGACAAAAATGTGACAAAATATAATATCTACATTGTTTTAGACGTTTTTAAACACCAAACAAGTATTTGTCTAGTACATGTCCATTTTCAGAAACATTAAGTTTAGAAACTGAGCTGTCAAAAGCGACAAAAAAAAGTCTAGTATGAAAAATGTTTCTACCTCTTAAAGTGATAAACATACAATATGACAATTAATTAACAGCATTAGAAACAGCTGTTTGTTTCTCTTGCAGTTATTTGACAAAAGTGGCAAATGTTACAGAAAAGTCTAATTTATTAAAAAATGAAAGAAATAAAATAAAATAACTTAACATCTTAACTTGTGCAGTATGACGAAAAAAAAAAAAAAAACGATTTCAGGTAATGTGATGTACATCTGACCATAAATAGACGCTAACCATAGCTACTTGTCTGATATCTGCGTTTATCATCAAATGTGACCAAACACAACTAAACCATGTCTAAACCATTTTTGACATTACTAAACTGTTTTGCTACTGTTGACTATTAACTGAGAGATTAAACAAGTACCTCTAGCTAGTTCATTTTCAGATGCTTTTGATAGCATTAAGTGCTAGAACCTCAGTTGCTCTTCATACTGCAATAGTGTAGATGTTATTGTGATATTCTGTCACTTTTAAAGGTTACCTGGGTGAGATATCAAATAAGTAGCTGTGGTTAGTTGTGGCCAGTTCTGGTTTATTTGTTGGGTGTTTGTCACATTAAATATCTGAGTTTTACACAAGTATAGACATGACTAAGAATTTCTGCAGCTTTTGACAATAAACTGAGTGTGAAATCAAACAGCAGTTGCAGTGTTTTGGTTAGTGCTCATTTTCTTTTGTTTTTTTATATGAGCTTTGTCAGCTCACTTCATCTACCTGCTATATTGACTGCGTTCAACACCCTGTGCTGCTACTGTCTGAGTTATGAGAAGTTTTTTTTAGGCCATCCATCATCTTGAAACCCATTGGATACTTAGAAGCTGTCACTGTCCTGCTTGAAATTATATCCTTACACCCTAGCCCACTGCCAGCCATAAACCAGGGTGCTTTTCCAGCTTGCTCACCTCTAATTGACGATGATTAGCATGACATCCAACACCGGCCCCATCATGCACGGTCTCTGCCTGTCTCCCCCCTTGACGATGACAGCCTACGTCAAAGATTTTGAGGAGCAATTTGGTGAAGTGCCATTGTAGTTCGTCTCAGGTTACTCGAGGAGTATGCAACACTGACCCACATGTGCCAGGTCGTCCCCGTGAGCACACGGCATTCCTCTACCTGAGCGGACCCGAGATTCCCTTGTCGCAAGTTCCGTTTTGACAACGGCAGGCTGTGCGATGTGAGCTCTGCCACAGGCCGCCAGATCACAGCCAGGTCTACAAACAACAGGCATATTGTTAATCTGCCCATAATGAAGCATTATCTTGTAGACATAGGATTAAGTTGCCAGGCTAGCCAGTGGAGATGGTCTCTATATTGCTGTACTGCACAGGAAAGGAAGAGAAGGGCCATCGAGAGAAAGAGTATGCTAGATGGCAAGAGATAACAGCTAGAGAGCTGCAGATAATAAGCGCCGTGATCTCATCTACTCAAACTGGCTTAACCTCAGCTAACCACGAAAATCTGTCCCTCCAATTAGTCCATGAACAAGTGATGCAGACTTGCTTAAGGTGTGCCACAGGGCTCTGTCCACAACACCTTGCCTTTCTCTATCCCCATTCATTTAACCCCCTGAGGGTTGCTCCTCAGCTTGGGTGGCCTCTGGCCTGTATGGAGGTCATTGGACTGACCTCTGGAACTGAATTAAGGTCATTTAACCCATTCTGAAATCCATAGGCTAGCTCAGAGACAGGGAACCAGATGGCTAAGAAGAATTCAAGATGAGGGGGAGATCACCCCTAGACTGTCTGTCTGGCCTAAAGTTGACGTTTCTCTGCAAGAAACATTGGTGTGATCTTGTCAAAATGAACATTCTTTAAGAAAGTGAAACTGGCATGCTCTACATTTTGAAGCACTGCACAGACAAACCTGGACATGGCCGCTAACACAAATGGTGTCTTATGTTAAGGTCTCTGAGTGTCATCCATGTAAATTGGCTATCAAGCAGGAAAATAGCTTCACTTGGGCCTGTAGTTCACGTTTCCAAATCTGTCAGCATGATCCCTATATTTGCATTTCAAGCTTTTATTCAAAGTGACTGACAGCGCATTCAAGGTTCATGATTTTATCTATTATGCTTGTGTCACACTCTACCAATTGAGAAATGTATTAGGCAGGAATGTCCAATCCTGCTTCTAGAGGGCCACTTTCTTGAGTTTAGCTCCAACACATCTGCCTGTAAGTTTTTAGCATTCCTAAAGCCCTTGATTAGCTAAATCAAGTGCGTTTAATTAGGGCTATAGCTAAACTCTGCTGGAAGGAGGCCTCCAGGAACAGAACTACCCACTCCTGGTGTAAAGTTAAGGCAAGTCTTCGACTGGCAGTCTAACATCTATACCTGCTTTTCAACAGGAAGTGGTTAAAAAAAAATACCTTTGAGGGACAGAAAAGGGATCTGGAGCTGATGAGAAAAGGTGACGAGCAAATCCGTTTTCCAAGCGCCTGTCAAACAATCCTTTCTTTCACTGCAATCCAAATGACATTTAATTTGATTCTGCCGTTGATCTTTCCCGATATCCTGAATGATTCCAAGACATCTATTCCGCCCGCTGTTCCACAAAAGGCTGGCCATAAGCTGGGGCAAAAGTCCCGGCGAGCTGTCACGCACCACACGGCGCACACACACTTGCGCGCAGATAGACATGCCACATAATGGCATCCTGAAATGATACCACTTGGAGAGAGCTTGCGAGAAGCTTTCACTGGGCACATTTAGTCATCATGTGACATGGAGGTTGAGGTGACAGGCAGTGGCGCATCAATGCGTGCACTTCCACTTAGAAAAGTGAGACAGCCAGAGTCAAACAGAGTCAGGCAATCAGTTTAGCAGTCACAAATGCTCCGAAAAAATTTCACTGATGTGTGCAAGACCTCTGTGATTTCCTGTTGCTGTCCAGGATTAGTTTTACTAAAAGTCATTTGTGACCTTTTAGGAGCGACCTGTGGACTTGTGAGTGTGTGTGAGGCTCTAGGGATGAGTGTGACTGGATTAAGCTCTATTCTGTAAGAGAGGGGTCTGTGTGCTGACAGCAGTCTGGTCCAGTGCCCACCTTACAGCATTGACTTCCACCTCTCCTCCTCAGCAGTGACCCCTACTGGGAGACAATAGGACTTGTCTTTTCCTGAATGGATTGAAAAGCTCCATGAAGTCCGAGTGTAAGCAAAAATTATTACTAACGACCCTGACCACCTGGTCCCAGACAAACATATTTTTAGAAGAGTAGAGTCTTAATGCTGAATGCAAATCATTTTTGCCTGTAATCTAGGCATGAGACATTGTGGCAGCAAAATGCCATTTACTAACACAGAGCATTCAACTAGCTCTAGCAGCAACTGAGAATAGTAGTTTTGAGTAGTGGTCGGGTTTTATGGGGTTTTTGACAGCCGATGCCGATATCTTGGAAAGCAGGGTGGCCGATATAATTTGTTTTATTTTAATTAATGTTTAAGAAATTTGAAATCATTTGAAAATGGATTAAAAATAATTGTGTAAAATAAACATACTTATACTTTAGAAGACAAATCATTTTCACAAATAAATAAATATTTAATAAAAATCTAATTAAAAAGGGAGTAAACACTGTAACCAACAGGGCACACAGAATTCTGGGAAGTTTGAGTGCATTGGGAATCTTTTTTTATTTATTTATTTTGTTCAAATAAAGCCAAGGTAACACTCATTTTTTACATAAGCATGATGAATATGAACGTGGCAAATGCATAAAGGCGCAACATAATATAAAATCACGAGTTTAAAGTTTGTCGATCGCGCATATCCAGTCAAGCTGAACTTTCCTCCTGTCCGCATTCAATTCGCACGGACCGACCGTCATGCAGAGAACACGTGATCATGCAGGATACAAATGCACACTTCACAAGATCTCAACTAGATTCGACTTAGTCTGCAAGGTTTGTGAAATTAAATGTTCATTAGTCATTCAAAGATTTGTTTAAATTATATAGCAAATGAGAAAGTATTATAATGTTTGCCTTTCTGTTACTAATAATATTAAAGCAATCGTTAAAATACTTTTTGTATACATTTTAATTCCTTTGTTTAACAGTTCTATCTGCTTATTAGATAGACTTCTATCCATATTAGACCGAACTGAACGACGACAGCGAACAAGAGGGAGAATGTGAGCAGTGTGCTCGGGCGCTGCCGTTCTCAGCGCAGTCAAAATAAAAGTCCGCCACGCCGTGACAAAAAAAACATGATGTTTCCTAACAAATTCACACATCAAAAGATAAGTCCTTAAAACGGTGACCCAAATCTCAAATCCACGTCTCTGTTCTTGAACATAAATGTTTCCTCAATGTTAAACTGAGATAAGTGACAAGTATAACAACTCTTGATTGTGTATCAAATTACAATTCACTGTGCCTTGAAAATGATATATGATAAATGAAAAAAAGTTTTAATTCTAATATAATTAAAAAAAAAACAAATTATACAAATTTAAATTTGTAAATAAAGTAGATAAATAAATAAACACTTTATAAACAAGCATTTGACAATTGCAACATAAATCAAATACACAAGCACTGACCAACCTGTTACCATTATAACCCTCTACAATGCGACTAAGGGTGCTTTCACACTAGCACTTTTGGTGCGCACCCGGGTTCGTTTGACATCACAGTCCAATTTGTTTAGATAATGTGAACGCTGTTTTCTGATCTAAAAAGGGTGGTCTGGGGTACGGTTCATGCGAACACTGGTAGAGTTCGCTTCTGATGTGAACGCAATCATACTAAATCACGGAGGTGAGCCGCTATTAATGCCGTATGAATTAGTCAAACTGTGTATTTATGTGTAACACACTCGCTTTCCTGATAAGCGTCACTGAGCCGCTACATCAGAGAGAATTTATATCTCCCGCATTCTTTTGAACCTTTGCATTACAGTCCCGTCAAACAGACGCATGTGCCGTTCTGTGTTGTTGCATTGGAAATTAATCAAAATTTTCAAAATCTGAAGTACAAAAATGAAGCAAGTAAGCATCCATTAATTTTCCCGTCTTCTAGTTAACAGCTGCCACTCTGATGACGCAAAGGTACCATTGTTTGGAACCAAAAAAAACCCAACACAGTATGAACACAAACCAGCGGGGGCAGGGGTAGAGGGAGCAATCAAACTCGGGTTCGGACCAGGCAATCGTACCAAGTCTGAAAGCACCCTAAATTTCCATGCTACGTGGCCAAATAATGTCTATCATTATCCATTGGCTAATAAATTGCTAGATTCCACTTGCCAGTGTTTGAGTTAAAGGCTAACTATAAGTTTTAACACAGCTATTTCACTTGCTTTTACATATTTGTCTCTCTCTCTCTCTCTCTATATATATATATATAGAGATAGAGAGAGAGAGAGAGACAAATATGTAAAAGCAAGTGAAATATATATATTGCCAAGTATTTGATTCTATTGCAAAGTGTTGCATTGTAGGGTTTTTGTTAAATGAACCCTTTTTTACCTCTAATATCTCATAATATTAAATTTAGTGAGGAAAACGGTGTTAACAACTGAGTTTAAAATAAATCTGTATGCATCCACGTTTCCCTGGGCCTGCTCACTATTCCTTTGTGATTTACTCTTGCTAAACCCAAAATGGCCTTCCTGCTCCAGACATCCGACCCCATTTCCTTCTTAGCTGTCGATTCCCTCCAAAACACTCAGCACCAAGCCACAGGGTTGCACAGGGACATTAACGGAGCCTCACTGTGGAATTAGCCCATTAATGTAATGCTAACAAGATGGAATCCTTCTCCCATGTGGGTAATATTACAGTGGCATCTCCGTAGTTGTTCATTTTTGTAAATCACTCAGCTTATCTGAAAGGAGGCGATCGATACGCAGCATTACAGTAAATAGATAAACTAGCGCTGCTGTAAGGGTTAGCGTCTGAGCCAACCATTATAGCGTGCAGATGAGGGGGAACGATTAGCATGTACTTGCTTGCGCCGTGCCCTTCACAGACACCTGGTGCCATAGCAAAAGTCACTGCTGACTTGAATTCATGGAGACCGATTGTCTTCCAGCGAATTGTCTAAGCTTGCAATTTTACTGGAAATTTAATCAATTATTTGCAAAACTGCAGTAGTCTGGTGTTTAAGAGCATTTTTGCGGTTCTTTGTTCATGAAATTTCCCAGAACTTGCTAACAACGATGTGGATGCCACCTGGAGCTCCACTCACATCTCTGAGAAGCTGGTGGAAACATGTAGGAATAATCTGACCGCTTAAAGGTTATCACAGGTTCAGCACCATATGGCCTTAGGACACACAGACAGTGATAAGGGTAAAGATAGGCTGATTAAAGAAGGAGAAACATAATTTAGGACACCAAAAGAAAGTAGCAAAAAAAAAACCTGGTGTGTGCTACCATTGATCTGACCATATTTGGTATGTAGGACGTTAATACTGTATATCAATTTGAGAGATTACTTATTACTAAAATTACTATATAAAAAAATAAAAAAAAACTTACTTTCCTCAAAAAGTACTGTATGTATATATATATGGAAAATACTAAGCAGCACAACTATTTTCTTTTTGTATTTTAAATCTAAATATAATATTTTCATCTACATACATTGCTTGACATTGTTGTTTATTGCTTATATGTTATATTGAGGCATATTAAAGAAAATATCTAATACATATTAAATATGTTCATATAGTGAAAAACTTAAAAAATAGCATTGCTTAATTTAAAACACTGATACAATTATATTAAGCTAAAACATACATATCAAGATATAACACTGAGACAGGTTAAAATAATATCTATATTCTTTGTTTAGATTTCATTTATATCTAACAAATTACTTACTTAATATTGCTTAATAGTAATATTAGTATTAAAAGTGTCCCTTTTATACAATGTTCAAAGTGTGTTGTGTGTGTGGGGGGGGGGGGGGGGGGGTAATAAACAGCTAACGATTTTCTTTGTTTATTTGAAATCTAAATACATTATTATTATTTCTTCTTCTTCTTCTTTCTTCCATTCTTCTTCTTCTTCTACTAATATAAATATTCCTAAGCACTGGTCAATATAATATTGCTTATTATATTTGGACATATTAAAGAAAATACTAAAGGGGTCATGAACTGCATTTTTTATTATTTTGTACTGTCCACTTATAATGTTATCAAGATTTTTACATTAAAAATAAAACATAATTTAGAAGGTAATAGGCTGTTTTCTGTCCTGTTTGACCCCCTCTCATCAGAACGTTCTGTGAATTGAATATTCGTGGCAGATTGTAGACTCAGAAGTAAACGCCCACTGCTATGATTGGCTAACAGTTGTTTATGTTTGACAGCTACATCCTTCATAGATGGACGCTGCTGTGATTTAGGTTAAACATGCACAAATACTCAGTAATAACAAAGCAATAGTGACCACATTATAAAAACAGTTACTCACACTTGTGTTGCGACATTATTGTCGGATCCAGTATAGTCGGCACAGCATCGTTTTTTAGTTTCAATCTTTCTGAAAATCCCACTCGGAATTGTGCCTTGTTTGTAAATGAATCCGCAGTAAAATTAAGTGAAGAAAAAAGACCAAGTTCTGACTGACGCGGTCTGGATTTTCATCCACTCTTTCCTAATGTTGGGATCAGAAGGAAGGCGATGCAAAGACGCAACAAAAACACGTTTTTCCACAACTTGGCACTGAACAGCATCTTGTTGTCTTCGGAGCATCTTTATCGTTTGATTTCTTTGTAGACCTGCATTTGCCTCTCTCGTTATTTACAGTATTACATCATAAAGTGGTTTTGAGTTCTGAAACTTGCAGGATGTTTTTATAGTACAATGGACCTCTTATATGTCAAAAGATCAAGGGAATTTTGGTTTCTCAGTTCATAACCACTTTAATCCTCCCTTGTGTTTTTACTGGTGAAAACTCATGAAAAATCCATCGATTACTTTAATGTTTGGTTAAAAAAGGGGGGGGGGGGGAAGAGATAATTGAAAAATATGCATTAAGCAATAATTACATAAAGCAAATGCATAAATATCAAGATGATATTTAGTAACATATCGAGACAGATTCAAATTATATCCATGTTGCCCAGCCCTACTGGTGTACAAATTTGAATTTGAAAATTATTTTGTATATAAAAGCATTAGCTTGCACTGACACAGCATGAGACATTAGAGAGTCAAACACTTATTTACTGATCATTTGGATTTAAGTATAACCACTGTACTTAAGAGACTTTTCAACAAGTCAAGACAGGGCTGAACCTCTGTCATGAAAGTGAGGCTACTCTTTTATTCTCCGAGAAGGACCACTTCAGCGTTTGATTGGACAGGACGTGGGAGAGTGACAGAAATGCCTCGGAGAGCTTTACCTCCTCCTGAGCGAGTCAAGTGGATCTTTCAAAACAAGAGAGGAGGATAGCGGTAGATGTGTTTGCACAGCCTGACCCAACATGACAGACACACACACACACACACACACACACACACACACACACACACACACACACAATTTAAAGTAACAGTTCACAAAAAATAAATAAAACTGTCATTATTTACTCACCCTCATGTTTTTCCAAACCCATATTAAGTTTCTTTCTTCCATGGAACACAAAAGACGACATTTTTAAAACCATGTTGCTCAGTCTTTTCCATGGGAACTGGAGCTTTCAAACATCAAAAAGGATGCAAAAGAATCATAAAAGTAGTCCATATGCTTTCTATTCAAAGTATTTTGAAATATGATAACTTTACGTGAGGAACAGACCAAAATGTAAATCCTAATTCACTAATAACTTCCCCCCTCCAGCGAGTCAGTCAGCTGAATTTGAGAAATGGATCAGTCTGATTAGTGAACATATTATTCAGGTCTTATGAACTGGATCAACTGATTCATTCAAAAGATCTAAGAACAACTCTTTTATGAAGAGCACAAAAATGACCTAAATTTGAGTAATTATATAAATTTGTGTCTGTTCTCCATGAAAAGTTATTGTACGCCTTTAGATTACTTGGAATATAGTGTAAGAGTCATATTATATACTTGTCTGATGCTTTTGCGTTATTTACTTATTTTTTTAAGCATTAAAGCTCCAGTCCCCATTCAATATAAATGTGTTTAACAGAGCAACTTGTTTGTTATTAAAGATTTCTCCTTTTGAGTTCCATTGAAGAAAGACATTTGGGGTTGTAATGACATTAGCATGTAAATAATGACTGAATTTTAATTTTCATTCTTTGGGTGTATTAATCCTATAGTCGAATGCAATGCGGTTTCAACCTCTTCAAAAACTGAAGTTCATAAAAATTCATTATAATATTAAAGCCCACTTCAAATTTTCTGGAATTAATGACTGAACGACAAGGAGGCACAGAGAACGAGAGTGAGAGTATGAGAGAGAAAAATCAATAAACACTAGATGGCCTGTAAAAGCATTATAAATATTAGTAGCATTTCTCCATTAAGGGAGATTTGGAAAACAGCAAATGCTAATGAGGAAGGCAAAGAGGCTATTGAAGTCCATTAGGAGCTCGCTCTAGTGAAAATAGCCGCTCTCTGAGGTTATCTACTGGCCAACGCCACTAGTTCCAGACCCACCATTCAAACCCCATTTCCAAGTGACGGATAGGACAAATGTGCTTTCTGTGTACCAGCGAGGGGCCAAGGAGAGAGTGCAAAACGGATGATTCAAAAGCAATGCTTTTTATTTTCCAAACAAGGAACATTCTTATTCATTATAAATTTATTGTAATGCGGAGCGCTGGAAAGAAGGGAAATGACTTCACAGCTGAGCCGGAGTCACTTTGTGGGATTGGAAGAAGGCCACAAATTATGATCAGAAAAAGGACAGTTTGGAAGCAAGAAAAAAAAAATTGGTCAGGTCATGAAAGAATTTAACAAAAACTATTTAACAAGTCAGAGCTGTGGTCGAGCGGTTTCCTGATCCCAATCCTGCCAATTTCATCATCAGTTCCTGTACTTTTTCTGACTATCACTATTACTGAAAGTGATAAAAAGGATAAATACAGGATTTCTAAAGAAAAGACTGAGTATATTTGATTTAAGAAGGGACGCAACAACTATTTTAACATATGCCATATTAAATTATTCAAAATTAACTGCATATACATTATATCAATGTTTGCTGAGAAAAGCCAGAATATATGAAGATAATTTAAAACATTATATTACAGTGGCAGAAACAAAAAGGCATCCAATGGACAATACAAAAAGTTGTGGACAGACTTTTTTGACCATTGCATTGTGTTGTGTGATTTATAAGACACCATATCATTATAAAAACAGTGAAATTGTTTAAAAAGTGTGTTTAACTATCAATGTTATTTATTTAATTCATTTGTTTTTAATGCCAGCGAGGCTAATGGCGAGAACAAAGTGAATAAGAAAAGTCATGCAATTAACAAAAAGCTGCATTACACATTTAAGTGTATAAAATGAATAAAAGACAAGAATTCTGAATTCTTCTTTCAGGTGATATTTTTTTCAATGCATTACCTAAATGACACCTTGAAATTACAACAACAATCTTCTTATACTGTGATTTCATATAGTATACTTACAGTATTTCCATGGCATTCATCTCAATTACTAAAACTATTGGGGGGAAAAAAGTGCTATCACGTGAAGGTGAGCCTGTACGTTTATGTTGGTACTCACTTGTGAGGAATACGTGGGACTGCAGTGGGACTGGAGGCCGCGGTGACAACCTGTAGGATCTGTTCCAGAGCGGACAAACCCCCTCCTACCTGAAACGCTTCCTGATCTGCATTATTCTGAAAAAGAGAGCAGACTCAAGTATCACATTGTTTTGGCACTGGAGGTATCCTCTCGTTACCCGCCTCCTATTTTCTAGAGGGGAGCTGGAGTGAAATTTGAAACAAAGTGATCCCCAAAGAATTCCTACTGAATCTCAAAAGTGCACAACCCCTCCCAGCCCCCCCAGCAACCAAAAACCAACACAGGACAACAAACGCGCATATCTGCACACAAAGCAGGGGTGGTCTGGTTTGACAAAGAAGAGCTTAGGGAATACACAGTCAAAATTTAGACTGGACAAGAAACATTTTACGTCACAAATGAGCCAAACGTATGCATGGGTCAATAGCAAAGACTGTTGATAAGGGAAAAAAAAAGTTCTTAGAAATGTACTCTGCATTCTGATTTAGAAAAACTCTTATGCTATTTTTTAACAAGAGTTTAAATTTGATGACTCTAAAAATGTCACGTGGTGCAACCAAGTAAAAAGTAATAACATATTCCTTGTGAGAAAACGCATTTGAATATGCACATCACTTATAAAAATGTATGTTGTTTTGAAGTAAAAACGTATATATTTTTTTTTACAATTATCATGAATTTATTCATAAATCACTGCTTTTAGAGAGTTACACCGCATGACATTACACATTCTAAACAAACCTAGCCTTGTCATAAAAATGTCAAATGATCTGAAATTTAATTTGGTTACACCACATGACGTTGATTTGGCGAACAGTTTTTGCAAATATTAATAAGTTAAACACTATTATTTATTTTTCTAAGAAATAATAATAAAAGATTATGCCAAGCTACTTAAGGATTTCTTGAGATTTTTTCTTCATTATGATATCAGTATAATTGCATCCCTCCCCATAAAAATTTCATATTAAAAAATATTCAGTAACTGTGTATGAACAGCATTTAACATTTTCAAAACATTAATAGATACAACAAAAAAATATGAGCGTCACGTCATTGACCAGCATGCGTTTGAAGTTATTTCAGGATTTTCAAATTGTCAACGTTCAAATGCAACCTTCAGTCATTGGTTATCATAGATATCAGCCGTAAAACTGTTAAGAGGGAGGTCAACCAAACTGTGCCTGAAACTCATACGGAGCGAATGAGCGTCTTTGAGTAAGAAGAAACGTAAAACAGTCATTTAACTGACATGCTTCTCGAATCAAACTGTTTACAGAGGTGACATTTTTACTCGTATCATAAAATTCTTTAAAGTTCAAAGTGGAACCCCTTTAAATGAGTCATAAGGTTTGGAGTCCAAATTCCCCAGCTCCCTTACTTCGAAAAAAGGAAGTAAGTACCTCAGAGGTTGGCGATGAGTTCGACCCCAGTGTTGCCACAAAACGACACATAAATCAACAACTCTAAATTTGAAAGTGACAGCAGTTGAGTCATTTATTTGCAGGACTGAAGAGCAAAGAAGAGAACAGAGAATGTTGCACCTACTCCATATAATGAGGTCAGATTCTCGTATGCTATGTGACGGCTCTCAAAGTCAGGCACTTCAAGATGTTTTTGTTCAGGGGATGGCGGGGGCTGCCAACAAGCCTGAACATATTGAGCAGCAAACAGAGGAAGCGCTTTGCAAAATTACATATAAGCTCCTCTCCTGTCAATCACAAGTGCCGCCAAAGACTCATTCCTGGAGATCCGGTGGCAAAGAGAAGACTGAACCTCTGCCAGGGTTAAGAGATTGGAACAAGCTTGTTGTCAAATACACCAAAGGTGGAGCACGCTTGAACAGCGGCTGGGATTAAGAAAAGCTCACTGACAGCTAGGTGAAGACGACCATGGAGCCTCGCTGCCTACAGCGTGAGGATGAACCTAGGTCACAACAGTAAACCGAGTGGGTTCACAGAGCCCTGCTAAATGCTCCAGAGGCATGAGGGTTGGCCGCTCATGGTGGCCTATTTAAGAGGCATTTGGAGGGGTTAGCTGGGGCCTGTACAATGATGGCGTGTGGAACTCAGTCCAGAGGAAGGTGTCTCACCTTGCCCTTTCTAGCTTATTGACAGATTATAAAGGAGGACACAAAGAGTTTAATGACATGCATACTTGGCAATCTAATTAATACAATCTGGAAAGTAAGGAGAAAGGCCTTGTTTGGAAAACAGCCAGAGCTGTAAAAAGTACTGAGAAACATATTTAAGTTAGTATGGGTAGTGTGTTAAGAGTCAAAGTACCAAGCCTAGTTACGTGAGTAACTATTCCAAATATAAAAAGCTAACTTTTTTTACATTTTGAAATGGACTGCTGAGATGCACATCATGATGACCTATAAAAAAGTACTTTAATAGTCTAAACAAAATCGTAAGGGGTGAAAAAAGGACAAGTTTTGCTTCAGAACTGTAATTAACTAAAAGTACAAGTATTCAGTTTCAATAGTACTCAAATTATATTTTAAATAATTAGCATTTTATGTATAGTAATGAAGCACAATTAATCAAGTACTTTGCACCACAGGCAACAAGTGGCAATATTAGACATAAAAAAAAAATCAAACTTCAAGCTATACATGTACATGAATGTCTTTCTGATTCTTTTAGATCTAGGCAAGAAACAACATGCTTGTATTTTATTAGACTGACCCTAAAGTAAACTGAAGCCCGTAGAGCAATATTAAAGTAAATCTTCTATACGACATATACTGTTGTGCACTTCTGCTCACTGTTACCCAAAATGCAACTTTAACATGCTGCCAGGGGCTTCCCATTCTCAATAGTCATCTGGCATTGATATGGCTTTTCTGCTGGTCACGTCAGACGAGCAACCCAAATGTTTATTTATTTGCAACCAGCATGCCTCTACAACAGCAGGAATAATGTGTTAACATGCCAGTTGTATCTTAACATAACTAAGGTGACCCTGTGTTCCACTCGTGCGATTTTCTGGCAACAGAACAAAACATTTCAATGCCACTACAAACGATACAAAAAAGTGAGTAAAATGTAAGAAAAAATGATGCCTACTGCTCTAAATACTCAAAGTGCTTAGTGAATATAAAAACAACTGCTTGCGAGACTGTGTATCAAAATGCTAAAGTCAGTTTAGAAGCCATATGTAACAGTTCAGCAGCAGCATTAAACAAAGCTACTTGGCCTGGCGTCTCCACTCTGAATTAATTCGTAAACTTGGTCATGATACTATGCAATCACATTAATCATCGGGGAAGACTGTAATATGACAAAACATCACATGGCACGCCATAAAAATGTGTTTGGAAGTGATGTACAAAGCTGATACTAATCCTCAATTCTGCACAGAGTGCTGTTGGATTTGCCTGGTGTGCCGACCTCCTTCAACAAACACTCCACTGACACTATAATAGGATGAGAGCTTGCGTTTTTCTAATAGGGGCTCAAACAGAAGACCTGAAGACAGATCAGGTGGTTAGAGAGGAGGGAGGGTGCAGAGTAAATATAAATTATACGGCTTGAGCAATCTTATCCAATTACTAACAAGGGTGGCCGTTTTAGGCAAGGCTAATCAAAGGGCCAGGCAGCTGCGCTTCCTGCTGACTGGCCAGGACAAGGGTATGGGTGTGGGGTACACATTAAGTGGGAGGGAGGGCTGGATGTGTCTGCATGTTCACCTCCTTCAAACCAAACCATTCTAATTAGCCAACATGAAATGTCAGGGGGAGGGGAACACTCCTAAAATGCTGCATCCCCCTTCTTGCAACTGATGGAGAACAAATGGCTGGGGCATTCACTGACGAAGAGGTTCACCAAGGTTCCGTCTTAGGCCCATCCATCTTTTGGCAAGTGGTGTGCTGATGTAAACATGCCCCCTCCAGTTACAGTGACAGCTCCAAATCTCAGAATGAATAAGAGTGCTGGCATGCAGATGAGATACAACTCTGTGTTTTGTTCTCAAGAAGTAGTAAAGAAATACACAAAGAAGAATAAACACAGATCCCATTTAGTGAAGAGGCCTGTGCTGACATTACGAGAAAGGAAAAGAGCTATAAACCCCATCAAGAGCACTATAGACAGTAAAGCAATAAGTTCGTTTTTACAAGGTTTAATAGCACACATTTAAGTACACGCTCAAAGATCATTTGCGGGAGCAAGAAACAATTTAGGAGTAAGTGTTCAGTTTTAGGATAACAATGGGAACCAACTGTTCATTGGAAACAAGTGAGGATAATCAAATGGAACCTTGGGAATTTTGAAGAGTGAATGTCAATTACAAACGGGAACCACATTACATGCTATATAACCCAAAATCAGCAAGAAACACTGTGCATGCCAGAATCATAAACCTTTAACTCTGGAATACACAAACTGCCAAGTTCATTCATGGAATGCTTCTTTTAACCTCTGACCGAGAACATGGAAAGCTACACAAAATTATTAGTTCAAATATCAAGCTAATTTCCAAAAATCAGCCACCCAAGGTTAATTCTTTCCACCATGGATTTCTGACTTTTCTAATAGCTGTCTTCATGCCCCTTCAAACATGCACCTGAGGGGAAACATGAATCCTCTACTCTCTTACAGTCACAAGCAACAGCCAAGTGGAACAAAAGAATTACTAGGCAATTAGGGTTTGAAAATTACCTTACTGACAGCACACGGTGAAGGAATGTAAAAACTATGTCCATGTTTTTTTTTAAACTCACTAGCTAATTCCTAAAGCTCGACCTGTCCCTCAGCAGCAGAGAGGCAACACCCAATCACCTCACACATCTTTATGAAGAGGCTTGTTGAAAAATGTCATGCATTTCAATGATCCTAAAACCAAGAACTATGATTTGTTCTCTTGTCAATTGGTTTTGAGGTTGAAGACAAAAAATTAAACATGCAAGATTAGAAAATATACTTGAAGAATGTGTATTTGTTGTTTTAAAGATCACAAATGTTCATAAATTAACACAATAGACCAGAGATCGGATGCACAAAATAATTGGACTAGTCTTACAAGTTAGACGTCTAATTTTCTTCTTTAAGATTTTTTTTTAAAGTTGGTTACCTAAAAACATATATTTTCTCATTTGAATCTGAAAAATAAGACTTATTACCCCTTGGCTAACTGCTAGTTGGTCTGACTAGTTCTAAAGACACAGTCATAACACAGAGGATAATTTTATGCAACTGACCCCAGTGTTTTCCAAACCTGGATCCTCGAGTACCTTCAACACTCCACATTTTGAGGTTACCTTTATCTTACACATCTATTTCTTGTCTTGGAGTTTCTTCTAATGAGTTGAATTAAGTGTGTTTGATTAGGGAGACATCTAAAAGGTGCAGTATTGGGGGGTAGTCCAGGATTAGTGTTGGGAACCACTGCTATAGACAATCTGGCATTGAGCCAAACATATGGCAAGAGGTATAAAGATTGACCACCAATTGGACTGGATCGCAGACTTCACCTCTTGCTTAATAATCTTCAAGCAACACTGACATAGTCAATCACTGATGTTGTTCTTCACTCTCAACCAAGGCTTCCGCCAACATTTTCTGGATCCTTTCTCTACCCCAGGTCATCAAACATGGATTGAGGGCAAGTACAACACTGGAAGGGCCCCTTGGCGCCTTTTTCCACAGCCTTGGGCCTCTTGATCAGGTACAGCTAGCCACCAGTTGGCCACCAAGGGGAGCCAACCCCTGACAGCTGGCAAATGAAAATGTAAATACTGGCTGGCCCAGCAGGCCCAGAATGTTTCTGACAGTCCCTCAAGTGTCATAAAGGCAGTCGATCTCGGCCTGTTCTTTATTTGAAAGCAGTGACAAACACTCCCTGGCAGAATGTAAATACGTGAGCTCATTCCAGTAAGGTAAGAGAGCGCAGATCAGAGGAACTAGAAACCCTGAATATTCCTGAACGACAAGAAGGGAAAAAAGGCTCTTCGATCAGCCAGTTCTCCCGGAGACAAACTGAAACCTGGTTTGACACAAAATAAACCATTAGAGGGCTCAGAGGGAGAGCCGGGCAAAGGTCGGAGACTGTGCCCAAGCAAAGTCAGCATGAGGAACGAGGAGAGGGGGAGGCCACACTGCTTGAGGGGCTAGAAGGGGCGCGGAGAGTCTGGTGTTGTTCGAGGAATTAGTGGAGAAAGTGGAGACTGAATCAGATATGGGTATGAGAAAAAAAAAAAATCTGTAGGTGAGTCAGTGACATGAGAGATGCTTGTTAGGTCAAATAATCCAAACGCTCTTGACATGAGGTGAGGCTGAGGGGGAAGGGGTCTACGCAGACTCCCAATGAAGGAGGAGACGAGTATTTATTTGAATTTGTCCTGCGATTACAGACGGAAATGCCTTGACAACCAGGGTTCACAGACTTGCCCAGGTTTGGTGGTGTGCAGACCTTAGTTGGACACTGCAGAAACCGGTTTGGAGGAATCTACAGCTGTGACTGACAGTCTAAATGAAGTCCAGATACTGTACTCTTAAGAGAGAGTCTTATTCCCAAAAGGCTATAAGAAAGAGCCTGAGGAGCTGACATTTCCACAAACACTTCACCGTTCCAGCAACTTACAAAAACAAAGACACCGGGAGTCCTTTAAAGCAAGTTCGCAAAATCTCCAGAATGAGTTTGTGTAGGAGGCCTTGGGGACAGTACACAAGAAATGTACTCATGTTCTTGATAGAAGCTGTCATTCAGAGACACTTCTAAGGAGTACAGAGCCTAGAGAGGGTGATGAGATGACAAGGTCTGATCTGAGAAAATCTGTTGAAGGGAATGTGAAGCATGTTCATTATATTTTCTGTGTTAAATTACTTCAGACCTACCTTGCTAGATGCAAGGTATAATAAACATGTTGTTAAAAGAATATTCTGGGTTAATTTCAACTTAATGTCTACTGACTTCACTGGTGGCATCCCAGAATGCACTTCCATGACATCTGTATTGTAAATCAAGTTCAAAACAGTCACTTAAATGTGACATATCATGAAAATCTGACTTTTCCAAGTTTTAAGTGCTATAATCAGGTCCCCCGGTGCATCTACCAACCAATGAAACTTGCAAAAGATTAACCCAGTAACTGTTTTGGTAAGCCTTTTTCTGCAAGCGTCTGAGAAAACGAGCGCGTCTGATTTCGCTCCCTTGGTGACGTGGCAAAGGATCTCATTATAATATTACCGCCCCTTAATCTGTAAATTTACACCCATGGCGCTGTTATGGTTTTCTCGCAAGCGACAACGGTGTACTAGTTCTAATGCCATGGCAAAAGTTTGAGCAAAACATTCTAACTGTTCTGTCATTGGCTGCACAGACGAGCACAGAACACTATTTACAGTCCCAGCCTCAGAGGAGACAAGAGAGCAGTGGATTTATTGATTTATTTAATGCATATTGCTGCTGCCACACAGATCTAAAATGAACATGCTTCGGATGTGTGCGCTCAGAAAACCGTATATCAGAAGTTTAAACTCATATGGTTTAAAACGCATAATTTCAGCGTGATAAACATGATAATCAGAACCAAAACAGATGTTTTTTAGCAGGTACGAGCTGTAATGGCGCAGCTCTATTCTGGAAAAGGGGGTGGGGGAGCAGCAGCTCATTTGCATTTAAAGAGACAGGCCCGAAAAACAGCGTGTTTCTGCATCCACTCAGTATTTTGAGCTGAAACGTCACAGACACATTCTGGGGACACCAGAGACTTATATTACATATTGTAAAAAGGGGCATAATATGTCTCCTTTAAATGCCATCACCTAACTTCAAAACATTTAATCTTAAACAGTCTCATCACTTTGAAATATTTAATACAGTCACCTTCATTCACCAGTGGACACCGTCATGGACATTTTGGGTTTATGACTGTTCGTTACATCCCCTTCACTCCACTCTAGCAGCTTATGAACTCCTCTCCTCCCCTCCCTCAGCCCTCCTTTTTGCACATTAGCTCAGCTTTACCACCCTCTTCTGTCTTTCTTACCTTTCTCCTCTCCCTCCAGAAAGACCATTAACAACCCACATCTCCTCCCACTGGTCAATACAGGCACACCATCAATGCACCATCCACCCACCCACAAACACACACCCACCAAACCACACATCCCTTCATTTGATGAATGTATTACAGAATGGCACCAAAAGAAACCGTAAAAGTCCAGTTTTATTACCAAAATGTGACGTGTCACCAATCCATTTCTTCTTTATTGATCTAGAGATGTATACTAGAGATGGGTCACAATGGTCGATCAAATACTGACTAGTTGATTAGTCAAAGCGACTAGTCTAAATTTTGTCCTAGGTTTTTTAGTGTTTGTTAACTTTAGTGGCAGTGCTTTAATTAGCATTCTGTTTTAATTAGCATTAGCCAGCTTACACCGCAATACATTCAGACCAAGAACAAAAACTATAAAGACAACTAAAACAATAACTATATTAGTGTCCACAGCAACACACGATACAATTTTGTTTATTATAAGCTTGAACTGCAGTTATGTCTTCTGCTGCTTTAAATGCTCATATGCTTTAAAGTTGGGTGGATTCTGATTGGCTGTCAACATTTTTATCATTCATCAGCTAGATTCCTATGATTTCGTTCTTCTGTGGCATTATCATTATAGTCGTGGTGTGGACTTCCCTTTCCTATTCTCTTAGAATTAGAATGATTGTTAAAACTTTAATTATAGTTAATCGCCCTTGGTGAGAATGGGCCTTTAGAAGAACATCTTTTACAGCTGTCACTCCTCATAGCTTTTTGAGTGTTCAGTTACACACACAGCGTTTTGAGCGTCCAAGTTTTAGCGTGTCTCAAATCTCCTGCATTGTTTTATTCTATTGAGCTGCATATAGTCATTTTTGGACGCAAAAACATGTCTTATGTAAACAACCCCTAAGGTTCAACTGGGGTCTGGTGAACCTGAAACCAGTCTAATTATACAGGGGTTCCAGTTAAGACTGATTAGTCAACTAGTCATTTAGGCAACCCACAAATGAGTTGCTTTGGGAAATGCGATTTGTCTGAGACAAACACTAAATGCAGGCATTCTACTCATTATGAGATAACTTTACGCAATGCTTTAGCAAACACTATGCCAATGGATTACAAGAACAAATTAGAAAAATTGTTAAATAATCATTACCATAACAAGCAATTTTTGACATGAACAATTGAATTGATTTTCAGAACAGTTTATCTTTTAAAACATTATCAAAAACTTAAAGTCAACAGTTCTTTATAATTGCCGGATACATTCTCTCATCTCATGCTGAATTGTGGGATATTAGTAGAGCTCTGGAAGCACACTAAAAAAATGTGAGTGATAGCCAAAATGCATCTTCAAAAGCTTCCCTGCTTTATAACTTAAGTCGTTTGGATTATATTTACTTTTGAAAAACCAACATATTTTTGTATAAAAGCCACAATGCACAACAGTAGCCAGCCAAACGCTCAGAAACATGTTCGCCTGTTTGACAAACGGGGATCTCTGCCAATTAATAACATCTGCAGCAATGAAAACAAGCAGCTAACCTGGCCCTCATTACCAAATAACCAAGGGCAGAGAGCTGGGGATGGAAAGCGATACTCTTCATAGACTGTGAGACGGGGAGGACGGCAGCCAAAGCTGGCAGTTCAGGGGAGTCGGTACTAGAGAGCAGCCTGTAGGCTTATCTTCAAGTCAAATCCCTTCACATACACACACACCCCAAATACACATTCAATCCACACAGACTAGATATCAGACAAGCCACTGACATAAACTGGTCTGAACACTGTTCAGATGCTTACAGTCCCAGAAGAACCCTGGTGTGACTGTGTAGTAGTAAAGATGAACAGATAAACAGCAGTTTAAAAAACAGACACCATATATCCATTCAGTCATTACTGGGATCTCCAGCTTTCCCCAGTCAAGAAATAGCACTGCACTCTGAAGTTCTGGAATCTTTTCAGGAATATTACTTTAGAGGGCATGTCACTCTATAGGGACATCAGAGCAGACAAGAAAGACGGATCATGAGATAGATGTACAAACCTGCTTCTCCAGAATGCGGGAGATTTCTCCCAGAGTTCTGTCCAGGCCAGACACTTTGTTACTGGCCCACTGGCCACTGTCCTGCCCCTGCTGCTGCTTTACTAGATCCTTCACCAGACGCTGAAGCCTGGAAGCAAAGATACATACACAACTGGGTCAAAACACGTTCGGGTCACACCAACCCCCCAAAAATAATTATTTAAAACACAGCCTTATTTTAATTTTGCATTATTTTCACAATAATTTACCACATTTCTGCTCCCTTATTCTTACTACTGGATTGTGAAAACAAATGTTTAAATCATACGGTATTTATCTCTTATACCCTGAATTATATATATTATCACATTAAAATTATTGTAATAATTAAAAATACATTTATATAATGTTTTTTATATCAAGACATTTGTATGTTATTTGATATAAACTTATTGCATTCACAATATTTTATGTGATCAATTTAATACATAAAACATTAACCTTTTTACACTATTTAAAATAAACAATTAGGAACGTGTTTTCCATGTGCTGAACTTCTTATATTCAAATACTATTTTTTCTCCCATTGATTTTGGTGTGAAATATGAAAATGTTATGTTAATAAATATATTATAGTACTTCCAATATTTTTAATCTCCGTTTTTTTTTTTTTAACATTTCAGTTTTATTTAAATTTTAGTAACTGTTGATACCTGCTTTAATTTTGTTTTAATTTCTATTTAGCTTTATTTTTTAATTCTTCACTTTCTTTCATTAAATAAAAAAATATTTTTTATTAGTTTTATTTAATAACAACAACACTTAACCTGCAAATTTCATCTAATCATATGCGCTATATCTTACTCTTGGTTATCTATAACCATACTCTTTTCAGAAATTTTCAGCATACATATATATTATGCTCTTTTCAGGGACTGCTGGAATGCCACACAGGTGTACTGTAGATGATTTCACGTTTTACGATCATTGTGCAAGAGCACAAATCCTGATCCACATAAAGCAAAACAGCAAGAATTATGGATTGCAATATGAGATCTGTGACAGCACCGCTTAGATATCAGTATTGCATTGCATTTAATGGGCAAAACAATAAAGGTTTGATTAAGGAAAGCCAAGCGCTGGCATAATTTCAGAAGCATGGATTTAAAAAGACATTATTAAAACAGGAGTACTCAATAGAAGACCTCAGCTCAGCTATATGATCCTTAAAAGTGGAGCGGGGGAGCTTACTTTGCCTTGTACGGAGAGTCGGGGGTCTGGGTCTTGGCTTCCATGCATGTCTCATACTCCTTAGCCCTGAAAAAGAAAGACAAACAAGTCTGTCAGAAAGATACGGAAAGAGAGAGAAAGACAGACAGAGAGCAACAGAGGAGTCCAATGGCTGTCAGCCTGAAGACATGAGGAGATAAGACGACGTGCTGAACAAAGGAAATGTCAAGAGGTCAAGCTGAGCCTCAAACTGTTTATTTGGTCTTTGGGCCACACTAGCAGCAATCACAAACTAACAAGCATGAACGAGTCACAAACATTTAGTCTTCAGAGGGGTACCCCAGTAGAGGATGTTGTTTCACAGCAGGGAATACCAAACTCTCCAATAACCACACAATTTAAGTCCAGAAATCAAAATAAATAAGAGTGATTGGCTGATGGGTGTGAATTACTCCTAAGTAACTCCTGAGTCACAGACCAAAATAATGCATGCTGTCAGTCAGCTCTAGCACATTGGTGTGGTCCAACAAGCAAAATTCCTGACAATCACACATCCCATTCTGTCAGATAAGGATGATCGATCAGCTCCTGAAAAAAAACACTTGATGGATGGATGTTCAGGGGCTGATAAACTCTGACGTCTCTTTCCGGAAGACAATGTCAGAGAGCTGAGTGGTCACAAGCCTTGTAATGGTTTAATCTTGGTTTGAGTTGAAATCCAAGGTGATTTTGGTTTAACCTAAATGGTATAGGTATACGTAGATTAAAAAACAAACAAACAAAAAAAAACAAATGTAATTTTCAGTCAACATATTTTTAAAAACTTTTTGGTCTTAAGAAAGGTCTATATATTTAGACTGGTTAGAAAACTATAACCTGTTATTAAAATTCTAATTTCTTCTCGGAAAAAAAGAAAGGAAAGAAAAAAAGATTTCTACCTATTATGCATAATAACAAGAATGTTGTTCACAGCAAATCATTTTGAAGTCTGATCTGTAATTTTCTTTTAGTTGAAGTGGTAAACTGAGTTAAATTGATTAATTATAATGAATGACTAAATAATATTAAATAAAATGAATGAAAATGAATGAACGAACGAATGACTGAATAATAGAATGAATAACTAAATAACAGAATGAATGAATGAATAGCATGGATGGATGGACAATAAATAGACTGACTAAATAAACAGAATGAATGAACAGAATGATTTGATATTATTATTCTTATGTATTAATAATAATAATAAAATAAAAAAAAAATAACATAATGAATGATGGTGAAATTAATTTTTTTTGGGAAGATATTGGGTTGAGGTGGATACATTTCTAGTACTGATCTGTAGGAAGTGATAAATCACTCTATATATGTGTTCACTTGAATAGTGAGTAGTGAACAGGTGTCACAGAGGACAGGATACTTTGGAGATTCCACTGGGCTATGTGATGAGACCTTAACCCTAACCCCTGACTATTAAGATACTTAACTATAAATTGACTATAAACACAATTACAGCTAAACTCTGCCTTCTTTTGGGAGACAGTAGCATGCGGTAAGAATTTTGAACAGTGATTCCCAAGTGCTGGCCGAGCCTCGAGCGGTGGTGCGCTCAGAGAAAGATTGTGAACCATACCTGGCCTCATCCTCATCCTGCAGATTACAATATTATTCTTTGACAGCTTTACGCCTGCACAGGTTAAACAGAGGGGCAATCGCCAGACCATCAATCTCCGAACACGGCAGGCCCCATTAAATGGGCCGGGCACCATAAATATTAGTAACCAGCTATAAGTGGGGGGGGGGGCAGCTACAAAGCTACAATGCAGAGCTAATCATCAATTCATCACGATGTGCCCCACTATTCACCTCCGCCCACGCTGGACGCAGGCGGCCCCCTCCCCCAATCGACTGTAAAACCGTCAATGCCTTCCGACGGATAAAAAAAAAGAAAGAAAACAAATACAGTGTATCCATTTTAAATGTGCTATGGGAGGCTCAGGCATTCGGCACTCCCAATTACAGAGAACATTTGGTCGGGCAGCGGTGCAATATTTAATATTGGATTTGAGAGGCTCTCAATCAAATGGAAGACAATTTGACTGATGATGAATAAAAGGACAAGGAAAAGGGAGGGAAAATGTGACCCGTGGAACATATCCACCAAGAGGAATGAGGCGGGTTCCATCTATAAATTCAACAAACGTATATAAGGGGTTATATGTGGAATAAATATTGGATACATCCTGACATTAAAAAGATTTACATGCACCTGATGGTAAATAAAGGTCTGCGGTAAGCAGGGTCCAAGTGTCTTAAAGTTGAAACTATCGGAGCTGCAGTCTAGCCATTGCCGCTCATGCTCAGACACATTGGTCCTGTTCCAAATGGAACACTTGATGTGGACTTGTCATTTAATAGCCTTTACTTGAAAGTATCCCTGAAGTCCACAAGACTGTACAGTGTCCCATGTGTTTTATGATTCAGAAGGGTGCCCGCAAACATCCTTATTGTGACTGCTAAGTGTCCTTGATGTTGCCTTTGGCAGAGATCACACTCAATGCTGCATAAACTATTGAGTAGTCACCTGCTATTATGGCACCAACATTCAGACTCAAAAGAGGACGGCAAGAATGCTGCACTTGGTGACCTTGCATACTTGTGGCAGTGTGCATAGCACAAGAGCACAGGGTGTCCCCACTGGGAAAGTTTCTTGGTGAAAACCCATTGAGAAGATTTCTTGGAGCCCTTTGTTGGCAACTATACACCCTTGATGCACAGAGCCAGCAATTTACAGCAGACAACTACACAACAGCCCAAGAATCACCACGGCACCAACTTGACGACTCAAGAGGAACTTGCATATTTGTGGTCTTCACTGTACTGACTGTATTAGAGTATCCCACTTGTCTGTTTATCGTGTAGAAGTGTACTCACAAGAGTGTCCTTTGTGGCGATATGCACCTTTTGCCCAAATCTGCACTAGAGGAGGACGGAAAGGGTCAAAAGGTCACACTTGACATGAACTTGAAGAATTGTGGTCTTCACCACAACTGACCGTTCCATGGGGTATCCCATTTGTCATGTTCCCTCTGTGAATTCACAATAGACAACTTTTCGGCAGTCTGTGTGGCATTATGTTACCAAAGGAGGAAGGACCGCAAGGGTTGAGGACTGTACTTCCGGGACAGAGCCACTGGTACTCCTTTGGCAAAAATAAACAAAAAACAGGACTAAGGCCCCAAAAACTTGGCCTAACCTGTGCTCAGGTTTACTGAAGCCCTCACTGCAAGATCATCCCGTGTTTCCTCGTAGCTCCTCCACTCCCTCCTTCTCTTCCCTACCTACCTCACTGACTCTCCTCTAGGGAACATTTTCTGTATATGCGAGTAAAGCGATGGCCTCTGGGAGTGCAAAACAGGGGGTCTTTTGTGTGCCACCCCTCTGAGGTAGACCAACACACAGAGTGCACTGTTCTCAATCCTGGGTAAAAGACAAGCGATGCAACCAGCCAAACATCATACACAAGAGAAGGGGCTATCTGAGAGAGAAGGAAAGAGTTAAGAGCGAGAGACTCTGAAAGTTTAAAGCCTACATCCATTGCGGACACGGGCGGACATGCTACTTTCATGGTAATTAAAACCACACGTTTGCACATGAAGAACAAGCCATATATTTGAAGAGTAAATCAGGGTCCAGCTAAGGAAATTAAACAGTCTTTTCCATGCCACGGCTGTGACGGGGACTGAGCGGGCTTAACAATGACACTGGGGGACAGGGCAACCTGGGAGGGCTGAGAAAAGCTCTCTAGCGTTTTACAAACGCCACACTGTGCTCCTATAAAACGGCTCATTTCCACCCTGTGGTGGAGTCGCCAACCTCAGCAACACAGGGCTGTGGGCGGCCGTGATTTATGAGCGTGTAGCGCCTGTTCTCTCCCTTTCATTCTTTCCTCCTCACCGTGTGAGTGTTGCAGGGCTCAGCACAGGAGTGACAGAGAACAGAGGAGGCTCATATTGTCACTCTTCCAGCCAAAGCTCAGAGCTGTTTTCTGCCCTCGGAGCTACCTCTGTATCAATGAGCTCAGAAGCAGGGCAGACTGCCGGTCTCCACTCCACTGCAAGTTAAGAGACGGTTAGTAGACATCACATAGAGAAAGAGCGAGACAGAGCGCCTACAAATTACAACTACTGTAAAGCTACCACTAGGGATGTAGCAACCATTACAACTTACAAAAATCAAATCTTGATAATTGTATCACATTTTGTCGAAATTTCAGTATAACTTACAAAAGCCGAAATGTTATTACAAATTTATGAAAGCAGAAACTTCATTACAAGTGAAACAGAAATTGTTTAATATTGTAGGTTAATGAAATTTCAGGATTCATAAGTTATACAATTTTTACTTTGTAGTCAATGTTGAAATGATGACAATTTACAAATATTGTAATGCACCAAGCAACAATTACTACAACTTACAAATGCAGAAACATACCAAACATACCAAAACTAAACAACACTAAAACTCTTGTGACTCTACATAGGACAAGCGGTTTGAAGAATGGATGAATCATTATGAATATAACTTATGAACAACTTCATCAAAAATTGAAATTTCAACTATCAAAAACAGAAATTACATAAAAATGTTGTACCTTGATGAAGTTGAATACAGTAATTATGTAAGGAATAATTGACGATGGGCCATTGAATTATTAGAAAATAATGCACACCTGAGGTAGTGATGCCGTTACACCTCGGGTGTGCATGATTTTCTAATAAATCAACGCACCTGAGTCAATTATTCCACTTATACTATGGTTACCACACCTCAAATATTATACAGATGATGTATTTCAAAACATTCGTCAGGTAATTGTCCTTAAAACACTCTTGTGTGTAGGATTCATTTCTTATGCGTCTCATCCCACGCTGTCGTTGCTACTTCCAAAACGTCATTTTAGACCTAGTAACGGAGGTTTGAGCCGTTGATAGCAGACTAATGCTGTTAATAATGAAGTTGTCCAACATTTGTTTACTCCAGAGTCACATTTGATGAGATTTTGTGTGTTCACAGACGGGATTCTGGCTATTTGGGAATGAAATCGGTTAGTGTGTGGTGTGCCGTCTTGGTCACACCACAGCACTTCACACACTATAGGAACAAAACCATTAAATCAATGAGTTTTTATCATTATGTTTGTGGTCTCTCACATCTTGAAAATCTGATAAGGTTTATAAAAAACTTTTAGTGTGGGCCAGTCTTTAGAGGGTCAAAATTTCAGAAATTCTATGTACAAACTTGTAAATATTTATGATTATCCTCCATATTTGGAAAATAATCAACACCCATGAGTTACTGTGCTGCAATTAAACAAACACCTTGCAGTCACCAAGAAGTCATTAAGAAGTCACTACATTCGGACTGAATATAAGCAGTTGGTGGTAAACTTGCATGGATGTATAAAGTTTTGTCAGAAATTCCCAGGGTCTTTACAATTGTACACTGAACAAACTCCAACCACCTCTGGAGCTGTTCATTCCAATCTTAGCATTACTGACAAACAACTAGGGATGTTCATTTGAACCGTTAACCGTTAACCGACCGTGAGCATTTTTCACCGATTAATACAATCAATTAAACGGCTTAAAGGTCTTTTAAAAAAATTTTTTCAGTAATTTATCAAAATATATAAAAAGGTTTGCTGCATGGTTAAAACGCTACACGCATAAAAAAATGTGTTTTTAGGGGGGAAAAAACATAAGTCACGCGCGTATGTGTCACATTTTTTTAATTCATTCAGAAATAGGCCTAATGCCGACGTGAAATGTTTACAAACATTATAATAAACACTGTAAACATAGCTAGGTTATTTTAGTTCCCCTCACTCCACAACTAATCCTTTCAATTAACAGTATTTAGAGAAGTACAAGAATTCAAATTATAAGAAGCTATAGCAATATAAACGAGAAGCCAAAATGAATTAATTTAGGCTAAATGAAACTGAAACCAACGTTGGGTCTCATTACACACAAAATCAAATGTTTCTGTATTTTTTTTTACTACATATTTTTGTTTCCATATGTTTGACTGACTGTATTTTATTATGATAATGAACAGGCTGCATTGTAAAGGTAACAATGCTTAACTGTGTGCGTGCATGCGGCGCCGGCGCAATCACTTGAAGTTTTTCCTTCTAACAGTGAAAGAAACTACTCCTTTTAGTCATAAAGATAATCGGATTTGTAAAAGGTTTGCCTTTATTTGTGTAAATTCACAATAATAATAAAAATCTTTGTGCTTTTGTAAAATAAAATAGCCTAAAGAAAAATAGGATGCCGCTGTCTGCCGTCTGGTTTCCTTTCACGTAGCACAAAAATGAACCAAAACTCTGCATACTAGGCTACTAATTGCACAGTTTTTCTTTCATTTTCTTATTTATTATTTGAAGTAAAAAATATTTTGCTCGTATAGGCCTCTTTATTTCGTTATAACTATATAATATCTAGAGTACACATCTTTGTGTGCGTATGTATGCATGTTGAGATATATATTACTACAAAACCTATATGGCCTTGCTTTGTTAGTTTTTCCCCCTTCTCACACCGCTGCGCAGAAGTGCTGCAGGTGCGTGATGTGATATGATACGACCATGTGAATCCTCATGTTCTGTTATTTATGCTGCTTTTTGCGTGTATAAAATTAATCCCTGGAAAACAAATGTTAGTATTTTTAACGGGTCACAGACACTTATCCTATCTAATTTAATTCAATTTAATAAAATAATCTTGTCGGTTAGGAAAAATAGTTAGCATACGTTCGGAAAAATAAACCGACAATAACATCCCCTACAAACACCATAACCACACACCCACACACATACCACACACACACACACATCACACAACACACACACAACACACACACACACACACCCCACACCCACAATAACAGTTGTGACAGGAGCAAAATTGATAGTGTCCAGGTCTAGGATCTGACACTGAGACGCGTTCACTCCTATTTGTTGATTACTATTGATTTTCTTTGATACTTCATTTAAAAATCAATAGCTGGAAGACAGAAAAACAGGCATGCTTTACACATACTTTAACATACTATTGTACACTAGAGAAGCCTTCAGTTTTGGCAGCGTGGTGGCAACCAATTAGGAGAAAAGCTCTTAACAGGTGAAAGTGGGGGGGTGGTGGTGGGGAGGGGCTAACAGATCGATTCTCACTTTTTCCTCCCCAATCACAGAGAGTGGCCATAAATTAAGCTCATCAGTGTTGCCGTGCAGACAGCCGGGATGCACATCGCCTCTGCTCTCCATCTCCTTGTCACTCATAAAGCTCTCAAAAGCAGCAACACCACGCTTTAGCCACACGGAGGGAGAGAGCGAGACAGAGATAGAAGAAAGAGAGACGAGACCGTGATCACATCACCTTGAGTTCATGCGTGCCCGCAGCTTCTTGGCCTTTTTCCGAGCTTTCTGCCGCTCTTCTCCCTCTTTTGCACTTTCGGAGGGCATGCTGCTGTCAGTCACAATGTCTACGATGTACTTTTTTTGAGACAGGTGTTCCTGTCAAAAAAAACAAACAACAAAAACAAAAGAAAATTCAATTATATAAATGTTGCTTTTATACTAGAGCAGATTTATTTGAGTACTGTGAAAGGTGTTTTCCAAATATTACTGAGGGTAATATGTAACAAGTAACAAGCATTACAAAGTTTACATTGCTGATGTAACAAGTAACATGTTACTTGCAATTTCAGTTAATACCATAATAATTAATATACTTTTTTAAATAAGCTGATGATGACTGTTGTTGTATTTAAATGTATTGCCCTATCAGCTTCACCAGCTATTACATTGCAGATACAGAGTGAACATTCAACAATATAATAAATACAATATAATAAAAAGGGTAAATAAAATTCAACTTAGAAAAAAAGTGACTAGATTTTGTACATACAAATTCTTTAAATTCACTTATGACAAAAGATTGTAAATGTTTTTTCTGGGTCCATCTTACAAAATATTCCTTAAAGTTTTCCTAACATAACATCGTTGATAAAAATCACCTCAATACATTAAAAACTGGGCAGACCAAAGACCTGTTTTATAGACATGCATCTCATTATTAAAAATTTGGTGCTGCAATTAACATTTTGGTGCTAAGCTGATGATGACAAAGAGTAAAGTAAACTGAACTAATGCATTACTTTGCCTTCAGAATAAACAATGCATAATTTTTAAGAGTCATGCAATAATGTTACATTATTTTTAAAAGTTAATAACCCCCAGCACAGCTTCTGAATTTGTGTGTTTTTTTTGTATTATTTATAAGTATTTAATATTTTTAAATTTAGTATCACTTTTATATTCGGTTTCTATTTTAATATTAATTTATGCTTTAGTAAATTTGCTATATACTTTTGTCATTTTTAACAAATTTTTATAGCTTTAATAATTTTTATTTAAGCTTAGTTTTAGTAATTTTAGAACCTTAAATTTTTATTTATTTTAGTTAGTTGCCAAAGCAACATTTCTAATTTTCATTCGTCATCTAAAAATATATATTTAGTTCAGCTTTCATTTACAGGAAATAATTTTTAATAGTTTTACAGTCAGTAACAACACTGCACCAACAACTTGAGGGCAGAGAGAGGGCATATAAATCAAATTAGAGTTTGAACTCAAGCAAACATACCATGTGTGAAAAAGGCATTTAGGAATTCAAAATCGCAAGAACGACATTAGTATAAAAGACAAGTATTAAACTAATGAAATTAGGATGAGATGGCTTAATTTAGGTTAAGTTGTAGGTGGTACAAGAGTGAAACCTTCCTTTAACCAGCCCATATTTTGCCAAAAATGCACATTCGATTTTCTAAAGCTCCACAGAGAGACCTCTCAGTTCAAAGCCAGCGCATCCAGAAAAATCCCTTCAGTACAATAGAACGATGACACATGGGTGTGTCAGAACAGAGCGACAAGAGAGGAGAACAAACATTAAACCGCCAATTCCACCCAGCACATGTCCAAAGGCTGGGCTTCAACTCCCACACTAGGATGTAAAGTGGAGCGCCTTCATTGAAAGACCAGGTGTTAAGCTCTTTGTGTGGCTTGTAGAGTCCTCCTGGCCTAGGCATTGTGCTCCGCAATTATGAAGGCATCTCCTCCACTCGCTGCTGGCATTAAGGCAACGGAAGTGCTGAGGGGGGGAGAGAGGTATAGCTTTCCGTCTCTTTCTGATGATGCCGATATTTCCATGGGAAGAAAGACGGATGTAACTCAATTTCAGACGACGTGATGCATGTGCCAGAAAGCAATTATCCAATTATCCTGTCATCCGGCACCTTGGAGGATGGGAGCAGCGGGTGAGATAGAGTCGATACCTCAGAGGCTGTATGGTAACAGAGGATGGGGGCCAAAAAAACAACTTCTTTAAACCTTTTAAAATTCCATGTAAATACCTAGACCAACTGTTTTTTGCAATATCGGACTAAAGCTGCATTCACATTAGTGAAGTTTTGGTAAAATTTCACACACACAAAAAAAAAATCTACTCTCTTGTCAATTGTTTAGCGATGCATCAAGCACAGAAGTAACTTGCAAACCAAGCAGCTTCCCGTTGGCCAAAACAGCAAATTCTGCAAATCTGCATGGGAAAATCTTTCAAACTCGCATGGAATTCCTATTCATGTAAATTACTGTAAATGTGGTTACTGTAAATATCATATTATTACTGGCCTCTGCGTTGTGCGATTGCTTTAAAAGACATGAAATGTGTACTTAATGCTTCAAAAACCAGCAGTAGCTTGATTATAATGGTGCATGCAAACATACACTGAAAAGTCATCCAAAATTTAAATTGTCATCATTTACTTATCCTCATATCATTCCTGTACGACTTTGTCTTCTGTGAAACACATGGAGAATATTTTGAAAAATGTCTCATCCAGTGTCCCAATTCGCCTACTTTTACTACTAGGATGCATTCTTTTTGTGAAGAAAAAGTACATACTTTTAAATGTGCAGCAAAATAGTAGGCCAGCATCATCTTGTCATAGTTAACATCCTTCAAATTTCGTTTCATTTCATACCGTATTGGAGAGAAATAAACTGGCATTTTGATGTACCAGTCACGTGTCTCTCGAGTCTGGAACTCTCCTCATGTGTTCGCAAAACGATGCGACAGTTAATGACCAAACGTATCCTTATAAAAGTTCACAATGTTGTTGCAGATGAAATATAATGCGGATAACATTAAGCACATATTTTTTCATCAGATTATATACTGATTATTAATCACTCAAAACAAAACACCTAAACCTCTCCGCCATGTTTGTAGTTCTTAAACTGTTTTTATTTGTGTTTGTAGCTCTAATCGAATCCTCATCCAATGCACATTATTGTGGGCAATATGTTGCAAGAGTGTGCATGTATCTGCACTTTTTACAAATTTTCACTGTAAACCATCTGGGTACCTTTGAGACACTCATTTCACCATACTATGATTTGGGACACACTAATTCTAATTTCGAAGACTATTTAGGAAAGACAGTATGCGAATTGGGACGCAGTATTAGTGTTTTTTTTCTTCTTGTCCATACAATGACAGTCAATGGGGTCCAACACTGATTGAGAAGAAAGAAGAAAGTCAGAGAGTCATACAGGTTTGCAATGACATGAGGGTGAGTAAATGATCCCAGAATGTTAATTTTTTTGGGTGAACTATCTCTTTAAGAGAAAAGGCTATGGGATTTTTCATCTGTTTTATCATCTATAGCCGCTTTTCCACCGAAATTACCTGGAACAATATGTCCCAGGAACTTTTTTTCCCCCAGACCTGTTGCTGTCTGCGTTTCCATCACGGTCTAAAGTACCGAGAAGAATAGGCAAATAGTCTGGTTAAGTAGGTCTTCGCACGTTTCACAAATTTTGGACTTGCATCCACGGTAGTTCGGACACCGCTGCCTATTTTCGGTTTCATTAAAACAGAAATGTAGTTCATGGAACGTACCTACATTACAATGAAACGAAATATTATATCAAACATTGCCTATTTTCATTTTAACATTAATATATTAATAGAGTAATAGAATAAAGACCACAGATTACCTGTTAGATTTACCCAAAACCAATTACATCTTATGTTTAACCACTACAGAGACATCAGAGCCAGCGGCAAATGTCAGAAGGACTAGCAGAGTTAAGGCTACTCTCATCGGGAAACATGAGCACTGAGCGCCCGCTGATCGCGTGGAGCTCACATCTCTGAAATCAGCGAAGCACATTTTCAAATAAGCGCGGTCTTTATAAATAAAATACAGATTTGAGTTTTAAACTACTACATTCTCGCCTGAAATACTTTTAAAACTACATTTCATGACACAATAACAGTAATATTTTAACAAAATTATGTAAATGGTGGTTGAAATACAATGCTGTGTGAACTCAACCAATCAGCATGTTCAGCGCCCAAGTCCCGCCTCCGAAAGTTCCGGACCTTTGAAAAAGTACTACCTTGCGAGCAGGGACTTTCTGAGGGGCAAATTTTTACCCGGAACTTTATTTAGATCCTGGTTCCTGCGGTGGAAACACACCGAGTACCGGCCCAAAGTCCCTAGTTCCTGGGGAAAGTATATGTTAGTTATGTACTCAATATTTAGGGATTTGTTTGGAGAGTACAGCATATCTGAATAAACATCGTCTCTCGGTTTCTTCCAACGGCGCTTCACGAGGTTGAACAATAACGAAGCGAACAATAACAACGTTTTAACGACCACAGCTTTGAATGCTTGACACCTGTCCTTAATGAATTACTTTGAGACAAATGTGACAAATTGCCTCATGGACCTCCGTTTGAAATCTGTACATTTGCATCATATAGTGTTTCAAGTGGACGAGTTATTGTGTGTGTGCTTGACGGGGCTTCCAACCCGAGTCCCTGGGGAACAGGAGTCGACCCTGCAGTCATAACCATTGCTTCCCTGTGGCCAGAGAGGCATCTGTTGAGTAATCTCTCTGAAAGGCGATCCAGTTCATCTGCCGTTCACTTAATGGGATTGTTTCTGTAACACCTCAAAGACGTGCACCATCTTGAGATTATAAAGAGGGGTTTGGAGGAGAGGGGAGCACCACAAAAACAGATCTGTGAGGAGATCAGGACTGGAGCTAAGCTTGTAATGTGCGAGTGAACCAAAGAATGGGAAACCATTATGGCTACAGTCAATCGCTTCGACAGTTTGAGACTCAAACAGAATTTTAAGTAAATTATATATTTTAAGAGAAAATCATATCATAACGCCACTGCTCTGGATCTACGCTGACAAAACAAAACTTACCTGAACTAAATTTTAATGTACACTTTTTTTAACAGGGTTTCATGAAAGTAATTTTATTATTAGACGCAGTATTAGTGTTTTTTTTCTTCTTGTCCATACAATGACAGTCAATGGGGTCCAACACTGATTGAGAAGAAAGAAGTCAGAGAGTCATACAGGTTTGCAATGACATGAAAGTGAGTAAATGATCCCAGAATGTTAATTTTTTTGGGTGAACTATCTCTTTAAGAGAAAAGGCTATGGGATTTTTCATCTGTTTTATCATCTATAGCCGCTTTTCCACCGAAATTACCTGGAACAATATGTCCCAGGAACTTTTTTTCCCCCAGACCTGTTGCTGTCTGCGTTTCCATCACGGTCTAAAGTACCGAGAAGAACAGGCAAATAGTCTGGTTAAGTAGGTCTTCGCACGTTTCACAAATTTTGGACTTGCATCCACGGTAGTTCGGACACCGCTGCCTATTTCGGTTTCATTCAAACAGAAATGTAGTTCAGGGAACGTACATTACAATGAAACGAAATATTATATCAAACATTGCCTATTTTCATTTTAACATTAATATATTAATAGAGTAATAGAATAAAGACCACACATAATTTTAAGACTTTTTAAGACCAAGTAAAGAAAATTTAAGGAATAAATTGAAGGTAACAGTACGCCAATATGGTTGCAACCTATAATAGATCTCTTTATTAATTCTGAATTCATTTTACAAAAATGCTTAAGGCTTGAACAGCTCTGCTCACAAACACTAAAATATGGAAATAACTTTAACTGTATCTTCTGATCACAGTGGAAAAGAGTGATGTTCTTCCTCAATATTTTTGCTTTGTTTTTCAGTTCAAATGTCCAAAGATTCTTAAATCAAGACACATTTACTTGAGAAACAAAATGACATAAGAAGTCTTGTTTTCTTAGAAATTTACCAAAATGAAGTGAGTTTATTAAGTAAAAATAAACAAAACGCTAACGGGCTAGAAAATCCCTTAATTCAAAAGGAAAACACGTTTTCATACTCCTCTGACATATTTAAACACACTCACTTAATTTTGTTCAACTTCTCAGAAAACTAGACTTCATATTAGTGCTGGGCGGTATACCGGTTCATACCGAATACCGGTGTTGATTTTTGTTATGATATGAATTTTTAAAATACCGCAATACCGGTGTATGTCGCTTAAACAATGTTTGGAACGCGACACTGTTTGAAAGTGGTCACTTTTCACTGTTGCACTGTGGTGAGTGAACAGCTGTATGTGTTACTAAGCGTTCAGAAATTGAAGCTGTAGAACTAATAGAACGTGTTGACACAGAAGAACTCATCCACAATATCCACATTGACCGCCACAAATATCCACCGCCCCCTGCCATCAGCTCCCACTTCTCTCACACACACGAGCGCGACTTTAGCACTAGATTTAACAACTTTCAGACCCTTTTAGCGGCTTTTTTGGATAAACCTTAGCTATGGTTCAGTTGGAAGATTTCGCCAGTGCTGTCCCGTGAACGTGAGGTCTGACTTTCTCGGAGAAGTGTCGCCTCTCTCGGCGTCTGTTCTGTGAAGTGAGCGGCAGAGAAGCAGCTCATTCAGTTGGCCGCACCGCAGCCGACTCGTCAATAAATGAGTACAAAACAGCGTTTCCTAGCACCTGTCCAAACTGATTGTTTGGAATTATAAATATGAACATAGTTCATCTGTTAATATCACATGCACATTATTGTTAGTTGTTGTTTTTAGTTTGTTACTCAGACACAGGCAGTGCGCTGCATGAGACAAAAAAGTAATATAACCAAAACATCCGCATAGCCGCTCTTTTAGTGTAGATGCATGTTGATTTTATCAGACGATGCCACGATTATAAATGTGAGTGACTCCTGGTTAACATTAAAGGGGTCATGTTTAGTCACTATTTAGTGTGTTTATTTTTTGACTATATTCACTCATCATGACAGTAAAATAGGGCATTCTAAGTCAATATACTGCAGTATTTCCTCTCTCAATCAGTAGAAAATATGGTTAACACCCGGTCATGCATGAAAAAAAAAATACATTCTTGTACCGTGAAACCGGTATAATTTTGAAAAATACCGTGATATAAATTTCTGGTCATACCGCCCAGCACTACTTCATATCTTGATTTTGCATCTAGAGTATATTTATCTTGATTTAAGGATGCTTAGGTATTTGTATTAGAAAAACAAGACAAAAAAAAAAACAGAAAGATCTAATATTTTTGCAGTGCATGCAAAATTTAATGTCATGACTTTATGAAATTAAGACTTTATACTGATTTAAAAACTTTTAAGTCCTTTATATGTGGAAGGGCAAATTCACTGCCTGCTTAATAATACAAATGTGAAATGTAGAAAGTATTTTTCATATTTAGATGATCTAAATGACTCAAGTCTGTGAGAATGTTTTGGCAGGTGGAAATGTTCAGATCACTTTGATGAACATTAGCACATGAAAAAGCCCAAACTCCAAGTATAAGTAACATTAATAGTGATACTTTCCTTAGAATTACATAAAAAATTGATGCTACAGAAAGAGGACAATGTGACATATGACAACCTATCAAATTCATGGATGGACAGGTGATGGACAGGTGTCCACTTGCAGACGGTGATAATAGGAGGCGTGCGAGTGGGATATAAAAAGTGAGAGAGACCAGCCCGTGGGCTAGAACACCCAAAAAACCACAGTGCTTTCTGTGGGGTGTAATGAGAGAGCACTCAAAACATCACACCTCCGCCGCTGCTCAGGGGCCGTGATGAAGCTCTCACTGTCACACTGATACATGTCCCCATCCTCCACTCTTTTGTGTGACACAAAAGAGCCGGCAAAAGATGGCTTTCCCCCAATGCGAAACAGACAGCTGTTTGTCATTCAGGTACAATGTAAAGACAGGAGGTATAAGGTAACTAACCAGCAACCCACAAAAAACAAACAAAAAAAAAACACCTCGACTCGTGCATCCCTTGCAGGATTACATTCTAACCGCAGATGCATCATTTGACATGATGTCTTTGTTGTAAAAAAAAAAAAAAAAAAAAGTTCAGAGGACGACAAAACTTTGTTGTGTTAACACTAAAGGAAAGGACTGGTTAATATACAAATATACTCCTATACAACAATAATAATAGCATGACATATTAAATGTAATGTTAAATTTATGTAATATTTATATTGTTTCATAATTTTATAATCTCAAAGATAATTATATGTTTTACAGTTTAATAATGTTTTATATTATCTTTCTAGAATATTATTATAATTAAAAGAATACACACAGTGTATACAAAGTGTATATGTTTAATATATAAGTGCACATACTTTTTATTTATATATTCTAGAAAAATAGGTATACAAATAATTATATAATACATATTAAATCCATACACTTTATTTTTCTAGAATATATTCCAAATAAATATAGTTTATATACACACACATATATATCTTATTTACATTTGAGACTGAGAATCCTTTTTTTACTGTTTAATGTTTATATACCTTTTATTTTAATCGAATATTATTCAAATAGTAATACAAATAGAATTATTAATTTAACAATTTAAATACTGAGAATGCAAATTTTTATGTTTAATATACGTGAGTATACACCTTTAGTTTTTATAATATAATATTCTAATACTAGTATACAACTAATGAATTAACATATTAAATAACTGAGATATGCATATAGATTTTAATGTTTACATATGAGAGTATTCCTTTTTTTAATATTCTAGAAAATAGATAATATAAATAAAATATTTTACATATAATATATGAATAAAACCTAAAATATATTTGTACACATCAAATACTAATATATTATTTTGTTATATTTAATAATTTTTATATTACTTTTTAATGGCAATTAAAGTATCTGTACACAACACAAGTCTTGCCTTAAATCCAATGTCCCACATGAGCAGTTGTGTGCCAACCACTAGGCCGTGACTCCAACAAGCTGTGTGATATTTTAGCTGGAATAACCGAACATTCAGCTGTGTTTCTTGATCTGGCGTCAAAGGTTGAGGACAAATAAAACTCTTACGCGTCAAACACAAGGGGTCTAGAGAGGGTCTAGAGATATATCACATTAAACCAGAACAGATGACAACCAATAAAGGATAATATAGAGTCCGAGAGGCAATCCAAGTGTCCCGCAGCCGCACTGATCCATTGCTGTTGATAATCGCTGTATTTTTAATTTAACTCAGAGTCTTTTAAATAGCGAAATATGGCTAAATACGAGGACAGACAGAGGCTCTGGACCCGCTTCCGCTGAAAAACTATGTTGTGACCTCTGCACGGATCGGCCAACCATCTTAGTTTTAATTAAAAATCTTTCATAACGGCAAGAATTATGGAAGTGCCGACTGGAAAATAGTTGGCGGTTGCATGAATGAAATACTGCGCACCAAAATGAGCAGAGACATAAATAAGAAGCACCGTGCCGTCCATGACAAGACTATCCAAACAAGTCCCGCGGTCAGGTTTCCTTAAAATGTGAACGAATTCCCAAAAATTTACATTCAGACATATATTCCTTAAAAAATTCTATAGATGAAGGAATATAAGCAACGTGTTCTTTTCCAATAAGAACCAAGGACACGGTAATGAACTCAAACAAATTTACAGTTCAGACACCATGAAGTTTCCAATTTTGCTAATTTCGCTGACTGTTATAGATTGTGTCGCATAAATCACAGGTAAACGGCGGTTTCCTTTTTTACGTAAACCAAATGACAGTTGTTTAAAAACTAGTTCCACGTGAACGGTTAATTCAATTAAATACATCAAGCTCCACAATCTAGAGAGGCCTCATTAAGTCTCATGTCGCACAGTTGCGAGACGTGGCGCGGTGGCTCAGCTGAGTGTTTATCACACTGTCAGGCAGAGAAATAGGTGGCCGCAGCCAAGCCTAATGATTTAGAGGTAGCAGTGGGGGTTTAAATATTACTTGCTGAAAAAAGGTTCGAATGAAGGAGGTCCAGGGGCCAAAGGTGCGACATATAGCATCAACAGTTGTCAGCCGTACAAAGAAGCCCAGTGTGAAAGCCAATCTCATATTGCGGTGAGAGATCCCACGTTTAACGAGCAGCGTTCAGAGGAAAGGCACTCTGTCAAGCCCAGAGACAAGGCAGGGTGATCTCACCCCGCGCCATATACACAAACACTATTAGCGTTGATTCGGTTGTAGCCTTTTACGGTCCCACAAACTAGGGAAAATATGGGAAAGTTAGTGCTGTTCCCCTCAACCTTTAAGGACATGAAAAATGATGTGCAAAGTCATAAAATGAAATGTATCCTGTAAAAATGAACTTGAATGGAGTGTGTGCATACTGCTTGTGTGAGAAACATGGGCAAGAGTGAAATTATTTACATAAAGTACCTTTAAATATTCAAATAATGTTTCAAAAAAGCTTTCGATAAATTGAATGAGTAATAAATGTAACGATTCATACATTTTGTTTGCTTTATGTAATTGTATGTATCATTTAATAATTGAAAAAATACTGACATTTAAAAAAATTATGAAAAATAAGCTCATTTACAATAAAAATCAAAGAACTGTATAATAATTGTATGTATGATTTATATAATTTATCATTTTTTTTTTTGAAAAAAAAAATTTTTTTTTAAAAAAAAACTTTAAATAAAAAAAAAGCTCATTTAATCCAGAATTATTGTTATACAAACTAAAATAGATGCAAAGCAAACAACAGGTATACAATGACAATAATTAAGAACTGATTTTTTTTTGGTCAGCAAATGATTAATTTTATGCTTTAAAAAATAAACTGCATAAACGTAAATAAAAAAGTTTCAATTTTGCATGTTAAATATTAAATATTATATTAAATTATTTGTATATAAAATTTTTAGGATTTTTGTAATTATTAAAATTGAACAATTTGGCCTTTTAAATATAATATTTCTTAATTCTTTTTATTTTTATTTTCATTAAGTATATTAGACATTAATCCCTTTCATATTTAAAAGTTCATGCATTTATACATTTTAATTTGCATTTCTATCAAAATTTGCATATTCCATCTCTCCATTTTCACTACGGGAGACCCTGGTTTCTTCTGTGTGTTTTTTTTAGTGGGGGAGACTCACCACCTCCTCGTCGGACAGCTCCCGCCCTTGAATGCTGCTGCTGTCCCGCACTGCCTGCTGGTGCCTCTTCCCCTTAATGTGACTGAACAGGTGGACCTCAGAGGTGATCTGCAACACAATCACAGAGGTCAGAGATCATGTGAGGCGATTCGCCAAATATAAAGCCATGGGCCTGAAACATACCAAATCTCCCGCACAATACGCTTCGGCATCATTCACGGCCTGACAGTTCTCAGGTATCAAGACATATGTTCCAACCCTTTAAAGCTAAATATGATCCCTTGATCCTGACGGACATCTGCAGAGCTGACAGACACCTCTCATAAGAGCCAGAAAATCAGTAAACACTGGTGAATAACCAATAACTAAACTCAAAACTGAGCTGTCAAAGCTCTTTGCTCAATGTATCGGCGCCCCAAGCACGGTTTTTCATCAGCTCGAATAACACCTCTTGAGTTTGTAGGGCAGCTCACCTGTCCTGAAAACTCAAGAGATGATGTGAAAGCATATAAGACTCTACTGAATGTCTCTATTATTCATATAATGGTTCTATTCATCATGAGAAACTGGGGCGGTGTAGCTTCATGATGACAGAATTTTTAATTTTGGGTGAACTTTTCCAATAAGCGATAAGGTTGTGGGGTCCAAACCCCAGAAAAGTTGATCACTATTGTGCACTGACTCAAGACAGTTAAAGAAATAGTGCTCCCAAAAATCATTTACTCACCTTCATATAGTTCAAAAACCATGATGACATGATGGTGAATAAATTATGACAATTTTCATTTTCGGGGAACTTTTACGATAACCAAAAAGGTTGTTGGTTCAAACCTAAAAAAAAAGTGATATTCGAACTATCCACAATTTTGCCCATGATCAAAATATATTAAAAAATACAGTTCTTTTAACTCCAAAATTACAAAGGTAGTGTGAAATTAATCTATATAACCTGCCTGGAAAGAAGTTTTCCAATAACTGAAAGGTTGTGGGCTCGAATCTCAGAAAAGGTGATGCATGAACTATCCACAATCGTGCCCTTGATCAAAATAACTAAAAAAACAGTTTAGTACATAATGTCCATATTATTAAAAAGTCAATGGGACCCAAAATTTTTTAAGCTTTAAAAAGGCAAAGTGAAATTAATCGATACAACATGATGGGTGACAATGTTTTAATACTCTTTTATTGTATTCCATAGAAGAAAGTCATTCACACAGGTTTGGAACAACCTGAGGGGAAACAAAAATAACATAAAAATATAAATAAATGAAATTTTTCATTTATGGGCGAACTTTTCTTATAATAAAAGGTTGTGGGTTCAAACCCCAGAAAAGGTAATGCATAAACCATCACTACTGTGCCCTTGATCAAGACTGATGAAGGAACAGTTCACCCATAAATCATTTACTTACTTTCTTATCATTTAAAAAAACCTATATGACTTACTTCTGTGAAACAAAAAAAAAGAAAGATATTCTGAAGAATGCTTCAGCTAGTTTTGTCTATACTATGAAAGTCAATCGAGCGCAAAGGAAATGGGAAAATCTTATGCAACTTGAATTTTTCAATCTTTTTTGTGTTCCAAAAGAAGAATGTAAGTCACACAGGTTTAAAACAACATAAGGTTGAGTAAATGATGACAATTTTCATTTTTTGGTTGAGCTAACCCTTAAACCTCATTACTCCAAGAGGACTGAACCTGAAAGGTACTTTGCGTGAAAGTCACCTAAGTGAAAAATCAGTGCTAGAATTAAACAGAAAAGTAGGAACGTTTTTTCCTATAGCAGGTGAGGACAACAGTATCTGGATGCTGGTGTTGTTTGTCTCCTTTGAGTCCTGGAGTCGAGCCCACACAGGACAGTCTGTGTATAATATCATTAACTAGAGTGCTTCCCGCTGACCTAAAGATGATCTCTGGTGTCAGAGCCTGGCCAAGGTCATCTGACATTTTTAACAAGATTTCATTCTCCCCAGCGCTTAATCTGATGTCAGTTTGAAGCTCCAAGGTGTCTGGCCCCAGTTGCAGTAAAAGCAGGGCGCGTCAGAGATAAATGCGGCCACTCAAAGATTTGTTGCCTGTCGCTTGAAAAGCATAATCACGCCCAGCTATTAATCTCCGTCCAGAGTTCATGTTTAATTAATGCAGTTAAATTCTCATTTCCATGCATTCTCTATGAAAATCCTCTGAATCACCTTGTAGTCTGTGATTTTTTTAACTCTGCCTGGCAAAGCAACAAAGACACACTGTCCATCCTTGCAGGAATCTCTGCACTCATGTTTAGAGTGGCTCAAGTGTTCCTGATCTTGGACCGGGACAGTATTCCTAGTTGTCCCAAAGCCGATGGCCCTGAATGCATTAATACCAATCAAAGAGATGAGAGAGAATCCCATAATGCAGTACCTACCACAACGTTACAGAGCGAGCATTGCTTCTTCCGTTCATAAGGGGTGAGTTTGGGGGCGTAGTCCGTGTTTGCGTGTCTTCCGCTGCTCAGCTCAGCGGCCTTTTCTTTCCTCTGCTCGATCTGCTCCATGTGTCTACGGCTGCTCTCGTCATGCTGAAAATGTTGACAACAAATTTTGATTTAGTTTTAGTCTTGTTTTACTTCATATTTGTAGATCTGAACAAGCAATACAACACATTGTTTTTTCCAAGGTACAGGATTTTTGAAAAAGGGGATAAGACATTAAAAATGGAGTCAGAAGATTACTTATGATAGTTTACCTTCATCTGGATTTTCTTCTGGAGTTCCTCCATGGCTTCCTGCTGAGCCGCACTGAGAGCAGCCAAACGCTCCTCACGGTCCCTATGGTGTGTACAGCAAAGACAAAAACAACATTCAGATAGGACATGCAAAAAGACATCACATCTAGCCCATATAGATCTCAAAGTATTCAATCTATAAAAGGTTTATGTGACCTTTACATTATTATCAAACAGCCCAGTGAATTCAAAGTGTTAAGTCTTTTACGTCTTATCTAGTTCAACTTTCCTGTTACAGTTCTAATGCAAGAAACAACATACACTACCGTTCAAAACTTCGGAGTCAGTAAATATTTCTTAATGTTTTTGTCTCTTAAGCTTACCAAAGCTGCATTTATTTGATAAAAAATAAAGTAAAAATAGGAATATAGTGAAATATTATTACAATTTAAAATAACAGTTTTCTGTGTTTTTTTTCTGTGATCAGTCTTCAGTGTCACACGATCCTTCAGAAACCATTCTAATACGCTGATTTGCTGCTCAAGAAATATTTCTTATTATTATCAATGTTGAAAACAGTTGTGCTGCTCCATATTTTTGTGGAAACAGTGGCAATTTATTTTTCAAGATTGTTTTTAGGATTATTTAATGAATAGAAAGTTTAAAATAACAGCATTTGTTTGAGATAGAAATCTTTTGTAACATAAATGTAAAGCTCCTTTCCTGAATAAAAAAGTATTGAATCTTACTGACTCCAAACTTTAGAAAGGTAGTGTATATTTTGGTTAAGGGTTACACAAAAACATTCCCTAAATAAGGCAGTTTCTCAAAGCCTTGAGTTCTTTGCCCTGGTCCTTTCTGTCCTTGTGTTTAGCTGAATCAGGATTCTGGTCTGTTTGGCAGGACGTGATGCTGACCTGGCTCTCTCTCGCGCTGCGTCTTCCCTCGCCCTCTCCTTCTCCTGCCGCTGTTGCTCAATTCTGGCCTCTTGTTCCCGTCTCTTCATCAGAAGCTCCTCCACCCGCGCCTGCCGCTCCGCCTCCAAGGCCCGCTTACGCTCCTGAAAAATCGATTAATCATATAGTTACACATTTAGCGCATTAAACAAATAAATAAAAAGAACAAAGCTTTATACCTGAACGGCTTCATCCCTCGCTTGCTTTTCTTCCTGTCTCCGCTGACGTTCCTCCTGCAGCTCATTAAGCCGTTGTTCGTATTCGTTTAGTTTTGCCAGAACGTCGTGTCTCTTGTTCTGGGCTTCCAGAGTGTTGATGAATGCGATCTCATTCACCTACACAAATCATAAACAGAAAAATATTCTTTCCTAATAAAAAATGAACCACATTCGAACAATTTCTGAGGAATACATTCAAGTTTGCACTTGAATCACACTTAAAAAAATGAACAAATATCAGTTGTAGCCTCGTAAGTTGACCTTCGCCTCCTCTTCCTGTGCTTTCTTCACAATGGCCTGGAGTTGAAGCTCTCGCTTGAATTCAGCATGAAGCAGCTTCTCCTCCATCATCCTCCTCCTCTGATCCAACAGCTCCTCTTTCCACTTCCTCACCTCCTTCTCCTGAGAAAGAAAGGGACCCGTACAAAGATCAAATCCCGACAAAACAGTCTGCAGAAGTCAGACTTGTCAGGGGTGTGAATAACACATGTTAGTGGTCCACTTCAAGTGCAGATATATAAATACTCAATATTGTCTTAGATCTCCCTCCTCCGACAAGAATGGACTAGAACAAAAACAAACATTTTCTACAGAGTCACCAACATCAGATTTATGAGTCTCACCAGGAGTGAATCCCCCTGAACGACTAAAATGGCTGTTAAGTGATTCTTTCAACATCTATGCGAATAGGATTTTCCCCTGTGGCCGAGGCAAAATGAGCTGTGTCTACAGGTGTTCAAGGGAAAAACATACCCTTTCCAAAAGTTTCTGCAGCTTGTGGGTCTTTTCCTCTCTCAGTTTGTCTCGGAGCTGCTGGGCTTTAAGTTGTTTCTCTTCATGTTTTTTCTTCGACTCTGCAATGGTTCTGACAACAAACAGCAAAGCCCATTGTCAATACATTTTTAATCGATGTACATGATATGCAGATTAATTAATCACAAACTATTAAGCATTAAAAAGTATAAAATTCTAGTTCTCTAATAAATGCCCTCAAATGAAGATCATTCAAAGGCAGTACATTATTGTGGCAGATGAAAACATTACGATAGTCATTACAAAATTCATGGCATGAGCTAAATTCATTAGTTGGCATCAAACTAAATGATTTGTGTGAAAATGGGTATAAAGGATTTTTTTTAAATGTATTTTAATATAATTTTTGAATTATCATACACACATAACCAATTAAATGACAACCTCAAAAATATGTTTTTACATTGTGAAGTGTAGGATCACAAGTTGTATGGAACTCTTATTTCCGCCACAAAATTTAAATAATAATAATATATATAAACAAAACAAAAAAAAAACAAAAAAAACCCAAAAACGAAGAGACTCCAATCTCTCACAAATGCTGACTTATTTCCAGCAATCTGAGTTCTGAGGTAAAGTATCAGAATTTAGATTTCTTTCCTCATGATTGTGAATTTATGGCAATGTTCGGACTTCTTTTTTTAATTGTGAGTTTACATCTCGTAATTCAGAGAGAGAAGTCAGAATGATGTAAAAGCCAATTTCCTCCATGGAAAAATTTTTTGACTTCCTCTCACACAATGAATTGCAATTCAGACTTTTTTTTTCTTAGAATCGAAGTTACTTTCTCAGAATTCTGAGCCACAGGATTTGATTTATTTTTTCTTTCTTTTTAGAATATCAGTTTACATCTCGTAATTTTGAAGGAAAAAAAAGTCAGGTTTGCAACAAACTCACAATCACGAGAAATAAAGTCAGAGCTGTGAGAAAGTTGCAAACTTTTTACAGTTTTTTTTATTCTGTGGCAGAAACTGGATTCCATACAATGTCTAATTTCATTTACACAGTATTGTATCACACAATGGTGTGAGTTTGGGGACAGGACTAACTGTTTTCCTACAACAGAAGAATTTCAAAAATGGTTTTAAAAACTTTTTGCAATTCTGTTCGGAAATTACACTTCAACCAGTAATATTACCATTTTAAAGACAATCTTTTCTTTGCAAAAAAAATGTAAGCTTTAAAACAGAAGGATTGTTCTGTAACATTACTCTGCATGAAATGGGACTATGTGACTTTGTTACCGTTTGCGTGAAGGAGAGGACAGCTTCTCGTGCATGTGAATGCCATGTCCCGGTGGGCGGGCCGGCTCCTCCTCCACCATGTCACCCCAGGAGGTGCTCTGACGCCAGGGCTCTCGAGCTGCCAGAAAAGCAAGTGATGCAATATAACACATTTACAAGACCTGTTAGACCGATATCATACTAGTCATTTTGAGATCATCAGCATCCAGTTGAGTGATGCTTTTTATTAGGGATGCACCGATACTGGTATTGGTATCGGGCCCGATACTTGTCTCCTGTACTCGTACTCGTACTCGTAAAAATGCCCGATACCAAAAGTCGATACCAAACAGCGTGTGAATAGAGCGGTGTCCTGAAAAACAAACACTGAAAACAGAACAACAGGGAGTAGAATGGAGTTATTAGAGATTAAAGATGTCTATGAAGTACATGTAAGTAATTAATATAATGTTAAACATTCAATATTCAGGCCTGTATAGCAGATGTGCCCGAGCTGATAAGCAGATCGCGCGGCTGCACAGATGCGCGAGCTTGTCGAGTGAATATCTCTCAGAACCGTCAATGGGAAATAAGTGGTTTTGACGTTCGGTCAGATATGTCAAAAGCAAGTAAGTAAAACAATGCACAAGTTACTAAGGTTATTTGACGGTAATGAGAGCGAGAGAGAGAGAGAGAGAGGGCGAGAGAGTCCGAGAGCGCACACTTCTGTTGCATGATCTTGATTGCTGTTCGCGCCATTAGCGCATTCATTTGGATTAAAACTAAATCGTAATTATAAAACAAACAAAAATGATAGGCGCATTCACTATAAACAGCATTTATTTTAAACGTCAAGCATACACAACTTTATTTAAAGCAGAAGTGAAACTAGCAGACTGGGTGAAATGCGCTAGGCTGTAAGTGTCTCTCTCATTCTGCACCAATACAAACGTGCACGCTGCGTTTGTTTAGCTTGCTTTAAGGCCAAAGTATACTTTGGTTTTTACTCATACGTGAGGGTCCGTGTACACTGCGCGTGACGCAAATTATGCAAATTTGCAAATTAATGCAAAGTACAAAATAGTACGCGTGCACTCGTATAATTTATAACGAGTTGTTCCCTGCATTATTTTAGGAAAACATTTTGTGATTACAGTAATGAGCTGCTGCAAAGGAGCAGCTCTAATGCGCCATTAAAATGAACAGTGAAAGTAACAAAAGCTTATACATTTTAACAGGTATAATTAAGTGTGGAAATAACTGAAGGTAATATCCGTTTGCTAAATGAAGCCAAATTATATGATTCATATTATTATTATTACTATTATTTTGTTTCTGTACCCAATATTTAAAAAAAAAAAACAAGTACAAAGCTTGTGAACTACAGGTATCGCATCGGTATCGGCGAGTACCAAAAATGAAAGTATCAGTATCGGACTCGTTCTGAAAAAAGTGGTATCGGTGCATCCCTACTTTTTATGTAATTTGCTTAACTGCAATTTCTAAACAAGTCTACACGAGCATATATCCTTCAAAAAATAACAAAATATGACAGCAAATAAAAGTAGCGGTTGTTATTTTACATGAATTCGGGTTAAGTCAAAGTTTAATCATTAGAAGGCAAATTATCCAGAAAATAGTGTGTAAAAATAAATATTAATTTCATTCCAGCAATTCTGGCCATTTCATATTCTGTCATTAAAATAAACAGAATTAACTTCGACTTATACATACAGTTAGCAATGCATATGTTATTCGCATCATTACCGTCATAATCAGCTAGCATCTCGCTCCAGTCTAAACTCAAGCCACAACTTCCACTCCCGATACTTGCCTTAAGAGAGCAAAATAAAAATGACACTAAATTCAGAAAACACATATAAAAGAGCAAAGAAGATTGATGTTGTTGTAATTACATCAGCAATATAAACCACTAGGGATAATCGTTGACTTACAGAGAAGTCACTTTCGTTGTCGGTCTCCAGTTCGTTGTTCTCCGCTTGGATCTCCCGCGTCAGCTGCTCCTCCTCTGCGATGGCACTTGCGATTGCCTCTTCGTTAGCTTTTTCCAGGCGGTCGGCCAGCTCTTCCTTCTTAGCCAAAACTTCAGCCATGGATTGGGGCTGACAACAGGCACAAAACAGTCACTGAAGTCACCACACAAAACAGAGGCACAAAAAGTGCAGTACAGTGCCAAGACCGCCACACCAGGCTTTTGAGTTCATGCCCAGGCAGCACAACTCCAATTAAGACATGGTGCAACCATTTCAGCACTTCATCTGAAATTAGGCTAGATTCAGATTTCTGAAATGCAACCAAATTTGAAATGTTGCTGAAAGCCTGCACACCACAAAACTTAACAAATGCAAAAGATTTTGTTAGAAACTGAACGGAGATAAAATGAAATCATAATACTGGCACACGCCATAAACATAATCAATCACAAAAACCACGCATGGGGAAGCATAACGAAATCATGCAGCACAACCACAATAAGGACAAGGAGATGGGAAGGAGTTCTTATTTGGTATGATAGAACTAATTTAAGTAATAAGGTATGAGAGGCCATGTTGTGTTGTGAATATAGTCATGATTAAAAGACGATTATTAATTAACGATAGATTAAATAGATTAAAAGAATCTATAGTTCACTTCAATTGGCAAAAGGGGTTAACTTGGAATGTTTTGCAAAACAATTGTGTTGCACATATCAAAGATTTTAAATAAGATGACAATATAATCATGTAACTAAATATAAATAAGTTTATCTATATGAATGTATATAATGCATGCATGTATACATTCATGTAAATAATTACAAAATATTATAATAAGTAATAAATGTATTTACTTTATTAAAAATAACTAAATTTATATAAATATATTAGTTTGTTCAATTTGTTTTGACTGGGTCCATTCACAACAGTAGTTCTCAACAGAGGCTTAAGAAAACTTACAAGGGGGCAGCAGGATGAAAATGTAAAAGAACTGAAATAAATTAATTATTGTTGACATATTAAAATACTCTTATCTAAATTAAAATGCTACCACTACCCACCAAATACAGTGTATCTGCAGGATTTTTACAATCAAATTTAAGACTTAAACTTAAACCTGCACAAAATAAAATTAATACCATATTACTATCTCTTTAAGACGGCCAAAAAACATTTTTTCAAAAACCATTTTGCAAAATGCCATCAGGTAACTAGTGTTCTGGAGAATAGTTACCTGTAGGCAGAAGGGGTTTATTCTAATTTTAGAGTGGTAACAAAGGGGGGATTTGTTGAGGGGCACATTTTTGCTCATACATTCCTTCCACGGGTGCACCTGTGGGTCTTCATGACTCGTGATGACTGCTAAATTGCCAAAATATTTTGGAAAAAGTATCCTACCCACTGCCATCACAGGCCACAACACTTGACCCCCACTTTCAGATCCTGACGAGTGAACAGTATGCCGAGTGCCAATTTCAGACGGCCGTGGGAGAAGATGGAGACGGCCAGGGCTGCACTGAGGTCAGTGTCAGACGTCATGCTAACGAGCATAATAAGAGCTGGATTTCTCTCAACAGCACGCCTGCTGGTCTTAGATCTGGAGTCTAAACAGAGCAGGGCTTATCTGACCCACCCAGAGAGGTAGTGTCTGGACCTCGGAAGCAATGATTCCGGATTCCGACTCGACTGAGATTGTGCTCCTGTCTGGGTGTTTAAATATCATCCATCTCCATTGTTTCAGACTGGGTTTTGTACAGAGGCCAACACCCGTTGAGTAATGGAAGCTGGTAGCTCACAGAAAATGCTGTGGGTCTAGCCTTAATTAACCCCTTGGAGGTTTCTCTTACAAGAGCGAGATGGGAGACAAGCAGAATGCCAAAACAGGAGTTGCCTTCTCACACAGCCATCCTATCTGAAGAAAAGCCATTTGGCCTACGTCTGTAGGTCAAGTAGTTAAACCAATTAATGGTCTTGAACTTCAAGCAAAAAAGGTTCAAGCAAAACATTTTGCAGCTAGTTGGTTGCTGGACAAAAATTTAATGAGTGTACTTGGATTCTAACCTGGAATCTGTAAATTTTGTCACCTCTTTTCCACAAACAATCTGGCCCTGTTCTGTGCAGAACAAGGGTGGTTGTGAGCTGAAAGAAAATGGCACCAAAACTGTTACTTTCCAAATAGGAACCTTCAATATAATTGGTCAGAGGGGCTCAGGTTTGTGAGGGAGATCTGCAGATGCACCAGGAACAGCCCCTTTTGCTGGAAAAGGAGCATGTGTAGTGGCATATTTGAATGTAGCAAGATTTTGGGAGGTCAAGGCTCAAAGGGAGGTCAAGGTCAATGACAGCCCATGGGGAGAAAACCAGTCAGGTTGTCTGACTGGTGCAGGGGATACTTGACAAGCCTAAAATAAAAACTTGAGCAACTGTGGCAACTCTCTATAAACACTGGGCCTTCCTGTTCTCTACTCGCAGTGATACTAGTTCACCCCTGCCAGCACACACATACATATAACTTGCTGAGAGAAAGGAGGAGGGAGGGGGGTAATCCTGCCTCGCCTGGAGGTTTTTGGGATTGACTTTGTTTAGGCGGCAGTCCTGACCCTGGACTGTGTCTCTCAGCACTCACGGTGGAAAGTTCTGTGGGGTCCAGCATGCTCTCCAGTGTCATCGCTGCCAGGGGAACGTAGACCGCTGTTTCTGCTTTTGCCGGTGGTGCTGCGACCTTCCACACCGACCCCTCCATCCCCTGCTCTACTTTGGCTTGCCCAGTACCCAGCTCCTCTAGTTGGGAAAGGGTTACAGGAGGAGGATCTGGATCGGGATCCAAAACAGAGCACAGGGCCGGCGAAAGCGGAGAGGTAGGGGGTGGCGTGGGGTCAGAGGGGGCGCTGAAACTCTGCCCTGGATCTTCAATATTTTCTGCTGGGGGCTGTGCAATATACACACAGATGGACACACAAATATGAACACAAACATGCATGTCACACTAACTGCCGCATCTGTATGACAGACCATTTGGTAGATACGAGAGCAGCAAGAAAACAAACAGAACTAAAGAAACACAGCATGCTAAATAATTACACAATATCATGCATTTCAAAACAAACATGTAGCATACCAAGAACTGTACAATCAAAAACCACAAACATTCAAACAAGTCATTTTGAGTCACCACAGTCTCAACAACATTCCCTGTTCTAAAACCTAGTAAGCTTGCATACAGAGGCAGAATTTCAAGACAGGGGACCAGTTGCACCGGTCCAGTTGCATCCTCCTAAGGACGGCCCTGGTGACATTAGCTTAGCAACATGCCAATGACAAACTCGTTGAAATCAATTACGGGTCTTGTACTATTTGTAAGAGATGCTGCCTGCACAGAGTGTTCAAAATCAGTCACTAATGATGTTCTATTTCAGTTGAGGTGCTGTTTTAGCAGGCAGGTGCCTATGTTGGAAGTAGATGGTATGGCAGCTCACTAGGTTTTGCAAGAGAACTTTTGGCTTTGGCATATTGTCCAAATGTAATCTAGGACATTGTATCGTCAATATTTAATAAACCTCATTAAATCTGATAAACATGTAGAAAATCGATGCTTGAACACTTGATACTGCCCTGTCTGGACAGTGTATCTATGTACACAGTGTGGCCAAACAAAAACATTCTGATGTTACAGAGTCTTCATATCTATGCCTGAGAACTGAATAATTAATGAAGGGAGGCTGGCTGACGTCAGTACCTCGATGACGGAGGTCTTTTCTGTCTCTTGGCTCTGCTCTTGGGGTACAGGTTGCTCTTCCTCCCTCACCTCCTGAGATTTTTCCTGGGGTGAGGGCTGGATGCGCTGGTTCTCCTTGTCGCTGTCATCTTTGGGGCTTACATGTGCCAGAACGGGGCTTACCTTGGCCACCATGGTATTGGAGCGTGGCCTCATGGAGCGCCCACGCTGCACAGTCTCCCAGCCCTCTGCATCTTTCTTTGCTAAGGATTGATGGACATAGATATATACATAATCACAGAAATGCTTAAACATCTGGTTTTGAAAACAAATGATCCGTTCACCTGGTTTTTCAGCAGGGATGTTGACACTTGGTCTGGGAACAGAAAGGGACTGGGAACACTTGACTCGGTCAGCCCAGCTTGGTCCAGTGTGGGTGAGACGTGCCACAGCCAGAGTGGGAGGGGGACCCCTGTAAACGCACACAAACCATTTCAACTAGAGGTCTCAGATTCAAATGCCCAAGTGGACAGTAGCCAGGTGGTGTTCTTCATCGACAGTCGCACAATTATAACAGATACAAATGTTTTAGTCATTATTGTTAAATAGTCCCCTTCTATGGGTAGACATCGCAAATGCTCTAGCTATGCATCGTTGCATTGGGCATCCTCAAACACTGCAAGCTAAAATGGAAACTTTAGACCGAGGGCCCTCCGTCTTGATCAATATCCATTTCCTGCAGCATCCAATTACAGTGTAATACAGACATGGATGCCCATGCTTCAGCAGTCTTTAACCACACTTAGATCTGCACCCCCCCACAGTCTCAAGCGCAGGCCTGAGGAGAACCCGGCAAAAATCACATTAAACAAAACGCTTAGGCTGTTGCGGATCGATTACTCTTTTCCTCCCAGCCTCTGCCAGACGGGCGTAGTCTTTCCGGTCTCGTAGCGAGGCCAAGATATGTATTATATCTGCCATTGATTTCTCCATCTGAGCATTCAGTGGCATTTTAAATCGCATTATCAATTGTCTTCCTTTCACACTATCAGTTTAAAAAACAACAACAACAACTAATGCAGAGAGCCTCAAGTCTTGCTCCACTGTTAGGACTTGAGAGTCGCCACAGTTTGCCAATAGAGACACCGGTGTCAATTAGCATGCTGCGGGCAAGGATAATGGGTTCAGGCCAGATTCAAGCAGATATATATATCTGACTATATCTGAAATTGCGAGTAAACCATGGGATAATAAAAATAAAAAGTTGATGTCAAAACAAAAAAAAAAGACCCAAGGAACAGCATATTTGCTAGTTTCCAAATAATATTATGCAAGTTTAATATCATTATATTATCAGTTTTTACTTTGCAATAGCAAATTATATAGTATAACGAATATAGTTCCTATACAGTAATATTTTCCAATATACCACATTATTAGCTGTATTTTTTCACAAGCTACTGGTCCAGATCAGATCTATTGTTTTAGGTCTATTCAAGTTTAGACACTTAATATATTTTAAGACAGCAGAGAATATGGATGGAATAAACATTTTCAATTAACCCTTTAACTGTCACCCGTCCCCTCTGTGGGACGCCTAAGTTTACTTCACTATATTACAATTCAATTCTAATCTAATCATGACAAACTATATATCGTTGGAAAGGTCTAAGACTCCTAAATAGATATTTTACCAATGTTTTTTGTTACAAATGATGTAGGAAAAGTAATAGATTAATTTATGACAAGAGTGCACCTCAAAAATCTACATCATAACAGGAGTTCTGACCTTCTTCGTTGCCTTTTTCTCTATCACACTTTAGAAATCATCAGAAATGATATATCAATTGAAAACTTTAAATCTCAAAATTCATCCTTTGAAACCCATTTTAAAATCAAACATTGCATTACCATGAAAATGGTACATCAATATCATGTTACAAAATGTTTTCGTTCATGAATTATAAAAATGTAAGTTTGGATCGTGCACTTTCACATCTAGGTTTAAAAATGTGAGTGACAGTTAAAGGGTTAATAGCTTTTTTGCCCAGAATACTTTATAGGTGAAACACTTATAAAACCTTTCCTGTACAACATTACAAATCAAATAAGGAGTTCATAATTTTCACACAGTGATCATTACTTATAATATATGGTATATACTAAAATGCATGATGTCCCCAATAGTGGACACATATCTTTATGAAATATCCATGCGAAAAAAATTAGATTTTTTCCATCCCCAAAGACTGAAAACAATTATAAAACAAAATCCTGAAACAGTCTGACATAATTCACAACAATCCTTATACAAAAGACTGAGTAATTAAAAAGCGATGATCAAATCATAAAACTTGACTTTACACCATTTATATCATATAATATATATATTATATATATATAATATAAAATTTATTTTTAATATATATATCTATAATTGTGATTGTTAGCCCATGGCATATGGTATCAAGCGGTCAGAGTGACTAATAACACAAGAATATATAAGAGCTAGTATTGGAGAAAAAAAGTACTTGTGAGTACTTGAGGGAAATGTTTTTGAGTGATCCTGAGTGTGATGGATGTAACTAGACTGGCCTACCCAAAATTGAGGGCACGGCGAACGCCAGGTGATGGAACAATACGGTCTGACGAGGGGCTGGACATTACATGTCGCCCTGGTGACATCTTTCGAACTTCCCAAGCCAAAGACGTAGGCCTATGGGAACAGGATGAAACTCTCAAAGAAAGGTACTGATTCAGAACAGAACCAAAACATATAAAAACCAATAAAAGTTCCCCAAAATTATTTAATAAACAGACTGCAAGGTCCAGGGCATGCTTAAACTGCCTTCTAAAGGGACTAAACTTTCAATGCTGTAGAAATGTACAGAGCCTTGCCTAATGGTGGTAAGTACTTTACGTTTTTGACCCTACAACTTAAGCTCATGCCTTTTAATACCTAATCATGTTACTAATGTTGTGGTCACTTACTCATTATTCAAGGGATAGGAGTGATAGTGATCACACAAATTACTCATTGATCAGCTGAAATGAGGGTTTGTGTATATGGTAAGATATATAGATATTTTTATTTTTTTTTTGTCAATCCTGACAGCACAGGTGTTTGTGTTGATAATGACAGTGTTGTATAAATATAATAACAGAAAAATCACACTTTTATAACCTTAAACTACTGTAAGAAAAACAACAGAAGACAAATGGCACTGTCCCCATTTAGATAGCAATCACATTATCACTGTTCTGAGCGTCTTTTTTTTTCCAGCTTCTCCTGTAGTTGATCCGTCGATTAGAGCTTTGAAGTCTCGGAACGTAGTTATCCAACATCATCAGAACCTCCTGGGGGGGGAAGAATGTGTGCTGTCAGTTGTGAAAGCCTCATTGAGATAAGGGAGAATTACATGCAACTCTGATATTTGCTTAAGTACTGTCCAACCATTAAAAGGCAAAGCCTTCTTGACTGAAAAGGATGTGCTTGCAAAAACCTGCCAAAAGTTGCAAGAGTTGTTCTATGACAGGGGTGTCCAATCTTTACTTACGCGCATATCCTTAGGGTCACGGCCTGCAGAATTTAGCTTCAACCTTCATTAAACACACCTGACCGCAATCAAAGTCTTTGAAACACCACAACTCCAGGCAGGTGTGTTGGGGCAAGTTGGAACTAATCTCTGCAGGACATTGGCCCTCCAGGAGCAGGACTGGACAACCCTGATCTATGAGCAATCAAAATGTTAAAAGTAGCAACAAATGTCTGAAATTGCCAATGTCAAGGCAAAGTTATTTCAGTAGAACAACCTCCTAAACATAAAATTTAATACAGAACATCCAAATCGACCTCTCCTACTTCCTGTCATCAGAGTTCAGTCCTGTTAACGTTCTCACTGATAAAGCTGTGACCCCAGAGACCTGATCTGACCATGCAAGAGGGCCATATCGGCCCCCCACCCTGACGTCTCTTTTGTGGAATTTTTGGAAGAACAATGAGCAGGGCCCCAGCCAAGACCCCCGGCAGAATCTAGTGAATTCTCTGCCAAGTAGCATCCCGTACGAGCCCCCGATTCTTGTTCACACTGAGGAGCTGGTGTAAACCAACACCCTGTTGTCTCTACTAAAAAGTGGGCATCTATAGCTACTGGAGCACATTTCACACACACCCCACCCACCAGAAGCACTCCATTCACAAATACCAGATGGGGACAAAAAGAAAAGGATGAGGACTAAAGAAAAGGGAAAAAGAGTGCTGCTGCTCTTTCTTGCCTCAGTGGTCTTCCACAAGAGGTGCGGCTGAAATTACCAATTAGCTTTGGAAAAGGGGGCTGGCAAATCTGATTGGGGCTGTAATCATTTCTAGTTACTGGCCAAGAGTGTGCAGCGAATGAAGAAATGTTCATTGTCTATCCGATATTCGATCTGGGAGTGCCGTAGGGACTCTGGGGAATCCCTTGGTTCAACAAAGATGCTAGAGAGTGTCGCAAAGCCTTGCACAACACAGATTAGAACAGGTCTACAACCTTAGACCTACCACAGGCTCTCAAGATTACAAAAAACTGCTTGCAATTATTAAATCTGCCAGAAACTGCCTCCATGCCAGTCATAATCAATTAGTGGTTAAACGGATCGTAGATGATCCGTGATCCGTACGGACCAAGCCCCACGGTTCGGCACGCATGTGATCCGCGGATTTATTGCAAAATTGAATCATAATAGAGTATAAAAGTTTATAATTTGTTCATATTTACACAAGCAAGCGAATTTTAAACAATTCCAGAGAGAAAAGGCGAAAGGGAACTCGATTCGCTACACACACGCGTTTCAGACGGCGCTGAATCCTCTTCTGAATCCTCTGAAAAAACACATAGACATAAAATTATGACAAAATAACCAATCTCGACAATCATTCAGGTAAACGCAGTCAGTTATGTCTCAAGTGAATGAAAACAGCTGAGAAAGAAATCGTATGTGATGTGTATAATTTTATCGGATCCGTGCATCAGGTCTTAAATGGACAGCGGCCTATAAATGCTGCTTCTGTCATTAATGATCATCAAACAACAAAACAGCTGTGATAATAATCTATATTTAATGTATACAGTGAACACTATGTGGTGTTATTTTCCCTAATTATTACATTTCTGTATTTGAATACTACCAACCTCATTTTACTTGTAAAATATTCTGTTGCATTTATCTATGCTTGTAATTTGTGTATTTGTTCTTATTTTTATTGGCTGTTCTCTTGTCTCTTTAATCATGTTTAAACTTTCTTAGTTAATCTAGTAGTATTTGCTGTGGTATCAAAGTACTTCGCTTTAAGTAATAAATGGAAAGCAAGTTAAATTGAAATGTTTTTCTTTTCTTGCTGATCCGAAAAATTATCTGATCCGTGGGTCAAAAACCACAATGTGATCCGAACCGTGAGATTTGTGATCTGTTGAACCACTATAATCAATCTTAATTTATGTGCTTGAATAGTTTCCTACGAATCTATTAATGAAGCAGTAGGTCATCTAGAACTGTCAAAGTTGCATTTCGTAGTGTTCAGAGCCACTATGCATGATAAAAGTGGAGTGCATTTGAAAATGATCCTGCAGGTTCACTCCCTTGCGGGTATGCGGCGTCTTCCTCATTTGCAGTTTCAGCTGCATGCAACGGCCTTGTCATTGCCATGAAACACGAGAAGAGCAGAACAATTTTTGTGCAAAGCCATTCTGATGTAAACTTTCGAATTCATGAAAATGTTTGTATTTTCAATTCTTTTTCTTTGTAGCTGAGAGTTGAAAATTGTTCAACTTTGGGTAAAACACAACACTTGTCATGGTCACTTTTTACCCAGCCGTCCAATCATTGGAGAAGAGGCAGGACAAATACTACAACGACCAGCCATTCTATTTGTCCAACGACTGAATAATGGAGAAGTTAATATTGCTGGTTACTGCTAGGGGTGTCGAAATTAATCGCTTCTACGATGCATCGCGATGCAGACGAGGGCTATTCGGTATCGGTTCAGTTATAGACCATAACCGATTATAACGTACTGGTGCTTTTCTGACGTAATTTGTTGCGGAAGCATACATTAGGCGCGTTCGGCTTGAAGCGCCGCTACATAGAATGATCAGTGTATGACATCAAGTACCGCAAGAGCGATAAAAGAGCAGACAGATCCTTATGCTTCGAATCGCTCTCGCAGTTGATGTCATACACTGATCATTCTGTGCAGCGCTGCTTCAAGTTGAACGCGTCTAATGGCGGAGGGAGGCGAGACACAAGTGCGAGTAATTAAAAATGCTTCAACTACTTTAAAAGTCTACATCTGGGCACATTTTGGCTTTTATGAACAACCTGGTAAGCACGACCTGGAGAAGAGACACCGTGTGTAAATCATGTCACGCACAATAAAATATGCAGGGGGTAATAGCCTACCACTAACTTGAGAAACCACGTCAGGTAGTGGTTCAACGGATAACAAATCTCACGGTTCAGACCACATTACAGTTTTTGACCTACGGATCGGATAATTTTTCGGATCAGCAAGAAAAGAAACTTATTTAAATTTAACTTGCTTTCCATTTATTACTTAAAGCGAAGTACTTCTTTGATACCACAACAAATACTACTAGATTAACTAAGAAAATTTAAACATGATTAAAGAGACAAGAGAACAGTCAGTAAAATTAAGAACAAATACACAAATTACAAGCAAAGATAAATACAACAGAATATGTTACAAACAAAATAAGGTTGGTAGTATTCAAATACAGAAATGTAATAACTAGGAAAATCACTGCATAGGTGTTCACCTGAAAATAAAAACCAATCATTTAAATCACAGCCGTTTTTGTTGGTATCTGATTCATTAATGAGCAGCAGTAATTTATAGGCCCTGTCCCTTTAAGACTTATGCCTGATCCGATATAGATGATACATATCACATCCAGTGTTGCCAACTGAGCAATTTTTTTGCTAAATTTAGCAACTTTTCACACTGCCCTAGCGACTTTTTCTTCCAAAAGCACCTAGCAAAACAAATTTTAGTCTATTTTTAAAATGTAGTTTGGCACATTTAGCCAACTTTTGGATAAGTGACCATACGATAAATGTGCACACATTGTCCATCCAAATGCCACAGAGGAAACCCAAAGATGCCCTAGCGTACACAATTCACGTAATTAAGCTGCTGTTATTCGCAATTGTTCATTAATAATAATACTAATAATAATAATTTAAATAACTTAATATTGTTCACATTTAGAAACACCTTGTGAGTAGCTTGTACCTGCAATTGTTGATCAGTTTGTACACACGTACGAAAATATCTAGAGAAAATAGAGAGGTTCTAGTAATTTTCAAAATTCAAGTTTATTTGTATAAGTACTATTTTCACAATACAAAATCATTGCACAAGCAATATTTTAAGTTAATTGTCCACAGACCATATCGGTATTATCCATCCCATTATCTGTTGTCCCCTGTCCCCCAAAACACAAAGTGTAAAGTTTTTTAAATGCAGGTAAAAAAACCTGTGAAAAATAATTACAGAAAATTCCATCATATTAACAGTAAACTGTGCTCTACTTTTACAGACTTTTATTAGAGAGTGTAACTTAGGCTACACTGCTTAAAACTACAATTGTTCAGAATGTGCAGTTTTACTAGTTTACTAGCTATTAAAAAAAAGTGTACGAGTTTCAAATAATTCAATGTTGTGGTTTTAAAATTAGTTTTTTTATTATTTAATATCGCATTATACATGTAGTATTATTTACAAACAAAATCTAAAATTAACATATATCACTATTTTTTTGCATTGTGATTACGTGAGATGTCCCTCGGCAATGAGCATCACAAGGTCAATTTAGCAGCAAATCAACCTTCCTTTAGCAACTTCCCCTGAAAGTTAGTTGGCAACACTGATCACATCCGATTTCTTTCTCAGCTGTTTTCATTCACTTGAGACATAACTGACTGCAAATGATTGTCGAGATTGGGTATTTTGTCATAATTTTATGTATACGTGTTTGTTCAGAGGATTCAGAAGAGGATTCAGTTTGGTGTTCTCACGCCGTCTGAAACACGGGTGCATAACGAATCGAGTTCCCTTTCGCCTTTTCTCTCTGGAATTGTTTAAAATTTGCTTGCTTGTGTAAATACGAACAAATGATAAGCTTATACTCTATTATGGTAAAATGTGCATTAATCCGAGGATTACATGCGTGTCGAACCGTGGGGCTTGGTCCGTACGGATCACGGATAAACTACGATCTGTTTAACCACTAACGTCAGGTACAGTTCATATATCTGACTGCTTGTATTTAGTGACAATATTGTATACATGTGAAGTAAAATTGAAAATTAAGGATGCAGTGCATCGTCGATGCATTGTGATGCCGAATTGAACCGAATCGATGACATGATAATTGTAATCGAACCAAACTGTGAGACCAGTATAGGTTCACAACCCTAGTTACTGCATATCTATATTCAATAATATTAAAAATGAGATACTAGTAATACGTTACTGCCTCGGATATTCCAAATCATAGCAACCAAAGCATCTCAGCTGGAAAAACGCTGTGCCACCAAAGAGTCCAAGCGCCACCAGCTGGCCGTTTTCAGAAGAGCGCCTGGCATTTTCTCAGCTGGCTAAAAACGCTTTGGTGGACACACGTTAATTGAATATTTATGGTTAGCCATGTGGTCTATTAGTCTTTTTTGCATTTATGCAATGTACTGGAGCCAAACCTGAGAAGGCTGTTCAGAAAATTCCACAGCGTTCCTGGACATGTAATTTACGTAGTTGTAATTCATCAGCGGGGATTATGGTAAGGAATGATTGTGCACGCAGGGCCTTTTCACAAATGATTGGAATTCATTAAAATACACACACTTAACTATCACATCGGATGATTACAATGCATTTGGGAATCTGGAGAAGAGTTTTCGGGAAGGTCTGTTTTACGGGCATTACTCAGAATTTACTTATATATTAACACAGGTTTCATGAATGAGACCCAATGTGTTGACACCTGTATCACAATGTGTATCATATTGTGAGGTAGTCAGAAATACTTAAGACTTCCTGTTCGTTGAGACACAGTTCAAATGCATTCAAATGCATTCAGTCTGTGGTGTGACTGATGATCTGGGGGACAGCAGGCGATGCTGTGAAACAGGCGTGTGTGTGTGTGTGTGTGTGTGTGTGTGATTGATGGGCAGTAACGGGGGAGTGGCAATCGTGAGGAGAGGTCCACACTGCTTTTAGTTAATAGGGGAGTCAGACCCAGTGAAAGATGTGTCCAGCAGCAGGCCTGTTGATTGGGGCTAGTTAACAAGACCAGGGCATGGTGGAGGATGAAACTGGCCCATAATGCAACAGCTAAGGGAAAACAAGTGGAAAGTAAACAGGAGTGCCCTTAAAAAAAATACTTACACATTTAGAATACAATTCAGTTCATTTCAAAAGACTTATATAACACACTTGACGGGAAAATACTTAATATGTTAACATTTTAACTTACTGGGTCATTCGGTCAAATGAAAAATTAAATGACCCTTCAACCCCACAAAAACAATTCTGATATATTACATTTCTCATTTTCATAGACCCATTCACACATGCAGAAGGATAATTGTTTTGTCCATGGGCTGATGTGACATAAATCAGGCCTGAGACAAGGTAGAGGCCTGATAAGAACTCATTAGTCCTCTGGGCTGTGGGTTAAAGATGTGGGCGTTACTTGAATATGAAAAAACCCACCCAACCAAATCATGAACCAGCCAACACTAGCAGAGGATAAAGAATCAAGAGACACAGGTGAAATTGAGTGCTGGGAAACTAACTATTTTACACAGAATAAGACACTTAGGAATAAGCTAATATAATTTATTGCAAATGCTGTACTGAATACATGAAGTTAAAATTATCCATATTTCTTGTTTTACTGGGCACAATCCACCAAAATGAAAAAAAAAAAAGCAAGTCAGAGGTGTCATGCCCATTCAAAGTGAGTGGGCACGTGCCCCCTCAGATTTTGAATGCAGCTTCCAAAAGACAAAAATATCCTATTAATCTTTTCTATATTTAATAGAATCACACCGGTGTGATTGGAACGTTCAGCGCGTCATATTATCAGCTGCTGCTGAGCCAGAGACAGCGCTGCATTATAACCAATCACACACCATGCCGTTGAGCTTATGAACGCAATGACCAATCAGAGGTGTTCAGATGAGTCATCGCTAAAATGCCGGTGTTATCTTCACTCGCTCGCTGACTGAGGCCCTGTCCCAAATGGAACACTTCATGTGCACTTGAGGTCTTACGGACTTACAACGGCCGCCGCGTGCGCGTGTCCGTTAAGTCCAGAAACCGTAGGGTGTCCCATTCTCATTTTAGCGTTCAGAAGGGTGCTCGCGAGCGCCCCCCTTGCGGCCGTTATGCGCCCTCGATCCGTACTTCTGCTGAGGCCGCACCGGGGCGAGCTCCGCAGCAGACTTCTACCCGACAGTCAGAGCGGCATTACGTCACGAAAGTGCGGACTCCGAGGAAGACCGCGAGGGTTTAGGGTGCCATTTGGGACAGGGCGAATACCTCTTTCTGGCGAATTCTCTTGTCAGAAACAACAAAGTGCAAATGTGTGTACGAATCTGCAAGATATTAATTTCATAGTGTAAACAGCTTCAGTGATTTTAATGGGAGTTTTTGAGAGTGCTTGAACTAGACTGTCAGTGAAAATGTTCTTTGATAATATAAATGTTATTTGCTCTCTGTACAATGAAAGTATTATGATTAGTAGCCTAACTTGCAACGTTTTTATTCCCATTAACTTTCAATGTTAAATTCACATTAAATATAAAGTCAGTCGTATTAAAATGTCATGGCATGACATCCATATCTGTTAATTAAAGGGTTATTCCATCCTAAATGAAACTTATGTCCTGAATATCGCCCCTCAGGTCGTTCCAAACCCGTAAGACCTTCGGTCATCTTTTGTTTTTGATGGAATCTGAGAGCTGTCTGACCCTGCAAAGACAGCAACGCAACTGAAATGTTCCCAAGTCCAGAGACGTAGCAAGGAGATCTGTAAAATAATCCATGTGACATCAGGGGTTCACCGGCAATTTATCAAGTTAACGAGAATCTTTTTGTGCGCAAAATAATAAAAAATAACGACTTATTCAACATTCGTCTCCTCCTCCCGTCACCACTGTCGTGCCAATTTTGGAGAATAGCAGCTGGACGTAACACGTATGCTGGCTGTGTCATCTTGTGTCCACGGATACGCTGTTTTCCGTTCAGATCAAATCACCAACAACGTATGAAAACAGTCCTGCTGACGAAGCGTAACCCTCCCGCTCTCTCTCTGTAATTCGTCAACTGGCCGCTAGAGGCTGGCTGCAAAAGGGAGTCAATCCCATAGTAGACTCGCCCATGTTTAATGGCCAACTTTACAGCAGAAAAAACATGTTTACAGCCTGGTTCAAAAAGTGCTTTTGGTCTATATAGCTAATTTTGCCCTTCATGACAACTGTGAGGGGGGTGATTTTTTTTATAACTCATCCATTTACATTATATTATGTCTTAAAGTTCTGCATAATTAAGGGCGTGTCCACTTGAGTGACAGGTGGATTGCCGCCGCTGTCACCAGTGTTGAGCTATGTGGGCGTGGCTTCAGCAACCAGCTCTTTTGCCCATTTTCGGTTATCCGGGAGTGACGCGCGGTGACGTGCTGACAAGATGGCGACGGCTGGCTCTGCCCACTTTTGAGCTTCAAAAACTATCTTTGGAACCCTTACGGGTGACGTCACGGACACTACTTCCATGTTTTCATACAGTCTATGGGCATGACGCAGCTGACACAGAACAGCATAAGCGGTTTACGTCCAGCGAGGGTGACTCGAAGGAGACTAATTTTTGTATAAAGTCGTTTTTTCTCTTTTGCGCACAAAAAGTATTATCGTAGCTTCGTATAATTGCGGTTGAATCTCTGATGATTAATTTACAGATCTCCTTGCTACGTTTCTGTACTTGGGAACATTTCAGTTGCATTGCTTTCTATGCAGGGTCAGAAAGCTATTGGATTTCATCAAAAATATCTTAATATGTGTTCTGAAGATGAACAAATGTCTTTCGAGTTTGGAACGACATAAGGGCGAGTAATTAATGACAAGAATTTTAATTTTTGGATGAACTAACCCTTTAAGTAAACAGACAGGTTTTTATGCATAGTTAATAGATTACATTATTAGGTTACTTTGACCATCGGCCATTATAGATCAACATAATCTATAAGGTGAGAATCAATATATTTCATGATATAGTTAATGCGTTTGGGAATGTTTCGAATAAACAGGAAAAAATAAATAAAACGTGCTGTTGTGGCTGCTGTGTGTCACATGACAAGCATGAGAGCGCCCCCCACCCCCTTCACTTGTGCCCCCTCAAAAATAATGAGTGCACGCCCCTGAAGCAAGTTGTTTATTTTTACAGTTTTTCCATCACAATTTATACACTTTATAAAATGTTTTGCATTTTATACCAAATTCTGTTGATGACCAAAAAAAATTATACTTTTATGCAATTATGTAGCAAAAAAATGTGCCGGTAAATGTACACAACAAAGAAAAACAAGTGCTGAATCATAGATTTATATCTTTATAAAAGGAGCATTTGTGTGTAAAAAGTCCTGGATTTCAATGGCTCCAAGGGACATTTTCCTACTGTAGACCAACTGTCTCTCATTAAACAATCCTCTACGGTCACATGGCAGTGAACTCAAGATTTGTAGCAGAGCATGGTCACATACACCAACTCAGACCAAAGGTCCAGGAAGTGCGAACAGACCCACCGGACATGAAAACACAGCGGCAAGATAGTATACGCACATTCACACAGGCCAGCTGTCAACAAGGTAACCACAAAGGGGGCCGGTTAACTTCGAGTGGTTGGCCGAACCCTGCTCAGCATAATTCTAGATTACACGCCAATCGATAAATCAGAGCCAGCAGTTTAGAGCACGGACGATGGGCCCAAATACAGCCCGGCGCCATACCTGCCAGGGTAAACATAGTGAGTGCCCCGACATGGGCTCTGCCAACCAAAGCTAACAGAGTTCAAACGAATGTTTGCCGACACAGGTCCCAAGACCGAACCGGACACAAAAACACTGTTGATCAACTTGAAGTGACAAATCGTTATTGCGATCATTGCGTGCTGAGAGGTTATTGGTCATAGTGGCTGATTGTAGTACATGTTTTGCAATCAGCTTTTTGCTTTTACTAAAACTAAACAAAGAGCCTGGGGTGGAAAAAGTGTTTTGGGACGTCACCTAGACCTCGTGCCCTGAGCCCCCCCCCATCGCCCGCACATACACACACACGGAAGGAGTGGGGTGGGGGGCCCTTTGTTTACACATGTCATCCATCTCCACTCCCTCCAGAAAGGCCCTGGAGAGGTGCAGTGATAATTCTCTCACCAAACCCCTCTCTGACACAAACCAGAAAACAAAAGGAATGCGAGGAGGAGGAGGAGGAGGAGCTTCATCCCAATGCTGCTCTCCCTCTAGTGGTCATAGAGTGCAAAAGCAACAACTTCAATATGAAATGTCTCAAAACAAAAACAAACACAAAACGAGAAATGAAATTAAAGGAAAAAATGTAATAATAAATAAGAATAATAAGAATAATTTTTATATAATATTTTCATTTAAATAAAAATTACAGCATTAGAGATATATAAAATATTCCGTTTCAAATGGCAAAAGCTAATAAATGTTGTTGACGGTATGCGTGTCATATATAATCATACCCTGCACTCCACCACGCTCTGGTCGGATTCACAGGTGACGTAGATCTCATCCACTGCTCTCCGAAGATTATCAAACAGGAAGGCCCAATATCGTGCTCGGAGGTCCACCTTCCGTGGCTGTCTAATCTTGGTGGGGCTCTTCTCAGGTCCTTTGTCCAGTATCGACCCAGGTGCGCTTTTGCAGTCCAGTGCCGAGTTCTGATAAGAGCAGATGTGAGTGAATGAACTTTATGGGTTAACCACTGTTTTAACAATCAGTGTGTGCTGCTTATTTAAACACTGAGGTCAAATTATGGAAGAATGGAAATAAGACCCCAATAAGTAAGAGATTCAAATAAAAGGTCTCTGACGCCCCCTAGTGTTCAACACGAGTGATGCTTTTTATTTGGAGCTTTCCAGTTCAAAGCTTCCTGGTTAAATTATCACTTTTCTTTGAAGGAAGCAAAGAAACATTTTCTTCTGATTTAGACCTGTTTGTTTATTTTCATACTTCATACTCATGTTTCAGGTTAGTTAGTTTTTTTTGTCTGGTTACAGATTTGCTGTGGATGCAAATAGAGACATTATATAATGAACAGTATTGTATGGCAGTAGTGTTTTCAGTTACTCTAGGTATTAACAAAAGAAACTAAAAATAATTATTTATACAAATGAATCACACCTGCTTCATGTGGGGGGGGGGGGGGGGGGGGGCCGGAGTTGATTCGTGAGTCTGCTGCGTTACCGTGATTCTTTGATTAGCTGAATGTGAACAGAAGAACACGGTATGGTATGGTTAAAAGGCATTTAAATATCACATTACTTCATATGTCCAGAGTATTCCACCTAACAAATTTACAGGGGTGACATCAGAGCATTTATTGTAAAACTGAAAACCTATTCAACTTTCAGATTCTGAAATGCAACAAGGCTCTCTATGAATTTAAGTCAAGAATACGAAAATATTTTTGCAGAAAATAATAGTAAAAAATTCACAAGAAATTGTTTTTTATTCCCATGATGAGGTTATATCACTACGAAGCATAGTAACAATTTAAATGTTTGTAATTACATCATGCATACTATTAATAAAGAAAATTTCCAATTCTAAATACAGCCATTGTAATACTACTCGGCCACCAAAAAAAAAAAAAACTAAGACCCTCCTCACCTAAAATGCAAATAAATAAATAAAAAGTAAATTATAAATAAAAAGCAAATTAATAAGTAATTAAAATATACTTAATACAATAATTAAATAATATTTTATTTAATCATTACTGTATGTATATTATTCTGTTATTGGTCAATTAAATAAAAATAAAATATTAAATGCCTATTTAAAATATAATCAAAATAAGAAATATAAAACTTAGTTTATTTAAATTGACAATAACAAATAATTATTAGATATAATAGATTATATATTATCTATCTATATATATATATATATTTTTTTTTTTTTTGTTGGAATTGACATACATTTCATATTCACTATATGAAAGTATTGTTACCTTTCAATGAGTATATTGTTGTACATGATTTTCTTTATTTTTATATGGTTCCAGACAGGGTGACCTAAACGTGACATTCAGAATAAGAAAACAAAAATAACAAACCATATAGCTACATAATGGGCGTAAGTTCTCATGCAAAAATTTAAGTGTAATAAATTTTCCTCGGCCACCACTTTATATAAGTGGCTTTAACTACTATTACTTACATTTAATAATAATTGGACAATGCACTTAGGTACATACATGTTTGTACATGTACTTCTTCTTTTAATACCGCATGTAATACATCTGTAATTAATTGTAATACAGTTATAATTACCCCATTGACAAATCACTCCCCTTAACCCACCCTTAAACCTACCAATACTACCAAACCTGTCTCTAACCTTATCTGTAGCCCACCTCAATAGCAGCAAGTGTTTGCAATACACTATGAACACAATAAGTACATTGTAGTAGTTAAGGCCACTTAATATAAGGGGGAACCTTTCCGTATTTATTTCAGGGTTGACCCCCAAAACAACCTAGACACTCTTCCGTTTATTACCTCAAGTTAAAAGTATCTTTAGCAAGTGCTTGTTCATAAAGTATGCTTGAATATTAGACTGTTGGCTCAGGGCTTGTATTGTGTTTTCACTATAAGAACAGGATCAGCTTTCTGTAGTCATTCAGGATCAGCCTCTTCTAGTCAATATAATCCTCTTTATCAGGATATAAGGGGACAAAACTGATTTTCAATCAGCACTTCTAACTATTAAATGTACACTTAGGCTTACAACCCCTGATCCAGAAACGGTCACAGCGCAGGATTAATGCAGGCACTGGTGAATTGTGTTTGCTCGGACATAACACATACTGCAGTCCCCAACTAACAAAAAGACTCCTGTGGTGACCTGTCACAGCGTGACAGTGAAACAGAGGAGCTGGGTCAGTTACACACCACCCACACACACACACACACACACACCACACACACACACCACACCACACACAAACACAAACACACACACACACACCACACACTCTCGATGCCAACAGAGTGTACTGTAACTCCAGGGAAAAGAGAGGGGATGACAGATTTGGAGCACTTGTTCATCACCCACATTTGCTTTGCAAATGAACGCTCTATACAAAGCTGGATGCATTTTAAGTGGTAGCCTGATGGGCGATGAGCCCTGTGGGATGTGAGACTGTCTGTGACTGCAAGAAAGAGCAATGCATCACATTTATTATTTTATTTATTTTTTAAACACGTTTATTCAAAGATGCATTGATCAAAAATCCTGATTTCAAATAAATGCTTTGGACTTGCATCTATATACAATGCTTTGAAATATTTTGGATTTTTATTCATCATAGAATTTCCACACAAATATTAAACAGCTGTTTTCAACACTGATAATACCTCATAATGTTTCTTGAGCAGCAAATCAGTATGTTAGAATGATTTCTGAAGGATCATGTGACACTGAAGACTGCAGTAATAATGCTGAAAATTCAGCTTTGATAACAGGAATAAATTACATTTAAAAATGATATATTCAAATAGAAAAACAATCATTTTAAAATGTAAAAGTTTTTCACAAAATTACTGTTTTTACTGTATTTTTGTCAATAAATGCAGCCTTGGTGAGCATAAGAGACTTCTTTCAAAATTATATTTAAAAAAACAACAACTTACTGACCCCAAACTTTTGAATAGAAGTGTTGATAAAAATCTGCTAATATTATTCTAATAAAAAAATCTTGGATATCACAGGCATCCCAACATTTATTTGATGTTTTTTCCCTAACTTGTTGTGGCTACTCCAAGATCTACACCCTATTTACCATAAAACGCAATGCAGTGTCAGCATTTGTTATTATATGCGTGCATGAGTGTGTTTGAATGGATCTAACCCTCTTCCTCCTTGCTCTCCACTGGGACGCTCCATGCGATGAGGTTTCGAGCAGCCCGGCCTTCCTCTGCCACGATCTTCCTCACCTTGTCATGGCTGTTGGACCGCTGGAAAGAGGCCTGTAGCAAAAAGAAAAACCAAGTGTAACTAGGGGGGAAACATTTTAGAAGAAAGTGCCACAAATAAAAGGAATAGTTCACTCAAAAATGAAAAATTTCTCAACCTCAGGTCATCCAAGATGTAGAGGATTTGTTTCTTCATGGGAACAGATTTGGAGAAATCTATCATTACCTCACTTGCCAACCCATGGATCCTCTGCAGTGAATGGGTGCCGTCAGAATGAGAGTCCAAACAGCTGATAAAAACATCACAAAAATACACACCACTCCAGTCCATCAGTTAATGTCTTGTGAAGCAAAAAGCTGCGTGTGTTTAAGAAACAAATAGAGCATCAATGCTGCAAACCATCCTGGACAGTTCATAATCCATAATGTTGTTTCCTTCAGTGAAAAAGCCCATCCCTTCTTGAAAGGAATATTATGGATAGAGGACTAGTAACCGTTACAAACACACAGCTTTTTGCTTCATAAAACATTAACTGTTGGACTGGAGTCCTTTTGTGGTTTATTGTGATGTTTTTATCAGCGGTTCGGACTCTCATTCTGACGGCACCATTCAATGCAGAGGATCCAGAGGTGAGCAAGTGATGTATAATGCAACATTTCTCCAAATCTGTTCTGATGAAGAAACAAACTCATCTACATCTTGGATGGCCTGAGGGTGAATACATGTTCAGCAAATTTTCTTTTTTGGGTGAACTACTCCTTTAAAGGCTTACTTCACACCATTCCACAATTTTTAGAGCAACTTTTTATTACAAGGAAATGAGCACAAACTTTGATGTACGGACTCGCAAAATTTCACAACATATCTTGCTTTGTCCCGATTATCCATGAATATGGAAAACATGAGTCTATCAATGAAATGTGAATCAAAATAAAAATATTTGAAAGAATAAAAAAAAAAAGCAAAAAAAAAAAAAAGTGGAGCTAATAAAGTGGCCACAGAAGATATCCTTGTACTTTTCATAATATCACCCACAGATAGAAGCAGTGCTCTTATGTAAGAGTGAGCTTATTCAGTCCAGCATTCTTCATTAAAATAAGTACCATTAATTCACACCTTCTTTCTTGTCTCCTTATATGACTTGACAGGGGTGATATAGAAGCCAAGTGAAAAAATAAAAAAACTTAACTTAAAAAAATAAAATAAAATGAAGGACTAATCTAATTTTTTTTCTTCCAACAAATATGGCACAATACTTTCAATTAAGCTTAACTTGGACATGGAATATTCTTTAAAATTTGCTGACTTGACGTTATCCATTTTAATTTCATGTTGGACTTCAAAACCAATGACTTCAGTTTCTCAAATTTGTCAAAACATTAAATTTAGCCACTCTAGATAGTGAGTTACAGTCCTTTGATAAATTTTTAATATAATAATCTAACAAAAAATATATAATTTGGCATATAGCTAATTATTCGATTGTTGTTGGCCATATGCCACTGTTACACAAACACAAAGCTGTTCCGTCTGTCACATTCCCTCACAGAGAAGAATATTTAATAAGGCTCACTGGTTTTTACACATGCATAAACATTGTACTGTCCTCCCCTACCACTATCTCATGTCCTCAGGGTTAAAATACACAACTGACCTACTTAGCCAATGACAACAGCCTTCATTACACAGTTTTACTCTCTAGAGGTCAGAAAATAAGCATGAATGAGGCTTGGAGATTGCGAAACAAACAATTTTTGCAAATTAAAAAAAGACACGCAAGTAAATCAACTTGTTGCCTGTCAGCAGGGTGTTTGGATGGTAAATATTTACTCTGGGTTTCCCAGGTTTCTGGTAGCTGACTGGCAACAGAAGGCCGGAGTCTACATTTGTTGTGCATCTCGGCAGAAGGGGGGAAGCTGTTTCCGATTTGGCATCCGTCGGTGCAAAACAACCAAGGTAAAAGTGAGAAGGGTGTATCTGATCTCAGGTCAGTGCTCCATGTATGCGTGAGACGAATCGAGCTAATCACCTAATCACCATCAGGCCCCTTGACACCCGAGGTCACTGGAGTTAGATCGAACCGAGCCCCTCAGAACTGCAAAACAAGGACGTCCAGCTACAAAGAACTGCTTTCAGGATGAATAACAGAGCTGCAAGCCACAGCAAGGATAGAGTTTCAAGCGCATCTAAACGCAGAAGCAGAAAGAATGATGGGAAGAGAACAGAAGGTACGTACAGAGTAGAAGAAGAGTCTGTAAGCAGGTTCCTCGTCCATATCCGGCCCTGACATGCTACCAAATTTGTTTATGGCAACCTGTTTTCCCCCTTAACCAGCATCTCCGCTGCACAAACAGCCTGTCATTGTTGTTTAACAGCTGGACCAAAAATAGCCCCGTGGTTGAATGTGACTCCTGCAAGATTCCTCTGCCAATCAGCAGGACGGACTTCTCCTGGCCATAGGGACCGTCTTTCTGCAACGTCTCGGCTGCAGAGCAACTCTGCCGCTACTGTTTTGCAGCGTAGTCACCCTCCACAGCTTGGCCGAGTATCGTGCAGAGCTCCTCTCTCTGTGCAGTCATGTGCACACGGCAGGCCGCCCACTCGTCCAGCATGTGCTGGAGGCGGCAGGGCTGTGTGTGTCAGCGCGTCTGCATTGGACACGACGCAGACTCAATGCCCGATTGGAGCTCGGCGGTGCGTAACTTACACCGGGGATATAGATGTAAATAGAGATGCGCCAACGAGATGCGGAGCAGACACAGCCGCGAGGATGACAGTGTGCAAAAATATCTACGGTTTGAAGACAACACGATTTAGGTCAGTATGTAACATTCACCATTTTGTAAACGAATTATGTTATACATTTTTAAATTTTTTGAACTAATGAAAAATATACATTATTCTCTATATATATAGATATATTTTTTTTTTTTCAACGTGGTTCATACTATCATATGTGCATTAAAGCTTAAATCAATACACAGCTTTTTCTGACCCAAGTCAATCTTGTTAATCTGTCATTGATATGGAAAGGAAATGGGTAGAGTGTACTTGGAAGAAAACAGTTGGTTGCTTGATAAATAACTTGCTCAGGTAATTTGCTCTCAAATATTAAACAAACCGAAGATTGTTGAATAGTTGTTTACATTAGACGCGTGCATTAATTAGCAAAAAAAATAAAAACCTGGGGGAAAAAAACTGAAACAGATGCTCAGCAATACTTTAAGACCTTTAATTGCTTTTCAAAAACTTTTTCAGGCCTGGAAAACTCCATTTTAAAATTCCAGTTTCTGAATTGGGAATTCTACATGCGTGAAAAGAATGAAAATGTCAAATTCATGACTACTACCACTTTGATGCTGATGCTGTCTAAACAAGTGGAAACAGACAAACCCGGTTCCACAGACAATATTTACCATAACTCTTTCCCTCTACATTCACATTTTGTAAAAACAACATTATAGATCAATTAATTCAACAAACTGATGCCTGAGTTCAAGTTCTGTCTCAGTCTTCCATGTTCATCATGTATTTATTTGTCAAGCAACTTTATAATAAGCAGGATAAACTACAATCAGACGGTCATAATCGCAAAATAAACACTGACACGTAGATCAGGTTTAGGACCTGAAGGGCGTTTCTGAAGTCTCTGTGCTCTCTTTTTTTTCACATATTAAAATCATTTAGACCCAATAATTTCATGTCTAAGGGTTTATTTATTTGAAAAGCAGCCATGCAATTGTAAAAATAAATAAATAATAAAAACTATTGGATGCAAGATCTAGTCATTTACACTAACAGTTACATATATTTTTTACTGCATTTTCTCGTTAAGTACTGTTATGCTAATGCTATGTTAATGTTATGTTGCATTGTATTACTGTTATGTAATATGTTGACATGTTCAGGTTATGTACTGTAATGCTAATGTAATGTTGCATTGTGTATGTATTGTAATACTATGGCGCCATGTTAACGTTATGTTGTTATGTTATGGTGTCACTGTTGTTACTTGTTAAGATGTCATGTTAATGTTATGTACTGTTATGGTAATGTTATTTTGCACTGTTACGGTTATGTGTCGTTATGTCATGTTGAGTTATATTACTGTTATGTCATGTTCTGTAGCATTATATTACTGTTTTGTATTATGTTGTCATGTAAATGTTATGTTGAATTATATTACTGTTTTGTATTACCGTATTGGCCCGAATATAAGACGATCCTGATTATAAGACGACCCCCATTTTCCCAGATGTACCTTTTGGAAAAAGGCTTTTCAAAACACTCTATTTTTTTTCTCATTAAAACCATTTTTGTCTTCGAATTATTTTCATATTATTTTTTTCCTATTTTCATTTTTGTTTTGAAAGTATGGAAAAACTGGTAAAATGTACCAACAATAACATTTAAAAAATATACACTTTTTGATAAACCATAATTTTTTTTTTAAAAACAGGTAGCCCATCTGAATTAGTACATTTAGGCTATCCATCTAATAGTATCCTACCAAAATCTTATTAACAGTAGAAGTTAAATCTTTCTGTAGTCTTCAAATCTGGGTACTGTCTAACGTTTTAAAATCACAAAGAGAGTTTGGTCCATCAGGCTAACGTGACAGTCACGACTCCTGCAGCTGTAAGCTTTTCTTTTTCTTTTGTTTTTACTCGCGATCTTTACGACACGCATTACATTACTGTATTTCATGGCACACTCGTTTTATGCGTATTTGGCGTCACCTATTGTTGTGGGTGTATTATTGACATGCCAAAGTCTAGACCCTGAATATAAGACGACCTCGTTTTTTCAGATGTATTTCCAAGGAAAAAACATTCTTATATTCGGGTCAATACGGTATGTTGTCATGTAAATGATATATTGAATTATATTACTTAAGTAGTCATGTTTTTGTCATGCTAATATTATGTACCGTTAATATAATATTTAGTGGTCAACCGATATAGGTTTTTTGACAGCCGATGCCGATAATCTTAGAGAGCAGTGTGGCCGTGGCCAACATAAAGCTGATATATAGAGATGTTTGTATTTAATTAATATTTAAGACATTTATCGATTTTAAAATGCATTAAAAAAAAAATTTGTCCAAATAAACATACTTATAGCTGTATATGACAGTTTGTGCGCATTGGGAGCATATTTTTTTTCCAATAAAGCAAGGTAACACACCAAATGACACTTCACAAGACCTACAAGCTGGATTCAACTAACTCTGCAAGTTTGTGAAATTAATTTTATTAGACATTCAAAGTTTAATTTATCAATTATATCGTTTTAAAAACGATATAATCTATTGCTGATGGTGACGGTAAACGTAAAGTATTAGAATCTTTGCCTAATACAATATAGGATATATATATATGTATATATATACACCACACACACACACACATACATAACAGTTCTAAATTATATTAGGGCTGTGCGATATTGAAAAAAATGCGATACGCGATACCTTGTTAAAAAATGCGATATTCGATATGCGATACGATAATGGTTAAAGTGCCACATGCTCAGATGAAACAGTTTTACTCCGCTGTTGCTGAGTTAGTTCTGTGAACTTCTATAACTATCTTGTGTCATATATATGTATATGGTTATTTGTATGTATGTACCAAGAGTTCCTGTAAAACAACAACAAATTCCTTGTGTTTGCGCACACTTAAGTGGTGAATAAAGCTAATTTTGATTCTGATTCTAATAAGAAAGCACCACTACAACAACTTATGAAAGTGTATTAGGCATTTTAATCATTTATAAATCGTCTGGCTTTTTTTGGGTGGGGGGGGTCGGTTGTGTTTGTTTGTTTGTCGTTATAAAACGCATAAAAATATATGGTCAAAACAAAAAAAAACAACCTCTGAACGTGAACGGTAGTGTTTTACTCTAGCATTACATAAAAATTTCATTTTAACATTAGTTTAGGAACTGAATATTAAAAAGGAAAAATAAAACACTGCTTTGTATTTACTCTTTGAATTCAATATGCCCTGATTCTTTTTTAAACTACAAAAGTTATTTAGGTAAGAGCAGTGAGTGGTTTTCTCTTTGTCTTTTGTTCATGGCCCCAAATATTGCAAGCTGTAGCAATATGCATACTGCGATATGTAAATTTGCGATATTTCGATATATTGCACAACCCTAATATATATAGACAGACTTCATCCGTATCAGATAGACTGTTCGACGGTGAGCGCAGGCGCTTGACCATTCTCAACGCCTCAAAATAAAAAAAAGTCGCATCGGCCAAACAGAAAAACTTATCGGCCGATGCCGATACTTGGGGGGGAAAAAAAAGACAAATATCGGCCTTGGCGATATATTGGCCGACCACTAATAATATTATATTGTGTTGTTGTTACTGTCATGTAATGCCATGTAAACATGTTGCATTTTATTACAGTTATTTTGTCACATTCATGCGAGGTACTTTTCTGTTATGTTCTGTTGTGTGTAATGTTATGGTTGCATGTTGTATTGTTCATCATCTGAGTCTTGAAGATCCATTATGGGCTGACAAATTATGACTGCCCACAATACCCTGAATATCTGATGTTACGGAAAACAAAAGAAACCTTTCAGGTCACAATAAGACACACAATATAGCACTAGCAAATACACTCTCTTGCCTCAGGTGTGTGAGAATACGCACACTATATCACAATCCATGTGAGTGGATCACACCTGCACAAGCTCATATAGACTTAAGCACACTGCTGCCTACCCCGACAACATTTGTGTTGACAGATACAGTGTTATAGCGGTAACAAGTAAGCATACACTGTAAGAAGCGTTCAGAATGACAGCCGGCATCAAAACTTTACCACAGTTTAGTATTGTAGCAACAATAACTGTAGCAACTGTGCTGTTATGAAAAGCACTGCTCCCATAGTAACTCTGTTAGGGTAATGCTCTGACAGCATTTCTGGGCGTTCAGAGAGCGCCTGTGATGCCCAAAAATGCTGTCTAGGTAGGCAGCTCGCTATGTTTTGAGACAGCTGTTGTTTGTTACCTTTAGGGCGATGTTGATGGGCGTATTCCTGCCTTTCCCTCCTCCATGAGATGATCCAGAGCTGTTACTGGCCGATCTGTCTCTGCCGTCCCCGCTCTGACCCGACCTCAGCCCGAGCCGGTGCTGCTGACCCACGCCGCGACGGCGCCCATCGTACCGGCCGTCCTTCGACATGAGCCCGATGTCAAACGAGCGACTCTGAGCGGACGCGTACTCCGCAACCAGAGAGCGAGAAATTAAACAGGCCTCCTCCTCTTTTACACTGAACACTCACGGACCACACAGAGCGCGGGAGAGACTGTGACGCCACCCGCTGGACTGGAGGACCGGGCTGATGACGCGGACTTCACCTGCGCAGACCGTCACCATGGTAACCGCAGTGACAGTTCCCGCCAAAACAGCTACCTTAAATAAATAATACATCATTTTCGATCATTTATGTTATCTTTTTCATAATAGTGAGAACATGTTATTGATCGACCACTGACTAACAACACAGAATAAAAAAAACAACATAAAACTGTAAAATGACTTTAACTCCGTCTACATTTTTTGTAATTTTCTGTTTTAAAATTACTTTAAAACAAACATAAAACTGCAATATGGCGATGCCATATCAAGTGCATGATGTAACATGTAAAGTCAATAAAGTATCACAATAATATAATCATTAATCATCATAATAGAACAGTTGAAAAGTAGATTGCAAATGAACCATAAAGTCTCTCATAAAATAATTTATTTTTTAGAGATAATGTAAATACTGAAAAGTAATTATTTTCGCACTCTGGGCACAAAATTATTTATGATTGTAACGATGAAATGTGATTTTTTAGGCCTAAGTCAGTATGTATTTTAATATAAAATATATTTGGTATGGTATACTTAATACAAATATTAATAAATATTGTACATATCTAAACATATACTTATATTATTGGTATAATATATATAGATAATATCTATTATATAAGAACAGTATTTATATATACAAACACACACGTTAGATTTTGTTACTTTTAATTATTATAAAAAAATACTTTTTTATAATTGGCAGGGGAAGTTATTTTTTTTTCTGATTGTGATTTTTGATCAAGCAGTATTAAAACTACCTTTATTCACTTTTAAATCTAACCATATATCTACCAGTTTTAAATATATCACTAAGAAACATTACATCTCTTTGAATACATTTTAAATGACAAAACCTTTAAACAGCTAAGGAGTAAAAGCAATTTCTAATGTGCAAAAACGCCAATTTAATGTTTCAGTTATGACCTCTTCCGCATGTGGTTTTCAGTGATAAACCGCTGTTTTTTTTAATAGTCAAAGCGACATAAACCAAATCCAGGACCCCCGACCAATTAAGAAATTCAATTTTGCACTGACCCCGCTTATATAATATATATATATATATATATATATACAAATACATATTTCAGGAAAAACACATACTTTTGATTATACATAATCTGAAAGATCTTAAGATTGTTTCCTTGCTGCTCCATGTTGCTGCAAAGCTAACACGATACATTCATTGCATTACAGTCCATCTTTAAAACAGGCCTCGGTTCAGTCACAAACAACATTTGCAATCCACAACATCCAATCAAATACTAATTTCATGCACTGCATTTCTATATTTAAAATCTTTGATTGATCCATTGACATGTACTTACTCCCAGAACAGAAGCTGCCATTTTGAGAAAATATTTACCTAAATTGACAAGAGCTGCCAGAGGTTAAAATTGACCAATTCTCTCAAAAACTTGAGACATTGCTATTAAAGATCCCCCAAATCCTAACGTCTCAGTTCAAGTCTCATTTCCTCTTAAACAATAAAAATCATCAGCCATACGTACTGTAATGATGAGCTTATAGTTAGAACTAAAAACATTCATCTGAACAGGATAAAACTAACTAATCAAGACCACATGTGATGCTTTCCTCCCAAATGACAAAGAAAAACCAATTCGAACAATTCTGATACATTAAAATCGTGTATTAATGTCCATGGAAATAAAAAAAACATTGGGGTAACACTGAATGAAACGGAAGGTCTACCCTTCAGAGGTAGGTAGAGCTGTACATGATAATTCCTAAAAGTTTCCAAAGCAGGAGCACAGGAGAGGCGGAATGAGGGGGGAAACACAGAATATAGCAGATATGCAGTGATTTAAGCTAGTTCATGTGCTACAATTACCAGACATTTCAGAAAGAGACAAAGCATTATTTTTTTTCCCACAGAAAAGCAATTTAAAGCACACAGTATTTTACATTTCATCTATACTTGTATATAAAAACAAACTAAGAACAGGAAGTTAAAATCTCCAAATTAGGACTGACATGGATAAATGGTAGTAAGCCATCAGTAACTGAAAGCCACAACTACAGACAGAATCGAGATTGAAATTTACAAATGAGCATTTTTGTTATGTCTTCCATATGGGATGTGACCAGATATTGGATTACATTTTACCGGATTACGAGAAAAAGCTAGAGCGTAACGGATAGGCCATTAAATATACATAAAATCTACAGTAAAAAAAAAATTAATAAAAAGCCAGCTTGTCTATGAAAAAAGACCTTGAACTAAAAAGGAATGCATAATGAATTAAAACCAAAAGGCAAGTCGTGTTGTACAAACTTGACAGGAAAAAATATATATGTACAAATGTTATATATACATATACACACATAGCTGAATGTATATATATTCATGTTTTATATATTTATATTCAACAGGTCATTCTCGTTGAAGTAAAAGCCAGTGGCCTGGAAGGGCAGAGGGTCCCTTTGAGCACCAAAAGGAGAGACGCAAGTCCACTTCTGCACAGCGCTTTACCTTAAAAGTCCAAATCAGGCATAAACTCCACCGCAGAGCCGAGATGGACGACCAATCAAAAGTGATCTTCTCGGCCTCGCCTTCGGTTCCATAAATGTGTGTATAGAAAACATATGCATACATCGAGTCATTTATCCAGAGCCCCGAAAACCCCCCTCCCTCCCTCCGTCCCCACATAAAAGTATGCCCATGTAGGCAGGTCTGTAGTTGAAATCCTGATGGCAAAGTGTTTGTGGCAAATTTTCCTTCCCCCATGGTGTAATTTCCCCACTGCTTAAAAACAGTCAGGTTGGCAAGAAATGTTCATTTCGCTGCGATATTCAGTCCGGGGGTAGAAGGTCATGCAGGCGAAATTGCTGCACAATGTGTGGCCGAACGTCCTGGTTCTGGAACAAAAACACAAACGTGCCATGTCAACAAAAACAGATAGTTGTAAATGACACCTTAGACATGAGTGTAAAATTATTTTGAACTTAAAGGTGCAGTGTAGGCATGGGACGATAACCGGTTTCAAGGTATACCACGGTTTGAAAAAGTCACGGTTTCAAAACCACTAAAATTTTCCGTTATACCGTTCCTGCAGTATTTGTGTGCAGAGCGAGATCGTAACGGTCACACGACCCCTCCTCCTCCGGTTGGTGCGAGCAGTCAGTGAGAGTCGAATTTTTCAGGTAACGTAGACTAACCATGTTCCGTACACAATGATGTTCTGTACAGATGACGTTTTAGCGCCGATCGCTAAATAAATACTTCCAGGTCATACATAAACTACATATCTGTGTCATCTTCATTTCTCCCTCTTTCACCCCCGATCAAGTCAGAGACCCACCCGCCGTTTGTTTCAGCATTTAAATAAATACTATTTGGCTTGCTACCGAGGAATATAACATGGCTAATTAACTAGCTAACATCAACTAGTTTGCTCCCTCACTTTACTTCACAGAGCGAGGAATAGCAGACTAAAGTACAACGTTTCTGCTATTTAGTACAATAATTAAATTTAGCTGATATCACGCCTCCTGCCATTGTTTACATCTGTTCACAACATTTAAAAAACAAAAACTGCTGGCTCTCAGGTGTCTTTGCCACTGTGTGAGTGTTGTACGGAGAAAGACTGTGTGTGTGTGTGTGACACACTCGCGCTCTCTCTTTCCTTATGTGTGTATGTGCACACATCCTCGTACCTCACCGCTCCAAACTTATTCCGGGAGAGGTGAACATTCCTGCATCATAACTTTGACTGAAAGATGAATGTGTAGAAAGCAAGCATGTCTAAAAAAAAACCTTGGGTTAATGACTGCATTTTTTATTTATTTATTTTACAGAAATTGTTTTGATTTATGCTTTTGATTATTGAGCTGCAGGTTTAGGCTCACTTAAGTGACTGCACTTAATTAAATTAAGAAGAATTCAATTATTTTAATTATTTAGCCTGACATGTTTACTGTTCCAAAATGTTCTATACGTTACTTAAAAATAAAATGTGTTCAGTGGGAAAAAAGTTTTTTTTTTTTTACCCAGACATTTAAAAAAATAACATATTTTAGAGCTGTAATCGCAATACCGTGATATTTCTTTTTATCTAAGGTTATCATACCGTCAGAATCTCATACCGGCCCATGCCTAGTGCAGTGCATAATTTCTGAATCCACATGATGCAGAAATAAACCGTTTATTTTTAGCCAACAGCCAAATGTTTTACCTGATCAGGGTTTCTGCAGACATGAACAAGTTAAATTTAAGACTTAAGACCTTTTTAATACCACATTTTATGAAATTTAAGACCTAAACCTGTTATGGAAATACACATTTTATTACATACATGTATGTAATATTTAATGTGTATAAATTAAAAAAGAAAACAAAATATCATTGCTCTAATAAATTATATTTATTACTACGATATACAGTGAACTTTTAATGTCAGCAGACAATATTCCATACAAAATATCCCTGCAAAATAACTGCATCACTGAGATTGAGAATATTTTCATCAGTGTTCTATCAGCTTTTACATACTTAAATCTGAGTATTTTTTTTATTTACCTTTACAAAGGCCTATTTTTAACCAAATTATTACAATTTATCAATAAATTCAATATACACTATAGGGCTGCTACCAGTCAGATTAAATAATTTACACGGCAAAGAACAATAATTACAACTGCAATAAATAATGTTATGAGATTAAAGTTTTAAATGCATTTATGAATATACAAATAAGAAATGTTGAGGGGGAAAATGCATACTTTACAACATACTTCTCAACTAAACTACCAGTAAGTGGCAGTAAGTCACTTAATGAGTGAGTCTAGTGACTCATTCATTCAACTGCTGGAGTGTTTTTAATATGCTGGTATCTTAACAGGTCATATGATGCGATTTCATTTTTTCCTTTCTCTTTGTAGTGTTACAAGTTCTTGGTGCATAAAGATGATCTGTAAAGATATTCTTATAAAAGTTAAGAGTCATACACGCCTACCTAAATGGCTCGTTCTAACACGCCCCCACGTCTATGTCACTATGTGCAAATATTAGCATAATGCCGCCCAAATGTGCACTCAAAGAAAGAAAGCGTGGTTTCAGGAACAGCAGTAGTGTTGATGCACATTTCAGTGTGAAAGCAAAAGCACTTTATTTTGCCTTCCGGAAGTAGATGCATTTAGGGATCATTGGTTAAGATTTATTTACAACAGAACAGCACAACCCAGATGTTCGAATTTTTGCAACCCATTTTATGGACGACAGTTTTTTTAACCTAGAAGAGTACAAGGCTGGCTTTGCACAAAGGCTATTCTAAAAAAAAAAAAAAAAATAAAAAAATTAAATTAAAAAGGGGTCATTCCGACTTTGCTATACATCTGGTGCTTCTTCTGAATCGCTACTGTAAATATATGTTTGTTTTTAGTTAAGTATTTGCTACTGATGTTCAAATGCGGAGTTTGCCAGCGCAGAAGTAAACGCTTCGTGTGGGTGTGTGTGTGTGTTTGTGTGTGTGTTTGTGTGTGTGGAGAGAGGGGACATGGTCACATCACAGAGAGTGAACTGCCTGTCAGAAATCATAGCAGGTCAGCTGTCTTAACCGCGGTTTGTGTACTGCATCATCACTGTGTCTGTCACGCGACTCTGTTGCCCTTTCAGGATTGAACTGACGGTAAAACTAATGACATTATTAACTGTCTTAATATTTACTTTGAAAGCTGAAGCTCGCGATTATGGTAAGTGGCGTTACAATTTAAAATAATAATTAAAAAAATTCAATCAAAAGCACAGGTATTATAAATAGAGTATTTTAAAAAAAAGGGTGTTTTTTTTTTTTTTTTTTTTTTATACTTTATTTTTTTTCCCTCCTTTTTTTCAAACAAAATACAGAACAAAAGGATACATTCTAAAGAACAGCCTACACACATAACAGACATATACTTACAGACAGTGGTCACCAAATATAACTTGTACTACATTCATGAGTATTCAGATTTTGATCAGATTCTGCCATACAAAGTTATGTTAAGGGTTACACATCTGACACGGTTTATGTATTAAGAGTCTAAATGATCTAAGTGATCCCCTTTTTTGGGGGGGGGTGCTTCAAACTCATATAAATGGCGAAACAGAGAGAGAGAGGGAAGGGAGAAAAGAGAAAAAAAAAAAAAAACACGATCACTAAATCTTTTCTTTTCTTCTCGCCCACCTTCCCCCAGTATGATGAATTTTGGGTAGATTGTTGTCTTAAGAAAGTCAGCACTTCCATAACTGTAGACGTCATGTACAATTTCTTGCCATTCACATAAAGATGGGGGATCTTCCTTAAGCCATTTCCTTGTAATGGCCTTCTTACTGGTTGCTAATAATATATTAAAGAGGTATATATCCTTCTTTGCTATTTTTGAAGAGGACAGTCCCAGGTACATTGTTCTAAAGTCACATTCAAGATTCAATCCCATTATTGCGTTTATCTCTCTATTCAAATCCTGCCAGTAAGTATGAGTGATATTACAGTCCCAGAAAATGTGAAAATGGTCAGCCGATACATTTCCGCATTTTCTCCAGCATTCACCAGCTTTTGGATTCCCAAAAAGGGTGTGTTTGAGTTAAAATAATGTATTATTTTTTTAATTATTATTTTTAATGATCATTTCTAAGAATTAAATTGCAAAGAAATCCTAATAAAAAAAACTGGATTTTTGCAAATGGCATATTTGTGTCTCCAAAGATTAAACTAATATAGGAGAAAGTATTTCTAAAAACAATATCTTGAAAATAAAGCATATTATCCTTCAAAAGCAGCACACTCAAGAGTCAAGACGCACGTACCAGTTCTACCAGCTTCTCCAAAAACGGCACCAGCTTTAGGAGCTCATTGTCATTCTTGTCCACAAACCAACTCTCAATGGGGATCCCATTGGAAAGCTGCAATGAGAGGAACACATCCTGAGCTTTACATACTAATAACTCACCACTTCAATGGAGGTGAAACTCAAGGCGGCTTCACAAACCTGGTAGGCAAAAGCCTGAGGTGAGTTGTCTATGATCACCGTCTTGGAGAGATCTCTCCCGAGGATGTTAAGGTCTTTGATGTAGTTGCCTTGGACGCATACACAGTGTTCGCGAAACAATCTGTGCCTGAAATACCAGAGGAAAGACATTTTGAGCTTAATACTCACCTAAAACATCTTACAACCTGAGAATCTAGACACACATCTGTTCCCATCACACCTACACACTATTAGTGGAAAAGGAAACATGCAGCTTTAATGCCATTAAAAGTCACTTTTTATATTGAGAGGGCACCTGCTTGAGAACTGACCTAACCAGCTGTTTTTTAGGATCCAGGATGTTCAGCAGCTTGTCAGCATACACCTTCTTGGAAGCAGTAAAGAGGATAATCTGCAGATAATTCAAGGTTACATTATTGCCAGTCATAAATGAAAGCAGTATAATCAATCTTGGCAGGATATTCTTAGTTAGAAAATTTAAAAAAAAAAAGCAGGACTGAACACGCACACGAAGGACCAACAACAGAGGACTCTTAAGCAAATGTATTATTATTATCATTTTGAAATCATTTTTGCAACAAAAATCAGATTTGTCTGAAAACAAAACCAAAACAAGACAGAAGAACAAAACAAAACTTTGAAATAGCCAGATAATTGGCACCAAATATTGGTTTGAAATTATCCTTTTGTTAAAAAAAAAAAAAAACTTGTTTGATCAAGTTCGGTAACGGATATAAATGGTTGTAATTTGTGTAAAGTGGAAGGGGTTGCATGCAAAATGTGGGACTCCACAAATCTTTTTATTTTTTTCCAGACAGGGTTATTATCATTTACTAAATCTACAAGCATTTTTGTTAATTGAAATAAAGCTAAAATAAAATATTAAAACAATTAACATTCATAAATGTTGCTTTGGCAACTAACTGAAGTAAGTTTAAGTTGAAGCATTAAAATTACTAACTGGAAATAAATAAACTAAAACTGAAATAATAATAAATGAAACCTAAAGAGTAATACGAAAAAGAAAAAGAAAAAACACAAAAACTGATGAAGGTCAATAAAGAAGAAAAGCGCATAACAAAATTACTTAAAATTAAACAAATTAAAATAAAAAGCCGATTCAAATAAAAAAAAAATCCATAATAATATATAAATAATCTAACACTTTCAAAAATGAATCCAACCAGTTCAACAGATTGTAGTGCTTGATGTATTGATTGGTACTTTTCATGTGCAGGTTTTGTTAGATAATAATTAACACATTTTATTGGATTTGTGCCTTTATTGCATTAAAGTAATGCGACACACATTTGCATGTTTTTTGTATGAATGAATAAACATGCCAGCTGCATTATGGTATTAAAAACAAAACAAAAATAATGTTTAAACAAAACTAAACAAAACCTCACTCACCTCATAAATTTGAGACATGCGTTCCAGGAATTCTCTAAAGAATGGCCGTAACCGGACATACACCTTTATGAATAATAGAGCAAACCACTGTTGGCTACAGATAAACCATGCAAAAAATAAAAAAAAAAAAAGGTAAAAACTTGAATCACTGAGAAGGGCTTTTTGTACCTGGTAAATGACATCTTGGAAAAGCACAGGGAAGGTCAAGGCTGCATCCTCCAATTCATTGAGGCTGCAGTGGACCAAAGTCTCATCCTAAAATAAAACCGGCACCTTAATTTTTGCATCATAAACACCTTGCATTAAGAAGCTAAGACTAATGATGGATGGTAACTTACTAGATCCAGGACGAGAGAGAACTCGGGCGTGCTCCTGGTTTTCAGAGGGAGTGCAGGCTTCCGGGTGAGCTGCTCTTCAGACAAGGGTGGCACGTGTTTGATGAAGAAATAACTGGAAGACAGAGGCAAGTTAGCACACAAGCATGTGGCTATACTGAGGTTATTTAGATCAAACCTGTAGAAATTTGGCTCACGGGTCAAAAACTTCCCAGTCCTCTTCGTAAGTCCCTTCCGCTGGAGGTGACGGCGGGACATCCGGATAACTGCTGTTGGATCCTACGGCTAACCGAGAGAAAATATGAGGATTGTCAACTTTAAATAGTGGTACAGCTTTAAAAACAACAACATCTCAGACACTCACCAGTTAGCGGTGGCATATCAGCCTCTGTGACGATCTCTCCTTCCTCTACCGATGTGTCTATGAGAGGCAGCGGTCTAGGGTTTAGTGCAGGGTCAAAGGTCAGGTCTCGGCCATCTGTGGTAGTGCTGGTCGGGGTTTCCTCGAGCTGCTCTATGTCAAGCTGCTTCACGATCTCCTCAGCCTCCACTGCCTGCCCCGGGGAATCTGAGCCTGCCGTAGCTGGAGGACAAGAGAGAAGAGAGAGTCGGTTTAACAGCGTGATGAAATCAGAAAGAGCTCAGAATGAACAAAAAACGCTGCAATTTTGCTGGTAAATGCATTGTTTTGGTTCACTGGATTCATATTGCAGCAGGTGCCACCGATAAGATGGCTGCACCTGAACCTGAGGGTCTCCGACAGCAGTTGCTCTAGCTCAGAAATGCTGCCGTTTGAAATTTTAATTCTGCTATATTATGACAAAAATACTAGTCCTATTTGCTTCTTTAAACATTTTGATGTGACTTCTGATGGTCTTCATTTGGTTTTATGGTAATGTGAGTGCTGGACCTCTTTTAAAAGGCAACATGAAACAATATTTACAACCAACGTTACTTCCATACGTGACACATTTCTAATTCAGATTAGAATAGTGGGGGGGGGAGATCAAGAAAGGCTTTTTCAGAGCATCATTGTGTTTCCCAATGACAAACATGCTTTTCCAAATGTATCTTCAAGTGCTGTAACTTATTAAATTAGCCAGCATTAAATCAGTGCTGATTATTTGGCAATTCTTGGCGCAGACTTGCTGATAAAATTTTTTTTTTATCTAAATTCAGTGACTTCTGAATTTCAATTTCATGTCTTCAGAACATTCATAAGATTCTTTCATAACATCATTTTTAAATTTTGTAATGATTGAAATTCTTACCTTTAATCTTGTTTAAAAAAAAGAGGATGAAAATAGCAGTTAAGAAGAATTTTCTTTTTAATGTTTTGTGAATCCGGCCCCAGGAATGGGCGTAAAGAAAATAAATATGGTCAATATTGAGTTCATGATGACTTTAAATGTGATTTAAAAAAAAATAAATGTTGTACATCAAAAGGTCTGAATAGGCGGAACTAACTACATTTTATTATGATAATAACTCAGTGTCTTTTAAGTGCATACATTTATAAGCTATCAAGTGAGTTCACAGTCCCTTACAGTTTTTGTTGGCGGGTGAGAAGAAGCTAAAAACAGGAGAGAAGATGGTTCCCAGGAGGGTAGTGCGGGGCGGACTGCTTGGAGTTTCCGTCTGCACCTCCAGCTTCCCATTGGGCTTCACTGGTTTACTCTGACCTGTCATGGTATCTGAGCAGAAGAAAATGAGAAACATTCAACACCAAGAGAATGCGGGCAGTCGGCATAACTACTCACAACAATGTTTAATTCACATACAGAAAGTTTATCCCAAAATGTTATCATCAATAACTCACCCTCAAGTTGTTTAAAGCCTGTATGAGTTTCTTTTTTCTGTTGAGCATAAAAGAAGATATTTTGAAGAATGTTGGTAACCAAACAGTTGACCGTAGCCATTGCCTTCCAATAGTATTTTTCTTTCCATACTATGGAAGTCAATGGCTACTGGCAGCTGTTTGATTACCCATATTCTTCAAAATACTTTCTTTTGTGTTCAGCAACTGAAAAAAAATTCATACAGGTCTGGAACAAATTGACGGTGAGTAATTGATGACAAATTTTCATTTTTGAATGAACTATCCCTTTAAAGGAGCAGCATCCTGATTATCTGTGAGGGTCAGCACTCTTACCTCCATTGACAGGGCCTTTCCTGCGGGTTCTGGGGTTTGCTCTGCTGGGCAGGTTCCCAGCTGTCGGAGTGGATGTGATAAGATTACTGTCCGAATCGCAGTCTACACGGCTTCTCTTAGCAGGAGTGCACTGCTCCACCTGACATTAAGAAACACAGCTGAAACCAAACCACTTTTGACTCCACAAAGTCATCTCAAACACAAGTTCAAATCCTAACCTTGACAGCATTGCCTCTGATGAACCGTTTGATGGTGGAGAAAATACCCGTGTCTCGCTTCTGCATCTTGGCGTCTTCGGAGGACAAAGTGTGTTCCACCTCGGAGTGCTTCCTCTTGGTCTTGGCGGTCCGGGCGGATGGGGTGGTGCTCCGCTGCTGAGATGCCTTACGCACTCTCAGCCTCATTGTCCCAAAAGTCACATGTAAGACTGGAAAAGACAAAAACAGTTAATCTACTATTTAAAAAAATGCACAGAGCTGCACCATGCGTATTTGCATAAGTTTCATCACCGCTACATTAGTAACACTTCAGCTGCCAACACGGCTGTTGGGAAATTCCATTGCGGAGATCAGTCATGGCAACTCAAGGAAAACAATCAGATCTGTCCCCTGGTGCCATTGACAAGAAAGGTCTCCACAGCACCCTACGGGCTTTCTTTGAGAGTGCCAAAAAAGACGGGGAAATCATCACCCACTCGATGGGGAATTATATCACCGTAAACGATTGACTATGATGGGTCAAACCTGGTTGCAAACCTTGACACAGATGCTCTTGCGTATTTGGGATTTGTGAGATTATCTAATTGGAATAGATATTCAGCAATACATTTTGGACTTAGTGTAGTGAACAATCACATGCTCCAACAAGTTCAATGGTGACGTTTATGTAGGCAACCAGACTCAAATCCAGCTCAATTGTTCTCTGCCCCCTCTTCACTATCCTATCACTAAAAATGACAAAAACCCCTATAAAAAATTAGGGATGCACGATATATCGGCCACCATATCGGTATCGCCCGATAAATGCTCATTTTTTCTGTTATCGGTATCGCCTGATAAGAAAATTTGGCCGATATCTTAAAGCCGATAAATAATGCATTATTTCCTTCAGAGACACTTCAGATGCGCGCTGTTCGTTTGCAGCCTTTTGTGCAATTGTACGTTGTAATATTGTGTTTATTTGATGTATATCTGATTTATCTCATATAGAATGTGTTTGGTTAAGTTAAAAAGAGCGCTTCAGTTTACCGGTGATCGTCTTTAGCTCAGCGCACGCAGCTCAAACAGCAGTGCACAACATTAATAACTATGATTGGGAATGTTGTGTATATAACATTCTAATGAGAACATTATTATAATAAAACGTTGTGCATTCTTTGGGTTTAGTTGCTGTGTTTCAGCGAGTTGTTATGGGAAGAGCGCATCTACAACAGGATCACACATTCTGACTATAGCCCGCAATAACTGCCTCATTTTGTACATATATAAGTTGTAATATTATGTTTATGTTGTATTAATATTAATCTCAGGATGCATTTCCTTGAGTTAAATAAGCTGCCAGCAAAACGCTTCAGTTTACCGTGTTCATTCAGCTCTTCAGCTTCAGCACGCGCAGCTCAACGGCTGCTATTTAAAACAGTGGTATTAATTTGTTACTTTTTCCAAATCATTGATACATTATTAATAACAACAGCCACTTGTATTTTTCTCTTATTATTTTCATTAACAATATGGTTTAGTATTTAAAATCATTTAATTATTGTCCGTGCTGAGGCTATTCCGTTTTATTGATCTGTGGCGCATTCATTTTGATTCTTTACACGTGTAATGATGTCCAGTGACTTGTTTGCATTATTTATGCATTATTTTATTTATTTGTAAGACTTTTTTATGACTAAATTTGGTAATGGGAGAGTAAAATTATTTTTTAAAACGTACACCGTTCAAACTAGGGTGCTTATGTTGAAGTGTTTGGGATGTGGTTTTTAATGTGAGACCTTTTTTGTAATCATGCTCTCAAAAAGTATATAACAATTTGAATATAGATTTATCGGCCAACATATCGGTTATCGGCTTTCAAAAATAAAGAATAATCGGTTATCGGTATCGGCCAAAATTTTCATATCGGTGCATCCCTATAAAAAATACTGGCATGCAATTACGACTTTGCATTAAGAATTATACATTTTTAATTTGCTAAAATATGAAATGTCTTAATATTCTAAAAACATAAGAATCCTAAAGGACAATAAAGCCGTGTGTTTGTCTAGATCAAGGTTTCCCAAACAGGGGTTTATGAGTTGATGAAAAGATAATTATAATAAAGGAAAAATTCAATTAATGTGATTATCAAAGGCTGCAATTTAATTAAGAAACTGTGTAGTCTAATGCACTGCATGTTTCAAAGTAAAGCGCAGGCACTTGTTCACATAAGCAGCTCGTGACAGTATATTCAGAAAGCAGCACAGTAAATGTAGCAAACTACAACAACTCTGCATATGCTGCAAATTTAACATGCAGACACGTGTGCTAGGTTAACCTTTAAGAACATTTTAATGTCAAGAATTTAAGACATAAATATTAGCACTGTAACTAGTAGTGTAAAAAATGTGATTTTTATTTTACAGTACAAATGTAATTTACAGTAGGTTAATATTTTTGTAACTAAAGTTAAACTAACCAAAAAGAGGTGAGCAATTGCAAACGACCGCTTACAGTAGTTGTTGGACCATGCTGTAGGAGTATTTTGGATCCTCTTCTCAATCCGAGAATGATGTTGCTAACTTGTGCAGAAACATCAAGAGTGGAAATCCTTTAGGATGCGAATCTTAAACAAGCCCAACAGTCTGAAGATAATGGCTGTGGTGAGCTCGTCACTGCAGAAAGTGATGCTTTTTCTACAACACATCCAAAGAATGGCTGTCACGTCACCACGTTATCAGAAACTGTGCAAGGTAAAAGAGTGTTTAAATTACTTTGTTTACTGAAGGTGCATTTTATTCAGATCTGTTGATGAATGTGTGAATCATAGATTCTCAGTCTTTTAGAGGGTTCGGTAGCATCACAAGAATTGAAAACTGGAGTTTTTAGTGAAACAAAGCAGCTGTAACTTTTACAGTTCATTGATTGACTTGGTCAGGAATCTTGTCCAGAAAGCCACAGTTGTTTATTCTCTAATAAGTATTGTATTGTGTTTCATGAATAACACAGAAATGTAATGTAAACTCTTTAAAATCTCAGATTTTTACCAGGAGTGGGGTTTGAACCCACAAGAACATTTGTCCATTGGATCTTAAATCCAACACCTTAACCACTCGGCCATCCTGGTCACAGTTTAATTAGGGTTGAATCTAAACTCCGCAGGGATTGAGTTTGACACCCCTGATCTTATCAATTACACAGAAATTAGTGCATCAGTGACATTATGTTTGGCTCCTCTGAACAACACTGATAAGTCAGCACTGTTTTACATAATGCCATCTCATCACAACAACCCAGCATTACTTCTGACTATTCCTCACAGAAAGCATAATTAATTTAATAATTAATTAACTTAATTTCATTGAAAATTGTTCGAACCCACGAGCACATTTGTACGGTGGCCGAGAAGTGCTAAGCAAATCACAATTCTGAAAACAAATTAACAAATTACAAACGCAAATGCAAGGCTAAAAACAAAATAACAATTCAGAAAGCACAACAACAATTCAGAAAACATTATAACAAGTCAGAAAACACAATGACAAATTCGAAAACAAAATAAGTCAGAAGACACAACGACAAATCAAACCGGAAGAGGTAGGTAT